>JAOQMS010000179.1:26332339-26343765 GCA_027563885.1 Erythroxylum longipes
TAATCGACTGTTCTAAGAGCTGAGTTGAGCCTAGAAACAAAAAGGGGAGTTATGAGAAGATAATTCGATAAGGGTCAGGGTGTTCTCCTTGGGAGATAACTCACGTATTAAGATATTCTGCATGCGAGTTGGACTCTGAAAACGAGCTCTAACAGTTGTGGTATCAGAGCAAGTAGGAGTTAGACTCCAGAGACAGGGTCCGATAGAAGAAGAGAGGTTTCGAAGAAGAGTGAAAAGAATAGAGCTTTTATCTAGGTCACAATTTTTCTGAGGTTTAAAGAGAGAATTTAAGGTGACTCAAGAAGGAAAAAAAAAGAGGAAGGAAAGAGCTTTCTTTAGAACCAAGAATCTCATTATTTGGTGAGGATTCAAGGTAAGTTGTTTTTTTTTTATCTCTTGGAGTTTTGAAAGGTTTTGGTTCAAGGAACTTAAGAAATATGTAGGTTAAGTATTCTAGAATCCATTTTGGTGAATGTGTATTATGAGTTAGTCAAATCCGAATTTCTGTTGAATAGGAGTTGTGTCTTTTCTGAAGGAAATCAAGGAGGGTTTCAAGAGAGGCAAAAAGAATCAAGATGAAAGATATCCATAAGTCCAATACCTAAGCAAGCAAGGATTTTTAAGGTGGGTTACAGTTTTATGATGAAGCAATAAGCTATAAACGTTTTCTTTTAATGTGCATTTGTTTGTTCTTTGTTTGGAGTAGCAAAAAGGTGTATATGTTGCTGCATGTTTTAAGAGCAAAAATATTTTCTTCAAAAAGTTGCAAATTTATGAAATCACGTTTTCGGATATGAAAAGCAAGTTTCTAAAAATCGCCATTTTGGGCAGTAAGCATTCAATATCATGAAATATATGTGTTATGTGGGTTTGTGGTGGTCTCCTAAGTTAAGTCAAGTGTACTTCTCTAAAAGCTTCTCCCGCCTGCCCACTAGTGGCATGAAGCTCCTTCATGGACTCCCATAAGTTCACGGCTACGCAAGACCATAAATTGGCATTACGATAGTATGTTCTGTTTGCAGTTACACAGGACCCTTAAGGGAAATGTGTAGTACGTTCTGTTTTGGATCCGCCCAAACCATTCTTATGTGCTCATGATTTGTTTGACAAGATGAATGCATGCATGATTTGTAACTAAACAAGATTTGTTTGTGCAAAAATGTTTTCTACTTGTTTCTAAATTATAAACCCATTACCCACGAGCTTTAAGCTTACCCCCCCCCCTCCAAATTTTGTCCCATTCAGGTGAAGAACAAGAAAGTAAGTCAGGAGACAGGGCGGCACCCTAGTCTGCATGTTTTCTTTTGTATTCTTAAGATTGATTTTTGAGAACTTAAGGCTTTAGCCACCTTTCAAGTTTTATTAATTTAAGTTTATTGATGTATTATGACTTGTAAGGTTATTAAAGCCTTGTAAAACAAAAATTAATTTGGGGATGAATGAAATATATGTATGATCTGTGCATGATTATGGACACTTGTTAGGTTTCACGTTGCATGTGTTAATCAAATGAATTAGAGGCTTTGAGAAGCAGTTGGTGTTTATGATTGTGTGTTCTGTTATTGGAATTGAATGAATGAGGGTGGTTGAGAGGATTTACGTCTAGTTTAAGTGAGGTATATTGTAAGAAGAAGACACAGACTCAGGGAATCATTTGTACTGACATCACGCATAGACGCAAAGGAAAAACACAGACAAAAGGAATTATCTGTGATGACGTCACCCACAGACGTAAATGAAACACAGACGACACGTCAGCACACAGACAACACGTCAGAACACAGAGGCAAGGAGGAATAAAGAGTTGAAGTATCATCTGTGCTGACGTCAGAACACAGAGGAAATGATGAATAAAGAGTAGAAGTATCGTCTGTGATGGCATCAGAACACAGAGGACACGTCATCACATAGAAGATAGAATACAGAGGATAGACCACGACGATAAGTGGTCAACACAGAAGATAAAAATCAGCTACAGAAGATAGAACACAGACCATAGGCCAACCACAGAGGATATTGAGAAGGAGTTAAGAAGTTATGTTAGTTGAAGAATATCGTCGGGGTTACTGTACACAGATTCGTCTGTGTTACTATTCACGGATTTCGTCTGTGTTACTGTTCACGGTTTATCTTCTGCCCTATTTTTTTCAATTGGTCTTTAAGGTCTTCATGAAAGTTGTAGCTCTTGAAGTCCTCTTTCAAACTATCCAATGAAACCCTAAATTGGATGCCTCTAGAAAAATTTATGCTAATAGCCCCGAAGCAGGTATATGTGTAAAATTGGGGACTCACCAACGCTCTTCCTTGAGGTATTCAGGTTGAAATGAAACATTGGACTAGTCGACTATTTAGCTGCAAGTCGACTATTAACAATCAGACCTGTCAGTTGGATACATGGATTACTCGACTATTCGAAGAGCGGAGCTGAGCTTAGAAAGGGTAGTTTTGAATGCAAGTATAGTTGGTGAATGTATGTTATCCGAATGCAATCGTCGGGCTTCGAAAACGGGGTCTGACAATTTAAGATTGGGGAAGTTGATAGTTGTTCATTAATGTGTGTTTTTCTAAGTATTTGACATGTGTTTCTTGTATAATAGGTTATTATTGTTGTGTTTTATGATTTATTTCGTATGTTTTTGTTTAATTTGATCTTTATTGTATTCTTATTATGTTTGATATTGATTTAGGGTAAGAATTGACTATTTTGATGTAAGAATGGAGATGAAAACCTTTTTCATTGAGCTAGAGACCAAGAGAGGAGAGGAGAATAGAAGAGGAGGAATTATAATGCAAGAACCCACGATCGTGGGTTTCATGCCAATTCACATGATCGTGGGATGTCTAACCCGAAGATATACACGGGGTTCACTTATTTTTTAGGTTTTCATTACTACATAAGGTTATAAACCCCTATGAATGATAGAGCTTCATGAAAGACTTGACTCCTTGAGTCAAAATGCAGGTTTAGAGTCTTAGGAGAGATAGAGATTCAAGGTTTTTCGTTTACAATTGGGAAAAGAGCATACCAACACTGGATTTTTCCAGATTCAGGCAAAAGAAGAAGAGGAGCTTGATTCATTTGGTTTTCTTTTATTTTTCTCTTCTAGCATTTGTATGATGGATTATTTAATTGCTAGGGATGTTAACGCCATCGTGAGCTGCTAATTTATTTACACAGAATCCTTTTGAACTTCTTGTTGAACTTTTATTTTGTTGATTTTAATGATAAATGTTTTTTATGAATGTTAAACACAAACCTTGCAATATATTGAGAGATTGAATTAGGTAATTTGTGTAGGATTGTACAATGAGAATTGGCATTCTATAGACCTACATTCATCAAGTTAATTGATTAGTTAAAAGAGAGATATTGGCTGATTTAATTAATCACCCATAGGATAACTTCATAATTAGTCGAATTGGTGGATTGATTTTGTAGATTGAGAGATTGCTTAATCATCTCCATTTAATTTGACTAGGGACAATTAATTACACCTTGAGAGAGGCTAGTTAATGCCTTAGGACAAGGGTAGTTAATACATTACGACATCTTAGGTGAGGCACAATTCAATTAACAAAATAGGAGGGAGACAAGATAGGGAAAAAGTGATCTCTAGTTGTGAAAATCTTGAATTCCAAGTTTCTGCATTTTTAAGTTATCATTAGTGTTTTGTTAGTTGTTTAATTTAATTTAATTTTTCTATTTATTTCCATTAAAAATGCTTACACAAAGATTAATCTGAATAAAGTGATGCCTAAGCATAATCCTTGTGGGATCGATATCTGCTTATTACTACAAGTCACGACCCGTATACTTGTAGTTTTGAGCGTAAAACTAGGAGTCTGTTTTCCAATTAACAGTATACTAGAAGTAAAACCCCTTAAAATTATGCTATTAAAGTGGATCTATAAAAAGCTTTTGATATTGTTCGATCAGTTTCTTGCTACAAACTATGGAAATTAAGAGATTCCCTTAAATGTTCATAAATTGGATTCAAGAATGCATAACCACTGCCTATTTCGAGATTTTGATTAATGGTAGCCCAACAAAGATGATTAAAGGTAAAAGAGGACTTAGGCAAAAGGATCCCTTCTGCCCTTTCCTATTCACAATTTGCATGGAAGTTCTCCCCCTTCTACTAACACATAACATTTCAGCTGCCTCCAATTTCAAATATGACACCAAATGCAAAAAGCTTTCACTAGCTAGTTTATATTTTATAGATGATCTTATTCTCCTAAGCAAGGCCAACACTCCTTCAGTTTATATATTAACGAATACTCTACAAGGCTTTAAAGAGTTGTCTAGATTAGGTACCAACTTTTATAAGAGCTATTTAATTTTGTCCAAAAGTGCAGCTCACCTCTTCGATTCTTTTTCACAAATTATTGGGATGAAAAACAAGACCCTCCTCTTCTGTATTTGGGGATCCCTATCTCTTCTTGGCGTTTAAGATATTGAGAATTTCTCCCTCTCATTAAAAAAATTCAAAAAAGGATGGGGTCCTAGACAAATAGAACCCTTTCATATAAAGGTAAACTTCAACTTTTGAAGTTTGTTATTATGTCCATGCAAACCTATTGGTGCTCTTACATAGTTCTCTCAAAAGTCCTAACGAAAATAGTGGAAAAACTAATGAAGCAATTTCTATAAGGTTAAGGTAAAGGAGAGAAAGGCATTGCTAAAGTGAACTGGAAGCTTATATGTCAACCAAAAAATGTAGGTTGGTTAGGGTTGGAGTCAGTTAGTAAGAGTAATAGATTCCTAATGACCAAGATAATTTGAAGAATTCTTAGTGAAAAAGAATCATTGTGGATCAAATGGATTCATCACCACATATTGAAGGGAGATAGCTTTTAGGCACTTAGTTTTAAAAAGAGTTTATCTTAGTTTTTCATTAAAATTCTTAAGTTGAGGGAAGAGGTTTAGGCACTTATTATATGTAGAGCAAGGATAGGGGATTGAATCTCTTTATGGTATGATAATTGAACAAGTCACGGGGCTCTAATTCATAATTGGTTGACAAGGGATTTACTAAAAAGGTTCTCTAAGAAAGCCAAGCTTCAAGAGTTAATACAAAATGGCAATTAGTCTCTTTCCTTATAAGAGATGAGATTAACACCAATTTTTCACTACCGATCGCATAAAGAGGAGGACATTTACTTATGGAAAGGTTTTTGGTATCAAATATTTTTAACAGAAAAGATAAGGATCTAATGGATGGGGTACATACAAGACTTGAATTGTTGGACTCCATTTCCGGAGCCCAACATCGAACATGAGATTATGAAGCTTCAGCTTAGAGGAAGGCTTAGAGTTTGGAAATTTAAAAGAAAAGTCCTTCGGAAGTAAAAGTGGGCTTCCCGCAAACATTTTGAAAAATCCCCTGGAACCTTCGGGAATTTTACGCCGCAGCGAGTGATTAAACTTTGCCGCGGCAAATCCTGAAATTTTATCTTCGCCGTGGCGAACTCACCACGCCAACAAAAATAAAGAAATTCGGGTTAATTACACCACGGCGAACAAGTATAACTTCGCCGCGGCGAAGTGGCCATGAGAAAATCAGAATTTCCTTTGGGTGAATTACGCCGCGGAAAACTCTTGGCTTCGTCACGACGAAAACCCCTATGGCAGAACTCATAACCTAAACTACTTATGTAAGTAAAATGCAAACTTAAAAATCCTTCAACCACTTTCACAAATTCAACCCAAAAGCAAAAATACATATAATATAAACAACTTTTCTAACTTTAATCTCATTTAAAACAAAATGTCTTGCAAAAACAAAAACCATGAGCAAAGTGAAATATTTTTCATTTATAACAATGGATAAGAGTTTTACAAAGCTTTAATGAGCATTTTAAGCCCTATTACATCATAATCCAAAAATACATAGTTTGCAAAAAATAAAATTTCTCAAAATGGAAATAAAGCTTTGTTTTACAAAAACTAACTTCAAAAGAAAAAAAATAAGTCTAATTTGAGTGATGCCTTGGCTCTTGACTACTTGATCTCTTGCTCCTCACCTGAAGATGGGACGGAATGAGAGGGGGTGAGCTTCAAGCTCGTGGGTAATAATTTTATAACCAGTAAAAAGCAAAACCGATGTAAAAATTCACATGGAATCATAAAGCACAAAATTTTCAAATTCTTATTCATCAAGAAATTTTTAAGCAATATAAATAATGCATTAAACAAGTTGGTCAACATAGAGCACGTCAAAAATCATAAACACGTAGGCACATACAAAATGGTTTGGGTGGATCCCCAACAAAACGTGCTACACATTTCCCATAAGGGCCCTGTGTAACTGTGAACAGAATGTACTATCGCAATCCCACTTAATGGTCTTGCGTAGCCGTGAACTTATGTGAGTCCATGAAGGAGCTCCATGCCACTAATGGGCAAGTGGCAGAAGCCTTTTGTCAAAGTGCACTTGACTTAACTTAGGGGACCACCACAAACCCACATAACATGTATTTCATATCTTGCAAACTTGTTGCCCAAAAAGGCACATTTTCAAAACTTGATTTTACAACCATAGTATCTCTTCAAAAATCATTTTCACATTCTTTTCATAATTC
The DNA here is from genome assembly GCA_027563885.1 of Erythroxylum longipes. Lineage (NCBI taxonomy): Eukaryota > Viridiplantae > Streptophyta > Magnoliopsida > Malpighiales > Erythroxylaceae > Erythroxylum > Erythroxylum longipes. The sequence continues at coordinate 26,338,925 of JAOQMS010000179.1, forward strand.
ATCAACACAATATGCTCATACCAAACACATAACACTTTTTCAAATCATTCAAGCGTTATAATGTACATTCATAAAATAGTTGAAATAATTTATTTCCATCATCTGAAAGAAAACACTAATGGCATATTACTTAATTATAAAACTGTAACCCACCTTGAATTCCCTGCTTATTAACTTATATAGGGATGTCTTTTCTGTTGCTCCTCTTGCCTCTCTTTCCTCACTTGATTTCCTTAAACAATAACCAAAATTACATTCAATTTGGTTTACAAATCGAAAATTCATACCTCAATAATTTAAACTATTTCTCATGCTTAAACAAAATTCTATATTCAACTTCCATCCCGAAATTGAAATTCTTAGATACTGAATTTAGACTCAATTCCTTAATATAATTTGTATCCCTATGTCTTTAGTTTACAACAAATCAAAAATCAGTCCATTTGGATAACTACACCAAAAGTTATGCCTAAAATACCAAATTATGTTTGTGTAGGAAAAATTGAGTTCGCGGCGAACTTGTCCAGAAACATGCTACGAAGACGTGTTCTGCAACTTTTTTTCAAGTTTTTAACTTCCCACCTTTTACATAAACCCATCTTAACCTTAAACCATCTCTTCTACTTCATTTTTAACTTTATTCAAACCCATAATCATTCACAACAAATTAATAATCTATTTTTGATCATTAACCAAACACCTAAAGCATTTACATAAACCATTCATCAATAACTACATACACATATTAACTTTATTTTCACTTCTAACCATCCCTAAGTACGCTTCATCTAACAATCAAGAAGGGTTAATGCTCATACTTACTTGATTAGCCTCAATGTCTTCAAACTCTTCAAGAATCTCTAAAACCCTAACTCTTCTCTTCTTTTTTCTCCTTTCTCTTCTTTCATTCACAATTTTACTTCTCTAAAATACAAGACTACAATTACTTCTTTCACTAATACCCTAAATGAATGAGCAAAGTCCACTATGCCCTTCCATGTAATGCCTTAGCCTTTTAACCTTTAGTGATCTTCCAAAAATGTCCCTTATGCATTCTTAGTTCTTCAATTTAACTTACACCATACTATACTCTAACTTAATCTTAATTTTTCCATTTAATACTTCTAATTCCATCAATCCATGCTATAAATCCTCCTAACATTGACATGCTAATTAAACTCCAAATAAAATTTTTTTATCTAAAAAGACCACAAAATTTGTTTAGATCATCCTTAATAAAATATTAAAAAAAAATTCGGGACCCAACATTTCTCCCCCTCTTAAAAGAATTTCGTCCTCAAAATTATTACCTGAGTCATTAAAGAGTTATGGATACTTCTCCTTCATGGCTTCCAGTGGCTCCCACATGGCCTCATCTACCGAATGGTTTCTCCACAGGACTTTTACTAATTGAATCGTTTTGTTCCTGAGAACCTTTTCCTTTGTGTCCAAAATCTCCAAATCTCCTCATAACTTAGAACATCTCTCAACTGAACCTTAGTGGTCTGAATGATGTGGGAGGGATCTGATCTATACCTTCTCAACATGGAAACATGAAAAACATCATGTATCTAAGACAATTCCTGTGGCAACGCCAACCTGTAGGCTAGCGGTCCAATCCTCTCAAGAATTTCATAAAGACCTACATATCTTGGGCTCAACTTGCCTTTCTTGCCAAACTTCATGACTCCTTTCCAAGGAGATGTTTTAAGGAAGAATTTCTCACCGACTTCATATTCCATTTCCTTTCGATGTGCATAAGTGTAGCTCTTCATTCTATCCTGAGCTGCCTTAAGCCATTGCTTAACTAAGTTGACCTTGTCCGCTATCATCTAAAGTAACTCTGGCTCTATCAGTCTCCTTTCTCCTTCTTCATCCCAGCATATCGAATTTCTACACCTCCTTCCATACAGTGCCTCATACGAAGCCATCTGAATGCTCAAATGGTACAAATTATTGTAAGCAAATTCGACCAATGGCAAATGCTCGTCTTAAGCTCCTTTGAAGTCCATCACATATGTCCTGAGCATTCCCTCTAAGGTCCGAATGGTCCTCTCAGATTGACCATCTGTCTGGGGGTGAAAAGCAGTGCTAAAATTCAATTTGGTTCCTAGAGCCTCTTGCAAGCTTCCCTAGAATCTCGAAGTAAACCGAGGATCTTTGTCGGAAACTATAGAATCTGGAATCCCATGCAGTTTCACTATCTCATCAATAAACTTCTTTGCTAGCACATGCAGGGAATCAGTCTGTTTAATTGCTAGAAAATGGGCTGACTTCATCAGATGATCAACAATAACCCATATGGAATCATGCTTCCTACTGGTCTTGGTCAAACCCATCAGAAAGTCCATAGTCACCCTTTGCCACTTCCATTCAGGAATGGACAATGGCCTTAATTTTCTTGAAAGTGCCTGGTGTTCAACCTTGACTTGTTGACACACTAGACACTTGTATATTCTGCTACGTCTCTTTTCATACCTTTTCACTAGAAATGCTCTCTCAAATCCCTGTACATCCTGATGCTACCTGGGTGCATAGCATAAGGCGCATTATGTGCCTCATCCAATATCTCATCCTTTACCTCCTTGACATTCGGGATACAAGGCCTATTCCCGACAGTCATGAGTCCATCATCCCTCACTACCACTTTAGACTTCTTGTCATTCTGAATTTCTTCTCGGAGCTTGCTTAATTCCGCATCCTTTGCTTGTAACTCCCTAACATCTCCCTGAGTATCGGTCTTACTTTGAAAGTAACAACCATACACTCAGGTTCCTCTTATTTCAAACTTATTCTAAGCTTACCATCTCTTCCAATAAAGGCATATAAACTGTCTGAACGTGGGCTATTGATGATTTCCTACTCAAGGCATCAGCCACTAAATTTTCCTTTCCCGGATGGTACTCAATCAATAAATCATAATCCTTAATTAGCTCTAACCATCTTCTCTGTCTCAAATTCAGTTCTTTCTGACTCAACAAATACTTGAGACTTTTTTGATCTGTAAAAATCTTCTTCTGAACTCCATACAGATAATGTCTCCAAATCTTTAAGGCAAAAATCACTGTTACCAATTCCAAATCATAGGTCGGATAATTCAACTCATATGGCTTCAGTTGCCACGAATCATATGCTATCACCCCGTCTCCCTGCATCAACACATAACCTAAACCCTTTCTTGAAGCATCACTGTATACTGTATGACCCCCATCTCCAGTAGGTAAAATCAAACCTGGAGCACCTGTTAATCTGCGTTTGAGCTCCTCAAAGCTTTTCTAACATTCTTCACTCCAAATAAATTTCTGATTCTTCCTCAATAGCTTGGTCATTGGCGCAGCTATCATGGAAAATCCTTCAACAAATCTCCTATAATATCCTGCTAGACCCAGATAACTCCTCACTTCTATTACTGTCTTCGGTGCTTGCCAATTCACCACTTGATCCGCTTCGTATTTCGGTTTTACACTTGGAGATCGAATCAAAAACTGAATACCAAGGATTACAATATAGAATGCAACCTCGGGTTGTCTCACTTAATTGGAACCTAATGCAATGGATCTAAGCTAGCCTAAAGGTTATGAAATGCAACTAAATTGGTTAGGAAGGGGGTTTTGGTTCTTTGGAGAACTAAAAAAATTAAACTAATTGAAAGGGAAGTGTGTAAAAAAATATTTTTGGATTTTTGGGAATAAGAAATCGAAGGTTAAAACAATGATCAAATATGATAAAATCCTCTTGAAAAATGAACTTTGGCTATCATAGTTCAAAATAAATCTTTGTGGGAGTAAAAATCACTAAGTTTTCAAATGATAAACCTTAAAGAACTCTTTAAGTCCAAGGTTTTAATCAATGAAATCCATTTCTTAAAGCCTTGTTGAATGCATCTTAGTGAGTGCCAAGGGTAAGTTAATGCATATGGTCAATTTGGTGATCAAGTATCATCTCAATATCAAACACAGCTAGGTAGATAAAGGAGAATTAACAAAATCACGAAATGACATGTATGAGACTTCATATATTCAAGCTCCAAGTTCTACATCAACAAACCCAATAACGCAATACATTATTCAACACTTGATTAAACTATAATGAAGAAAATCCAACTAGAAAGCATAAATCTTAACTAAGGAGTTACACAACAATGTAGTTAAATATGAACAAACTACTCCCTTTTGAAGCCCATTGAACTCAAGCCATTGCTACATCTTCAAGAGGAAATGGTGCTTAGCCAAGCATTGCTTCGAGAGAACTGACAACCGGAAACCCATCAAGAGCATCCATGGCAGCAGCAGCAGATAATGAATGTGGCGATAAAAAAATGGAAAGAAGTGATTGATGATGGTCAAATGGAGAGGAAGAGTCGTGAGTGTGCTTAGTGTTTTTCTGTCTCCTTTGTCTTGTTCTGTCTCTCTGCTATAACCTAATTTGGTAGGTTTTTAAACAAAGGATGCTGGGTCGAGTTGCACAGTAGTGATTTTTCTGAAATTGGTCCAGGTTTTCGAAGGTTTGCTGCGGGGACAAATGTTTTTCTCCGTGGAAAGCTTTTCTCGAAAGGTTTTGCTCTGTTGCTGGTTCCTTCGAACTTTTCCTGAAAGGTTTTGCTCTGTTGCTAGTTCCTTCGCCGTGGCGAAAGAATTAATCTTCGCCACGGCAAAATTTTCCCAAAAGTTCAGCCTAGATTCTGTATGTTTCATACGCCTCATTCTCTCGTTGCCTTCACTTCAGCCTTTTTTCATTCCATAACTTCTCCTTGACTTTCTTTTCCTTGAGTCTCCTACAATAAAAAAATGGTAGTTTGCAGTATCAATTGTTCTCAGAAAATTAATTAGTGAAATGAATAC
>JAOQMS010000179.1:26373652-26403982 GCA_027563885.1 Erythroxylum longipes
GTCACAAATTTTTTTCACTACTTGCAAACTTCCTAAACCAAAGAATGTGGTGGTTTTAAAGCATTAAAATATATTTTAAAAAAGAAAAGTAACCAGCTCATCATTGTAATTTCATACTCATGGCTGCCTGCCATTTTCTATTGATCAAGAACCAAAATATAAAAAAACAATATAGAACGCATGCCACCAGCTCTCCTTATTGTCATTTATTTATATCACGACATAATCAGGGTCTTCACGCACAAAAACCCTTCTTCTTTTTTAAGTGGCGTGAACAGTAGCTAATAGGGTGGTCCACTAATATTAATTTGTCTCATCACACAAACAGTAGATGTAGCAGAAACAAGGGGGAGAGAAGAGAGAGCTTGTGGCAAAAGAAGAGTGAATAGGAGGCGTGACCCAAATCGTTTATTCGTCAAATCAATGAATAAAAGAAGAGAATAGGAGGCTTGTGATAGAACAGTGAAGAAAGAATAAGGGGGTCTTCAGTATGGATATTAGTGGGGGCTGAATCATTTTTTCAAACAATGTTTTGCAATTATCTGATGGAAAGAGAAAGGAAAAGCGAATGTTGTCTTCTAGGTTGCTCGCGGATGATTGAACAATCAATAAATGTCAATAATGTGTAGCATTGAAGCGTCCAGAATAGAGAACAAATGTAGAATACAAGGATTGTAGAGGTTTTACTTACGTACAAATGAGAGGAGCAACAGCCAAGCCAACAAGGAAACGGTGGCAGAGAGGAGCAAAAATAAGAATTTGTGCAGTTTTTCTTTATTTTTTAATAAACTATTCTAAAATTGGGCCCTGGGCAGAGGCCCAGCTCGCCCCTGCCCAGGGTCGGGCCTATGTGTATATGCCATTACAATCTCTCAATTTCTAGTAACTTTTTTAAGCATATAAAAGAGAACAAGGCATAATTGCCCACATCGTTTAATCTTAACACGGACTCCTTTTGGCACGGAAGTTCAAATTTGATTTAATGTCCAAAAAAATGAATGCAAGAACTAGTTTTGTAATTTTATTTAACATAATTTTCGATAAAATACATTTTTTCATGTTTTTTTTTCAAAGTATAAAAATTAAAATTTATTTTCGAGGGCAGTACAGAATCTAAGCCGGGGAAGATAGTACTCTTGTATCTGCGTTCAATTTTACATTCAATTATAGGTGGAAATATAAGATGTAACTTTGTTTGGTTCATATTGATATTGGCCTTGGACTCGCCGTCTACGATGGAAACATAGAATTTGAAAGGAGCATCTAATTTCATCATCATAAAAGAAAATTTGGGCAAAAAGAAAGGAGAATTTTAACTGCTGATTCATTTTATACTTGCACATTGAATTAGCGTTCCTTGTCGGCAACAGTTACAAGGGTCTCTCACCTCAAAAGGTTTTCAAGCGCTTTTCCGGTCCTACTCCTACACTTTTCCACGAACTCAAGAGTTGTCGCCTCTTTCTTACCTTAGCATGGTCTCAAGCATGCCCTGTGAAGCTCCGGGATATCCAAAATTTGGGTCGGTTAATCATACTATCATGGAAATCAAACTAGAAATGTCAAACGAGATATATTTTGAGAAAATTGTGGACATAACCCCTGCACATTGTGGATATTCTTGTATACTTCAAGAACTCCTCTAATTCCCTTAGATTAGAGCAAAAATCATAATCTTCAGTAATGAGTTAAGGCTAGAACGGAGAATAAATATATATTTTGGAGTGCGAAAAAGGTTTTTTTTTTTGGTGCCTGATAGTTTAGTATGCACAAATCCCAACTACGAGCTTCTATAACCTGTCTTTTCCCAAACTTCTATTTCAGAGCTTAAAAATCATCTCTAGGTTACCAAGCTTCTAAGATGATAAAAAACAATAAACAGCCCTCCAGGCTCCAAGCTCTTGAATTTTCATTGAATATTTCTTCAGAGACTGCTTTTTCTTACCGCGAAGATAATCTTCATAAAAAGTTCAGCTAGAAACATCTTGTCTACATTTTGACACGAACATTTCAAATGTAGATTCCACAAGTACTATTATAAAATTTCATGGTCCGCACTCCTTTACTAAGTACCCTACTAAGATCACCGGCATGGAAAAGTTAATTTAGTATAAGTGCCACATCATACAAATACAATGGCTGAGAGTATCCCTACTGAAAACTTACAAATGAGAAAGTTTTCATAAGGGTCTAAAGCAATATATAAATAGGTTCATGTGTACCACGCCAAACTAAATATTCACACGGCCTTCTTCATCACTAATCAGAGAAATCTAAAATTTAGCCTGCAACAGGAAATGCAGATCCAATTTTATCCCTGAAGCGGTAGCACTTAATGTTAACAGAATATGGACCCAGCTCCACGTAATTATCTTCTCCGCCCACAAAGAAGCAAAGAGTATAGAGGGCAAGTTCAAACTCTGGACTCACACCAATTAAAGTGCTGGAAACGGATTTGAGAACCCCATTCCATTCTAACTGAATTGTCAGCAATTGGGTTTCGGAGTCAGGCTGTAAAACAAATTAACACATAAATGCACAGCGTAAAGAAGATGTACAGAGATTACATGCCAAACAAACACTCATCTTGCTGATTGGTTCATATAAAATCTGAATAGAACAGTACTATTGTGTACCTAATCAACTATTTGTTTTCAAATCAGATAACGACGAACGAACTTGTTTCAAATTGAACAGATTTATTCATTAAACAGAATGCAATATGCGGGTGGTTTTGGAGAAAATAACTGCAGTGTCAATATCATGAATAGGCACAAACTTTTGGTTCATTGGCAATTAATTTTTCATCAGAAGGGATTAGGATGAGAGGTTTCAGCCAATATTGCTGTTTTACTCCATAAAACTTTTTGAGGTAGTCTGGCATCATAATGCCATGAGCGGCTTGATTAACTCATGCCAAAAATGCAAGTATCCTTTCCATTCCCTCTAAGATATGATTCACTTGTCAAAAACTGCATGTGGCCATCAAAAGTATAAGCAATTTGTGGGAGTTAGAAAAGCGTATAGAAAAGCGTATATACTCGTACAGTTTCACTACATGCCTAAGTCAACGAATTCATATTTCTACTAGAACTAGAATTAAATAGTTCAATTTGAAAAGAGTGAGGTGTGGATTCATGAGTTGTTCAATATTCTGTAATCATAAATAAGAAAGTAAAACTTTTAAGCATGCTTTTATTGGAAAGCAATATAGCCGCAAATAGTAGTATGGGGAGCCATAGAAAAACGATTTCCAACATCCTTGTTTCTAAACTTTAGGATTTCTATTTAATGTTTTCCTATTAATTAGGAAGTAACATTATTATTTCTATTTAAAAATGCTTGTTTGCTTGGTAATTTTCCTAAATAAGGATTCTTATTTCTAAATAATTTTCTATCTAAAAATGCTTGCTTGCTTGGTAATTTTCCTATAAAAAAAAGGATTCTTATTTCTAAATAATTGTTCTTACTCTTTTGTAGTTGGAATCCTTGTCTATTTAAAAGGGAGGATCATATTTAATAAAAACCATCAATATTTTCGGTCAAGAGACATACCGAGGAGACACTATTAAAAGCTTTCAAAATAGGTTTCTCGAAGAACAGGAACAGAAAAGAAAATCAAGAAGACTTTTTCGCAAACTGATCAATGATGAAATCCTATTTATGGATCCTTAACAATTTGGTGTCAGAGCCAGACATCATGGGTGACTTAAAAGTAGTTGACAAATAAATGATCTAGAACACAAGCTCACGGAAAACAACAAAGAATCATGCAAGATCAAGGATGACATTTGGGAATTGAAGCGCTTGATGAAGCTACACTTTTCCAACAAGGAAAAGACATCAGAAGGAGTTACAACCATAGGCAACCACCAACTAACTGAGCATCAAGTTGTTGCACTGGGAGCTAATATCATCCACAAATACAACAGAATTTCAGAATTGGGGATCCTTTAGGATGGATATTCAGATGTGAACGATTTTTCATTAGCCAACAGACCGAGGAAAGGAACAAGGTCAGAGTAGTCGCATTAAGTATGACAAAAGAGGCACAACTTTAGCATTATCGATTGGAAGAGGAGGAACTTGGGCTCTGTTGGGCCCAATTCGAATCCTACTACCTTAATAGGTTTGGGCTCCCACTAACAAGCAACCTATCAAGAGAACTAATCGACCTTAAACTACTAAAATTTTGGAAGAGTATTGATGCTAATTTCAAACCCTACTTGCAAGAGCAACTTCAATACGGGCAAATTAACAGATTAACATATGGGTAGGCTCCCCCAATAATCAACAAATTAAGAATAGGAAAAGATATGATTTAAGGAAATAAATAGAGATGAGAGAGAAATAAAGATGGATAGCTACAAAAATGGCAGATCTTTCATTTAAATGGAAACAAAAGAAAGAAGACAACCACAAGCAGCATTTGAGAGGTGCCACTCTCCTCACACTCACACTTTTCTCAGTATATCAAGCATACCTTACCCTCTATCCACATAATATACCCCAAAGAAGACAACCACAAGCAGCATTTGATAGGTGCCACTCTCCACACACACACTTTTCTCAGTATATCACGCATACCTCACCCTCTACCCTCTACCCACATAATATACCCCCGACATCCTAACAACCTTGCCACCTCAATCATCCAGAATTCTACTAATTGACAAAATAGGCAAATAACAAACATAGATAAATAGTAAACATCGGACAACAACCTTTCACAGTAGACCGAAAAGGGCCTTTCCTCTAATTTCCAACCTTGTTGCTCCCATCTGGATTGGCTGAGCCCTTTTTCTTCTTTCTTGAATAAACCATCTTAACTAGAGGCCTATCACATGCTCATCACGACTTAGTGGAAACTTTGGGTGTGGATGTGGAGATGCAAAATCCCCGTAATTTGGAAATTGCTATGAATTTGGCTCAAGCCTTCTAAAGAAAAATACAAGTCAATCACGGAAGTATCAATATAGGGCAACCTCAAACAATATGGGCAGCTCTAAAACCACTCACAACTACTTCATATTTAGTAAGCAACCGAGAATAGAAAACATAGACGGCAACAATTCAAAACCGACATCCAATGAGGGGTGCAGTGTTGTTGCACCCCCTATAAGATGCTTGTACAAGGCTAAGATGGACGAACGAAGGGCGAAGGGATAATGATTTAATTGTGATGAACTTACTCAGCAGAGCATTAGTGCAAGAGACTTTTTTGCCTTTTGGTGGACGAACTAGACGATGACAATATGAATCCTCCTCATTGGAACCCGAGATTTCTCCATACAATTACAGGAATAAAGAACTCTCAAATTATGCAATTGCAAGTGATGGTAGCTAGGAAACCAATACAGATCCTTTTTGACCCAAGAAGCATGCATAATTTAATGAGCAACAAGCTACCCTCAAATTGGAACTGCCAATGGCAATCAAGTAGGGAGTAAAAGTAATCGTAGTCAACGACAAAAGAGTACACTTCCTCCCTCCTGAGCTTTTGAGTACAAAATCACTTTGATGATGAGATCTGAACCAATAATAGTAAGGCTATATCACTACCCACACATGCAAAAAGATGAGATCAAAAGGAAATGTTCTAAAGTTGGAACAAAAGATCATCAGGTCTAGTCGTTCCCCCTTTTCTTCCCCAGTTTTATTGGTGGCAAAGCACGATGGAACTTGGAGATTTTGTGTCAACTACACGGTGCTTAATAATCTGACAGTCAAGGATAAATTTCCTATCCCAATTGTGTACGAGATATTGGGTGTAATTCATGGTGTCCAGTATTTTTTACAAAATTAGATCTGAGGTCGGAATACTTTTAGGCTCAAATGGCTTTCAAAGGCGTTGAGAAGATTACCTTTCAAACTCATCATGGTCACTTTGAGTTTTTAGTAATGCCATTTGGTCTCACAAACACACCTTCCACATTTTAGTCTCTAATGAATGAGGTATTTCTATCCCATCTTTGCAAATTTCTCCTAATATTCTTTGATGACATTTTGGTCTACAATAAAACTTAGGTAGAACACGTGCATCATCTTAGGACTATCTTTCAACTACTACGCTAAATCAAGCTCTTCTTCAACCATTCCAAATGCTTTCTTGGAGAGGATCAAATCATATACTTGGGCCATGTAACCAACAGTAAGTGAGTACCCATGGACAGTTCAAAAATTCAAGCAATCAAGGCATGGCCAACACTCAAATCAGCCAAGGCTCTATGCGATTTCCTCAGTTTGAAAAGGTTTATTGCAAATTTGTATAGAATTATGGCATGATATCTACTCCATTAACCAACCTATCGAGGAAGAATGCATTTCATTGGGACAGCACAACTGAAATGACTTTTGAAAACTTAAAGAATGCCCTTTCCACCACTCCATTCATGCAATTTCTGAACTTTGAACTTGATTTTATAGTTGAATGTGATGCATTCAGAATGATGATTGGCACTCTTTCTACAACAACAAGGACAACCATTGCTTTCTTCAGCCAAAATTAGTTGACTGAAATTAAAATTGCCATTTTATGAACAAGAATTGGCCAGGTTAGCTAAAGTAGTGCAAGACTGGAGACCATACTTGTGAGGAAGATCATTTGTTATAAAAATTGATTACTATAACCTAAAATACCTGTTGGAATAGTGACTTGTCACTTCTCCCTAACAACACTGAGTTAGTAAGATACTGGGTTTTGATTTCTTGTTGATTATAAGGTCAAATCTCTAAACTGAGTAGCAAATGCATTGTCTAGGCACAATGAGAACACTATGCTCCTTTGTGGCATTTCAACTCCACGAGTCACCTTATTGGATAACATTAGGCAAAAGGTGACAGAACCAACAGAGTTACAACCACTTGTTCAAAAAATTCAAGAAAGAACAACAAACTCAAATTGGGCTTCTACAATGGTTGGGGATGTAAAAAGGTAGATTATATAATATGATTGATTCTTCTTTGATTCCCTCCATCATCTCTAATATTCACAACTTTACACATGAAGGTATTTAGAGGACACTCTACCATGTCCATGTTGACTTCCACTAGCAAGGAATGAAAGCCTCTATCAAGGAATTCATCTAAGAATCCCCTATAGCCCCTTCCGATTCCAACACAAGTATGGGCTGAATTTCCATGAATTTTATAGATGGACTGCTCAATTTTGGATTAAAATCGGTCCATTATGTAGTCATGGATTGCTTCTATAAGTACGCTCATTTCATCCCTCTTTCTTGTTCGTACAATGCTACTTCTGTTGTTCATGTCTTCAATCAAATATTTCATTTGCATAGGTTACTAGAAACTATTGGCAATTATAGGAGCCCAATTTTTACTAATACCTTTCGGAAACAATTGTTTCTATTCATTGGTACCACTTTAGCTTCATCTGCTTATCAATTTCAATCCAATAGTAAAAGATGTACCTCCCTTGCTTTGTTAGGGATCAACCAAGAAAATGGGTTGATTGGCTTACTTAGGCTAAGTATTGTTATAACACTGCCTATCATTCTTCTTTAGGCGAGACACCCTTTTGAGTTATTTATAGTTGCGATTTTCCTCGTTTGTTGTCCTATGAACATGGTCCGTTTGCAAGAGATTGATTGTTCCTTGCAAGAGAGAGATGCTCATTTGGTTGAAATATATATTTGTTTATAGCAATCTTAACTTCGAAGGGAATAAGCCTATGACTAGCATCATCAAGAATTGTTTTTTAAACTTGGGTAGTTTGTTTGGTTGAAACTGCAACCTTATTGACAACGATCTTTGGGATAAGTGTTGTTCATAAGCTAGCTCCTAAGTTTTATGGCCCATTCAAGGTTTTGCAGTGGATTGGTAAGGTTGCCTATAAACTAGAATTTCCAAAGCATAGTAAAATTCAAGATGCTCCCCATTTCATTAATTAAGGAGTTTAAGGGTGTTCCTCCTACTATTCCATCCTTGTCACCTTTAAAGGATGACAAAATTATTTCCAAACGTCAATCTGTTATTCGTTCTAAAGTTAATTAGGGTAGTGTTAAAGTTTTGGTAGAATGGCCAGCATACCACTGGATGATCCCCTACTTGACAAACTTTCAAAAGTGTCATCCTAAATTCAAGTATGAGGACAAGCTCTTAGTCAAGGAGAGAGTAATGTTATGAATGCTTTTATTGGAAAGAAATATAGCCATAAATAGCAACAATACAGGGAGCTATAGTCAAATGATTTCAACATTTGTTATATCCTATTTAAAAATGACCATTTGCTAGGCAGTTTTCCAAAATAAGGATTATTATTCCTTAAAAAGGATTTGATAGACCTCCTATTATGCAATATTACAGGAGACGCAGAGGTAGAAAAGGATCAAGGACTGCTGCAGAGAATGACTCAATATCAGTAAAAGAAGTTTCCAAGATCCAGGCCTACTAACGTGGAGAAGGGATGATGTGGAAATACTTAGGGACCACAAGTGGTTACGTTTGTTAGGCAGGAGAGTAGGCGTGTGGTATCTGCAGAAGTTTGTTATGAATATTCCTTTTTGTTGTACATGCTTTTAGCTGTCATTATATAGAATAGAGAGTGGTGTCAATAGGACTATCGAATTTCTGAGTGGTAATTGAATTGGGAGAGAGCAGCCTCTCAAAAGCTGTCTTTGGGAGAAAGCCAACTTCTCAAATTGTTGGTATTAAATAAAAACACTACTCTTATTCTTTATCAATTGTTCTTTACATTATACTGTTTTATCGATACAAAGACGCTATCATTTTGGTATCAGAGCATTTGCGATCCCAACCATGCGAATGCCCAATACGAGAATGACGGAACGAGTTGATCAAGTGGAAAAAAAATGCCAGCATTGGAGGAGAATATGGCTGACCTGGCAAAGACTTTAGCCATGTTTATGGCTGCGTCTGAGAAGCAGATGGAGAGAATGGAAGAGCTGCACCAACTTTATTTAACCAAAACAAATTCTAGACCCAGTACACCATCATCCTCAAACTCAGACCACCAACCTGAACCAAACACGTCCTCTAGCCTACTACCCCCACAAAATAAAACAACCAGCCCAGAAGCCACAAATGAAAACACCACCATCAACCAACCTCAATCCATAACCACACACTACTGTGAATACAAGGAATATACCTGAAAGTTGGAGATGCCTGTGTTTTCGGGTGAGGATCCTCATTCATGGGTGTTTAGAGCTGAACAGTATTTTACCGTAAATCTGTTGACAGAGGCACAAAAGCTTAAGGCTGCTGCAGTTTGTCTAGAAGGGGCTGCTCTATCATGGCTACGTTTTGAGGAAAAGCGTTGGAAATTTTTGACATGGGAGGAACTAGAAAACCAGATCCTGCACCGTTTCTTCAGAGGCAGCGTGAATGTTTTACACCAACAATTTTTGTCGTTACATCAGACAACGACAGTACAAGAATATAGGGAAAATTTTGAGTCCCTTTCAATCCCTCTTAACTTGGATGACGATACTCTATGTGCTGTTTTTATTAATGGACTAGATCCAGGAATCAAAGCTGAAGTGCTGGTCCTTAATCTTTCTAGGCTTGTTGAAGTTATGGATACAGCCCAAAGGGTAGAAACCAGAGGCCTAATACTATCCAACTCACCAAATCCGTGGAAGAACTATAAGCCATCATCGACCACTTATACACCCACCAAAAATACCATCTAAAATCAGACAACCAAACCCACAAACCCACAAACTAACCCTACACTTCAAATTTCACCGGCAGCAAAAAGCCAAACAATATCCTCAACGGCTAGCACTCCAAATTGGGGTTCTAATCGTGGCTCATTTCGGAGGATTACTAGTTCGGAAGTGCAGGCTCGACGAGAAAAGGGAATATGTTTTCGTTGTGACGAAAAATATCACCCGAGGCACATATGTTTAACAACAGCTGAATGTTTTATTGGTCAATGATGATTCAGATACAGAGGAAGGGCCAGAGGAGACGCACGGGCCAGCAAATGGAGAAAATCCTTCGATGGGGACTGTAGAGGTGTCGTTGAATTCCGTAGTGGGATTGACTTCACCAAAGTCGTTACGGCTTGAAGGGGATGTTTATGGTAAGAAGGCAATTGTGTTGATTGATAGGGGGGCTTCCCACAACTTTATTTCCAATGTGTTAGTAGAGAAACTTGGGCTGGAAAAATCGGTGACTGAAGGGTATGGGGCCGTGATGGGAACAGGTGTGACTGTGGGAGGAGAAGGAGTTTGTAAGGGGGTACCCGTTCGATTACAAGAGCTGGTGGTTGTAGAAGATTTTTTGCCTCTCGATGTGGGCAGTTATGACATAATCCTGGGCATGAAGTGGCTAACCTCTTTGGGGGAAACCACTAATAATTGGCAGAAATTGACTATGCGGATACGTATAGGGGATAAGGAGGTTGTCTTGAGGGGGATCCATCGTTGTGTAAATCAGCAGTATCTCTAAAGTCCATGTGGAAGATGTGCCAATGTGAAGGTCCGGGACTGATGATTGAGTTCAGTAGTATGCACGCATAGGTGGTGGTTAAGGGAGATACGATGGAGCCAGCTGTGAAACCCCTTTTGGAGGAATTCAGACAGGTTTTTAACAAGCCTTCCGGACTACTTCCAATACGGGAAAAAGAACACGCTGTCATTTTGAAGGAAGGTTCTGGCCCCATTAATGTTCGGCCTTACCAATATCCGTACACTCAAAAATCAGAGATCAAAAAGCTGGTGGGAGAGATGTTGGCGGCTGGAATCATAAGGGAGAGTGAGAGTCCTTTTTCCAGTCCTGTATTATTGGTTAAGAAAAAGGACAGCAGCTGGAGGTTCTGCGTAGATTACCGCGCTTTGAACAAAGCTACAGTGCTGGATCGATTTCCCATACCCGCCATTGATGAGCTTCTTGACGAGTTGCATGGTGCCCAATATTTTTCTAAGCTGCATCTGAAATCTGGATACCACCAGATTCGCGTACGAGCTGAAAACGGGCTCAAAACCGCGTTTCGGACACACGAGGAACATTACGAATTTTTAGTAATGCCTTTCGGTCTTACTAATACTCCGGCTGCATTTCAGTCCTTGATGAACTCCGTGTTTAGGAAGATGTTGCGGAAAAGTGTTCTGGTTTTTTCTTGATGACATCCTTGTTTATATCTCCACCTTGGATGATCATATCCACCACTTACGAGAGGTTCTATCTCTCCTTACTATCCACAATTTATATGCTAATCAAAACAAGTGCCACTTTTGTCAAAAACAGGTGAAGTACCTCGGGCATATTATTTCGGGTGCCGGAGTTGCTGCGGATCCCGAGAAAATTAAAGCGATGGTGAGCTTGCCTATTCCACGGAATATTAAGGGGCTGCGTGGTTTTTAGGGGCTGATTGGTTACTACCGGCTGTTCGTGAAGGATTATGGGAAGATAGCCATGCCCTTGACTCAATTGCTCAAAAAGGACGCATTCCTTTGGGATGACTCGACTACACTTGCTTTTGAGAAGTTGAAGGCAGCACTGATAACAGTGCCGGTGCTTGCTTTACCCAATTTTGTAGAGCTTTTTATCCTTGAAACCGATTCGTCGGGGACGGGATTAGGGGCTGTACTTACACAAGGTCGACATCCTATTGCCTATTTCAGCCAAGCGCTTTTAGGAAAATCGCGCTTCAAGTCGGTCTATGAGCGTGAACTCATGGCCATTGTGTTGGCGATTCAAAAATGGCGGCACTATTTATTGGGGCGGAAGTTTATTGTACGAACAAACCAAAGTAGTTTAAAGTTCCTCTTGAAGCAAAGGTTGGTATCCATGGAGCATCAAAAGTGGCTCTCTAAGCTTTTGGGCATGAATTCGAGATCAAGTACAATCCTGGTGCGCAGAACCATGTGGCAAACGCATTATCCCGTGTGTTTGAGGAAGGAAAAGAAGAGGTTCAGCGGCATTCTATCACAGTGGTGCAGGTGTTAGACATGGCTGAGATTTCGGCAAAAGTTGAAAGAGATCCACGGCTGCTGGAGATATTAACAGCATTGCGCAATGATCCTGGAGCCAAGGAAGGTTGGAGTATTGTGCAAAACCAGCTTCGTTATAAGGGAAGGATAGTGGTTCCCAAGGATACGGAGCTCATCCAAGCAAATTTGAAGGAATTCCACAGTAGCCTTTTGGGAGGACATTCAGGCTTCTTTAAGACTTATAAGAGGGTGGCTTTCGAACTCTATTGGGAAGGTATGAAGAATGATATACATGAGTTTGTTGCTAAGTGTGCTATTTGCCAACAAAACAAGTATTTAACACTCTCTGCAGCGGGGTTATTACAACCCTTACCCATTCCGGAGGCAATATGGGAAGATGTATCTATGGACTTTATCGAGGGACTGCCAACATCAAATGGGTATGATTCCATCATGGTTGTAGTGGATCGGTTGTCTAAATATGGCCATTTTGTGGCGTAAAAACACCCCTATACAGCTGTTAAAGTTGCTGAATTGTTTGTCCAAAGTGTGGTTCGTTTGCATGGTTTTCCAAGGTCGATTGTTTTCGACCGAGATAAAATTTTTATTAGCCACTTCTGGTCTGAGTTATTTCGGCTGCAGGGTACTAAATTACACCATAGTACAGCGTACCATCCTCAAACGGATGGCCAAACGGAGGTTATGAATAGGTGTTTGGAAACATATCTCCGGTGTTTCTCTAATACTCAGCCACGAGTTTGGAGCAATTGGTTGGCATGAGCAGAGTTGTGGTACAATTGCTCGTATCATTCGGCTACTAAATATACTCCTTTTCAAGTGGTGTATGGACGGCAACCTACACCTATTATTAGGTATGGAGTTTCTAAGACTCAAAACTCTACGTTGGAGGAACAATTGTGCTTGCGTGATCAAATGCTTGATGAATTGAAAGCGAATTTGGTGTTGGCCCAAAACCGAATGAAAAAGTATGCTGATTTGAAAAGGTGAGAAGTTGACTTTAAGGTGGATGATATGGTGTTCATTAAATTGCGTTCGTATCGTGCTAAATCTTTGGCTAAGAAGCCCAATGAGAAGCTTTCTCCAAGATTCTTTGGTCCTTACGAGGTCTTGCAGCGGATTGGCGCAGTTGCATACAAACTAAAGTTACCAGATTCAGCTACTATTCATCCTGTATTTCATGTTTCCCAGCTGCGAGCAGCTCTTGGAGCCACTGAACCTTGTCATGAGTTACCTTCAGTCCTTACCAGCTCCTTGGAATGGCTTGTTGAACCTGAACAAGTACTCAGTGTCCGTGCTTGCAGTGGACCCGACCCATTGGAGGTTCTGATTGCGTGGAAAGGGTTGCCGAAGTTTGAGGCTACTTGGGAACCATTTTCTGTGACTCAGCAACAATTTCCTTCCTTTAACCTTGGGGACAAGGTCAAACTTGTTGGTGATGGAATTGATAGACCTCCTATTATGCAATATTACAGGAGACGCAGATGTAGAAAAGGATCAAGGACTGCTGCAGAGAATGACTCAATATCAGTAAAAGAAGTTTCCCAAATCCAGGCCTAATAACGTGGAGAAGGGATGATGTGGAAATACTTAGGGACCACGAGTGGTTACGTTTGTTAGGCAGGGGAGTGGGCGTGTGGTATCTGCAGAAGTTTGTTATGAATATTCCTTTTTGTTGTACATGCTTTTGGCTATCATTATATAGAATAGAGAGTGGTGTCAATAGGACTATCGAATTTCTGAGTGGTAAGTGAATTGGGAGAGAGCAAGCTCTCGAAAGCCGTCTTTGGGAGAAAACCAACTTCTTGAACTGTTGATATTAAATAAAAACACTACTCTTATTCTTTATCAGTTGTTCTTTACATTATACTGTTTTGTTGATACAAAGACGCTATCAAGATTCTTACCCTTTTGTATTTGGGATCATTGTATATTTAAAGGGAAGGTTACTATTCAATTAAAATAATCAATACTTTTAGTCAAGACACGTATAGAGGGCAGTTGGTGATCTCTTACAATTCACCGTTAAAAGCTTCCAAAATAGGTTCCTTGAAGAACAAGAAAAGCAAGGAAAAATCAAGACTTTCTCGCTAACTGACCCATGAAGAGATCCCATTTGTGAGCCCTTGACAAAAACGAAGTCCAAATGGACTATCAAACTAAAAATTTTGTCCAAAAAACAACACCATCTAGTGCAACTAATTAATTGCCCAGAAATGTTTTGAGTTTATTACTTGCCATAACAAAATATCAATATCATATAACCAACTCTGATCCTAAAACCATGTGAAGCAAGATCCTAGAATGAAACTACACATGCAATCACCAAGTTTGTACATGCCCTACCATTTTCCAAATAGTTTGGTTTATCTAGCATCCTTATTTTATTTCTTGTTTGCTAGTCAATAAATATTGTTCATGATGTTTTCATAATGCCTACATAAGATTTCATGAATATTTTTTTAGTTACTCTTTTAAACAAGTCGGCAAGTATGGAATTAAGTTAACAAAATTTAAGAAAACATGCTACAATTTGGTAATTCGAGGGCTGTAAATATCAATATCATCCAAACCATTTTTTAGCATATGTGTTCCTTTCCAACGTAGTGAAATTGAAATATATCGCTTACAATCTCGCCACAACGTCGGGGAAAGATGTAACCTTGATAGTTGACAGTTCCTTTTGCTTCTTCCAAGTAAAACTGAATAACAAAAGTAGTAAAAGAATAAGAAAATTCATGATTCTAAGTTTTCATAAAGAATAACAATATCAAAGACTAATGTAAACAGAATCTACATAGAGAAAAATTATACTAGTCCCAATCATATGCGATAAAACCTTGCCCTTAGTTATTGAAGGAATAAATCCACTTCCCATCGACTTTTAATATTGGTTTACATGTTTATCTATCAATAAATTTCACTACAACTTGTAATACATTTGGAGAATGGTTTAGGTACTAACACCTCAAATTTCTTCAACCATTCCATCATAATCAATGGAAGAAGTCACCAACTAAATCAACTATACTGAAGGACAAGTTGGTGACAAATTTTAACAACAAATACTATAATATAGACTCCATTGTCATTTGGAGACAATTACGCAGCTTAAACAAGAATTTGGGTACCACAGAAGTTTGTAGACTGACCTAAAGTTTCATGTAAAACTGTTATTTCATGCGCCACTTTGATACTACACAATGGCATTTATATGTATTGGTTATTACGTATAATTAAGGGTAGAAGTGTATTTTCCAATATATATTTACCATATAGGTTTTCTGTATATAAACTTAATTGTAGTGTTACGTTTAACATAAGTGTGATAATAACGCTTTCACAAATCTTCATGGTATCAGAGACTCTGCTGATTTGAAGGTTGAGTTTACTCCCTTTCACAGTAGGACAACTCGGAAAAATAGTTTCCGATACGCTGCTTTTTCTACAAGTGTGAAGAGATCGTGTTTCGTCCCTCTTCTTTCGACACCACCTGCATTGGAGCAAAGCCCAGGTCAAGTTTGCATGTGAGCACACGCGCCGCCTTCCATTTCAGCAGCTCCTCCACTCGCCTACAGGTGTCACCATCTCCGACCCCCTTCTGTCAACGTTTTTCACCGATCTGGTTGCAGGCCTTTCCCGAGTCCTACCAACTATAATCTGGTGACTTCCGACATCTTTGGTTTTATTAGGTTTCTTGTGAACAATTCTACTACTTTGTTTTTGGGACTAATTTGCTTCTTTTGGAGTCTCCGTTGATACTTTCAAACAGGTTCTACTTTGGTTTTTTGGGACTAATCTGCTTTCTTTTTTTTTTGGAGTCTTCACTGTCCCTTTCGTGCCATTATGTCCGATATTAAGGAAGTAGAGAAACATTATCCTATTAATGACAGTCCTTACTCTCATATTAGTCCCGTTAAACTAGATGGTAGTAGCACTTATTTAGCCTGGTCTAGATCATGTTTGCTATCTATCAAGGCTAGATGGCTACAGGGTTATATTGATGGAAATAAGAAACCCTACCTATTAATGACCCTTCTTTTAGTCAATGGGACACTGATAATTCATTGGTTATGTCTTGGCTTCTTAATTCTATGTACCCTAAAATCTCCCGATAGTATTTACTACTTGAAACTGAGGAGAAAATATGAAAAGTTGCAAAAACCAACTACTCTTGGATGGGAAATGATGCTTGGATTTTTGAACTTCGAAACAAAATTCATGGCAAAAAACAAGGTGAGCTTACTATTTCAGATTATTTTTTTGAGCTGGGTAGTTTATGGCAAGAATTGGATTACTATCAAGATTTTCAAGCCAAGTGTGTTGATGATGCGGTACTAAATCAAAACATGCTTGAAAAGCAGCAAGTCTATGACTTTTTGGCTGGTTTGAACCCAAAACTTGATCAATTGAGAGTTCAAGTTATTGGGAGATCTCCTTTTCCCTTTCTTGAGGAGGCATGTATCAGAAGATTGTCAGAATATTTAGTTAATCAATCATTTGCCAACTTGCCGATTTAGTTACCTAATTTGTTGATGTAATTAACGTATTTTATATGCTTTCCTATTTAGATAGTCAAACCTAAATTAAAGGAGCTGACAAATCTCCGCATTTGTATATTCTTATTTAGGTGAGGCTCCTTGTGTATATATGTAGAAAAACTCTTCTCTAATAGGACATGAGTTTTTTCACACAAAATCCTCTGCATTGACATGGTATTAGAGCCCTTGATCTCTACATAGTCATCGTCCAGTTTGTTTTCAGCTTCTGGTTTCTCGTTCCTAGTCTAATTTTTTTCAGTTCCTAGTTCCTAGCTCTTTAGTAGCCTCATGTCTTCAGATAGGGAGTCCTTGATTTGTTTTAATGGTAAAAACTACTCAGCCTGGGCATTCCACTTCAAGATATATGTCAAAGGAAGAGACCTATGGGGTCATGTTGATGGCAGCAAACCTACTCCCAAGCAAGGTACGGATGAATATGCTATGTGGGAGGTTAGGGATGCACAAATTGTGGCATGGATTCTGGGATCTGTAGAACCCAACATTGTTTTGAATCTTCGACCCTCCAAGACCACAGCTGAAATGTGGAATTACCTTAAGAAAAATCTACATGCAGCAAAACGCAGCTCGTAGATTCCAACTTGAACATGAATTATCCATGATTCATCAGGATAATCTCTCTATGATTCTTACTCTTAACTTTATGAATCTTTGGGCTGAATATACTGATATAATCTATGCTACCTTACCTGCTGAAGGTCTTACTGTTGTCCAATCTGTTCATGAATATGCCAAAAGGGATCAATTTCTCATGAAATTAAGATCTGAATTTGAGGGAACCAGGTCCAATCTTATGAACTGAGATCCGGTTCCCTCCTTGGATGTATGCCTTAATGATGTACTATGAGAGGAGCAACGAATTGTCACTCAAGCAGCCATGGAACAACAAAGATCCACATCAATTTCAATAGCTTATGCAGCCCAAGGGAATCCAAGAGATAAGGATCCAAGGGTTGTTCAACGTTTCTGCTGCAAAGGATTTGGTCATTATGCCTCGAATTATCCCAAAAAATTCTGCAACTATTGCAAAAGAGATGGCCATATTATCAAGGAATGCCCAATCCGACCTCCTAGGAAATCTGAAACAGCATTTATTGCCTCGGTTAGATCTTCTAATGCTAGTGGTTCAGTGGATACAGCCTCGTCAACACAAAATGTTCCTGCTCTTGCTCAAACTATAACACCTGAGATGGTACAGATGATTCTCTCTGCAATGTCCAGCCTAGGACTCTCCGGTAAACCCTTATCTACTTCATCCACTTGGTTTTGTGATTCCGAGCCATTCAATCATATGACAAATAATGCTCAAATCCTAACCAATGTAAAGAAATATTATGGAAATCTTGAAATTCATATTGCAGATAGAAATTTGTTACCCATTATAGCCACTGGTGATATTTCCCCTTTAACTAATGTTTTTGTCTCTCCAAACCTTGCCACTAACCTTGTTTCAGTTGGCCAGTTGGTTGACAATAACTATGTAGTAGAATTTTCAAAATCTGGTTGTGTTGTGCAGGATCAACAATCGGGAAAGATGATTGCAAGAGGGCCTAAAGTAGGACGTGTTTTTCCACTCCAATTTCCTTTGTGATTGTGTCTTTCATTTCCTTTTGTCACTTGTAATCTCGCTCAAGTTGATTATTGAGCATGGCACAAACGTCTTAGACATCCAAACTCTAGTGTACTTCATAATTTGCTAAATTCCGGTTTACTTGGGAATAAAAAGCATTTTTCCATTGATGATGTTCAATTTGATTGTGATTCTTGTAAGGTTGGTAAGAGTAGAACTTTGCCATTTCTAACTCACATGCCCAATCCTGTCCAACCTTTCGAAATGATACATAGTGATTTGTGGGGTATGGCACCAATTATATCGCATGCTAATTACAAGTACTTTGTCACATTCATTGACGATTATAGTCGTTTCACTTGGATTTATTTCTTGCATCCTAAAGATGAAGTGTTCTCTGCGTTTAATCTTTTTCATGCGTATGTCCAAACCCAATTTTCTGCCAAAATTAAAATCTTATGTTCAGACAATGGGGTTGAATATATGTCTCATTTGTTCCTAGATTTTCTGTAGGCTAATGGAATAATATCTCAAAGATCCTGCCCTCAAACCCCACAACAAAATGGGGTGGCCAAAAGAAAAACCAGTCACCTCCTTGATGATGTTTGAGCCCTTTTAATAGAATCCTCAATGCCTGCTCGGTTTTGGTGTGAGGCTGTCTCCACAGCTGTTTATCTCATTAACAGGTTACCTTCTCCTTCATTGAATCATGTATCTCTTTTCTATAGGTTATTTGGTCATTCCCCCATTTATTCTAATCTTCATACCTTTGGTTGTGTATGTTATGTACATCTTCCTGTGCAAGAACGGACAAAATTCACAGCCCAATCTGTTAAATGTGCTTTTCTAGGATATTCCATGCATCACAAAGGGTTTCTTTGTTATGATCCTAATCTACATCATGTTCGCATTTCTAGAAATGTAATTTTTCTAGAAAATCAGTATTTCTTTTCCAATCATCAAGACTCTCTTTCTCCTTCATTCTCTATGTTGCCTATTTTTCCTAACTCTACTACAGATCAAGAAAATTCTAAACCACTTTTGGTATATCAAAGATGTTCCAAAACTATGATCGATCCGCCTTCTGTTATGCCCCCTCAAGCTCCTTCCCTTGTTGCTGGTTCTCTCACACCAACTGAATCCGTCATTCCCAGACGTAGTACACAAGTTAGTAAATACCAGATAAGTATGGCTTTTCTAATCCTGTCTCTTTGACAACCACTTTGTCTCCTATTCCTATTCCCTCATCTTATAAGCAGGCAATGGAACATAAGTGCTGGCGTAAGGCTATTGAAATAGAACTTCTTGCTCTTGAAGAAAACCAAACTTGGGATATTGTACCACAACCTTCCTCTATCTAACCACTTGGCAGCAAATTTGTGTTTTCCGTCAAACTTCATTCTAATGGATCTATCGATAGCTACAAGGCTCGGTTAGTGGTTCTTGGGAATAAACAAGAGTATGGTGTCTAGACTATGAAGAGACCTTTGGACCGGTAGCTAAAATGACCACAGTGCGAACCATCCTAGCCCTTGTAGCATCTCAATCATGGCCTTTACTTCAGATGGACGTTAAGAATGCGTTTTTACATGGTGATCTAAAGGATGAGGTCTACATAAAACTTCCATCTGGTATGCCCAATTCTTCTCCTAATGATGTTTGCAAACTAAAACGCTCCTTGTATGGCTTGAAGCAAGCACCACGGGTATGGTTTGAAAAATTTAGATCCACTCTTCTTGGTTTCTCCTTTACTCAAAGCCAATATGACTCTTCTATGTTTCTTCTGCGGACATCTAAAGGCATAGTTGTTCTTGTTTATATGGATGGCATCGCCATCACCGGTTTTAATTCAGAGGCCATCTCTAATCTTCAAAAAATGTTGCACACCACTTTCCACATGAAAGACCTAGGCCCACTTACCTACTTCTTGGGGTTGGAAGTTAATCATCGTCCCCAAGGTATTTTCTTGAATCAACACAAGTATATTCAAGATCTAGTTCAGTTGGCAGGACTTGCAGGTAGTGCTTTTGTTGACACTTCAATGGAATTCAACGTGAAATACCGATGTGATGAAGGGGAGCTTCTTAAGGATCCTACTTTATATCGTAAGTTGATTGGTAGACTTATTTATTTGACCATTACTCGACCAGACATATCTTATGTTGTTCATACTGTTAGTAAGTTCATGCAATCTCCTCGACACCTTCACTTATCTGTTGTTCGATGCATCATCCGATATCTACTTGGCACGCCTAATCATGTCCTATTTTTTCCCACTGATTCTTCACCACAATTGCAAGCCTACAGCGATGCGGACTGGGCTGGTTGCCCGAACATGAGGAAATCCACTACTGGTTGGTGTATGTTTCTTGGTAATGCTCTTATCTCTTGGAAATGCAAGAAACAAAACTATTTCTCAAAGTCATCCACTAAGGCAGAATACCGTGCCATGTTTGCTACTTGTTCTAAGATCATTTGGCTACGTGGTATTCTCTCTGAACTTGGTTTTCCACAACAACAACCAACTCCTTTTCATGCTAACAACACTAGTGCTATTCAAATTGCGGCCAATCCTGTCTACCATGAGCGTACCAAACATATAGAGGTTGACTATCATTTCATCCGAGCGGCCTATGATCATCATGTTATTACCTTGCCTCACATTAGTACCAACCTACAGATTGCTAATATTTTTACTAAACCCATGACACGTCAGCAAAATAATTTTTTTGTTGGCAAATTGCTACTTATCGACTTACCATCATCAATTTGAGGTGGGATGCCAGAAGATTCAGTTAATCAATCATTTGCCAACTTGCCGATTTAGTTACCTTATTTGTTAATTTAATTAATGTATTTTATATGCTTTCCTATTTAGATAGTCAAACCTAAATTAAAGGAGTTGACGCATCTCCACATTTGTATATTCTTATTTAGGTAGGGCTCCTTGTGTATATATGTAGAAAAACTCTTCTCTAATAGGACATGAGTTTTTGCACACAAAATCCTCTGCATTGATGGCACATTCTTTAATCCAGCAGGAAGAGACCAGAAGAAATGCCATGCTTTATACTGCACCAATTGAGAAGTCAGGCTTAATAGCCCATATTACTCATGAGCAGCTGAAGGATGTTACTTGTGATAAAGATCATTTGCACTTTGATGACTGTCGAAA
Source organism: Erythroxylum longipes (assembly GCA_027563885.1). NCBI lineage: Eukaryota > Viridiplantae > Streptophyta > Magnoliopsida > Malpighiales > Erythroxylaceae > Erythroxylum > Erythroxylum longipes. The sequence goes on from JAOQMS010000179.1 coordinate 26,394,893, forward strand.
GGCAAGGCATACAAAAGAGACTTGCTAGAAGTTGAATGGGAGACCTACTAGGAGCCTAGGGGGAAAACAAGCCAATCCCACAAGGGATTAAGCAAATTTGTTAGAAAGAGTAGAATCATCTAAGGAGTCTGCTTCAGTTGAAGGTCTCTCTTTTGATGAAATTCAGCATTTCAGGCATCCCTTGTCACAACTCAATTTTTCATCCAGTGCTACCTCCAAATTTGTCAAGTCAGGTAACACCTTTAGTCAACTTGACTCATGGATTGATTTTGGTGTGAAAAGACATATGATAGGCATTTCTAAAGGTTTTCTTAACTACTCCCCTTGTCTAAAAAGGGATAGTGTCAGGGTGGCCAATGGGTCATTAACTCCCATCTCTGGGACGGGTTCTATTGTCTGTACTCCTACTATTAAGTTGTCTTCTGTTCTTCATATAAAAGAGAATGGATGGCCAGACCCCCTTATTGTTTAGGTTTGTAGATTTTACTCCAATTAATCTTTGCTTTGCTTCTACCTTGGTTTGAGCCATTCCATAAGAATTCTCTAAGTCTCTTATCAATTTCCTTTAGTATACTTTTGGGAACTGCCAGATGGTTAATCCAATAATTGGTAAGATTCTCAATATTTTCTGAATAAGTTGTAGCTACCTCCATAACTAAAGAATCTATTGCTCCATTGGTTGATTCTGCAATGGATTGAGTCTAGCAAAGGTTTGCAATCGGCTACACTAACTCTTCTTTGGGATATAGGTACGCCCAAATATCTAACGGGTAGGTTCCCTTGCTTTAATCCCATCTCAAAAGCTTTAGAGGCTACCTCTCTACTTGAGTTACACAATAAGTAGAAACAACTCTTCAGTGGGTTGTATCAAAGGCCTAAGATCTCTTGAAACTCCTCCATCACCCACAAGATTAGATCTATTGAGTTTTTCTTCGCTTTGCAAAACAAAAGCAAGTCATCTACAAAAGCTACGGGTGTGATCTTCATACCTTTACATCTACTATGGAACTAAAATTTTGGGGGTCTCCGGATATTGCTCACGAGGAGAGTTGACAAAACTTCCATGCAAATTACAAACAGGTAAGGGGATAAAGGGTTCCCTTGCCTTAAGCCCCTCCTTCTTTAATCAAGTTTGTAGGTTCCCCATCCACTAGGATTGCCACAGAAGCAGTGGTTATACATTCCTCTACCCATTTTCTGAACCTTGGAGAATAACCTAATGTAATAAACAAGAAGGTCCAGTTGATTGAGTCATAGGCTTTGGCAAGATCCATCTTTATGGTGCAATTCCTCATTCTTCTCTTAGCATTATACTCGTCCAGCAATTCCTGACAGAGTAGGATATTGGTTCCCACTGATCTCCCCTTAATGAATGCATTATATTCTGAGCTGATTAACTTCCCCAGGCTTGCTCTCAGTCTATTAGCTAGTATCGGTATCTTCGTGATAATTTTATATCTGAAGTTACAACAAGCAATTGGTTAGAATTTTTCTAGTTTCTTTGCATTATTGTGTTTAGAAGCAAGGCAGATAAACATTTTATTCCATTCCTTGAGAAGTGTACCTTTCTCAAAGAACTCTTCCACTGCTTGCACCACTTCATCCCCTACAATATCCCAATGTTTATAAAAAAATCTCCCATTGTATCCATACAATCCTAGGGCTTTATCAGGGTTCATTGAGAAAGCCACATTTTTTATTTCTTCCCTTGTTATTTCCCTAACCAACTCCAACTTGTCCTCTTCATCAAGCATTTCAAGACTTGCTAGGATCTCCATATGTATGGCCCTTGTTGTCGTTATAGTCCCATAGCACCTAGTAAAATACTCTAAGACAACCCCCTTCTTACTTTCTAGGTCCTCATGGATCTGTCCAGCTTCATCTTCCAGCATTCTGATAGAATTTTCGTTAGCTGAGATAGAACTCATAAAATACTTGGTACATCTCTCACCCTCCATCCAAATCATTCTAAATTTCTGCCTTAGTAGAGTATCGATACTGAGCAATAGTCGATTATACTTTTCCATAAGTGCAGATTCCTCTTTTCTCATCTGCAGATCATCTGGTCCTTCTAGCAGTCATTTCTGACATTTCTTTAGCTCCTCCAAAGCAGCAACTTTAGCTTTGAACTCTGGTTGCACAGTTTCTCTGCTGAGCAATTTGAATATGGTTTTCAAGGCTTTTGGCTTCATGCTAAGCTAGTAACCCTTTGATCCTAAAACCATCTTCTGCATCTCCACGCTGGGTATATTTCTAAATTCTGGGTTATCCATCAAGTGAATGAATAACCTAAATAAGGCCTTCCTCTTCCTGTCATCTATTGACAAGTCCACTATTATCGGGCTATGATACAATACAGTTGGATCATCAAACATAGCACTACGTGTAGGGTATTTTTCCCGCAATTTTTCATTAACCATTCATCTGTCCAACTTTCTCAACAAAAACCATTACCCTGATTGCTTAGTGTTCTAGGTATAATAGTTACCATACCATTTCAGATCAGCCAAATCTGTCCTCTCCACCATTTCCTGGAGCTCTCGACAGTGTACTTGATTTCATCTTCTCCCTCCCCTTTATTCTTCTACTTTAAGAGTGCAGTTATAGTCTCCGATGACTGTCCATGGATATCTCATTGAAGTACTTGTATTCTCCAGTTCATTCCATGCACGTTGTCTTTGGAATTTGTGGTTTGCTACATACATCACAGTAATTGCAATCTTTATCCCAGTAGCCTTGATTAAAACACCACAATGTATCAGTTGGTCATTTTCAAGTTGCTTTACCACTTCCACTTTTTGAGGATTGAAGCCGATTATCACTCTCCCATTGAAATGATGATCATGATTGCTCATTACCCTCCATCCTTTATCTAGGAACCATAAACTCTTCTCCAATTGCTCGCTCTTTATTTTGGTTTCCAATAAACCAACAAACTCTAACTTGTTCTTAATAAACTCCTGAACTGCAAGTTTTTTATTCAGACTATTGAGGCCATTAACGTTCCATGCTACTACCCTTATCATTTCTTTTTTTAACCTGCCTTTCTCCTCCTGTACTTCCTATTCAAACGCACAGTTATGGATGTTATTTCACTTTTGGATCTAGAAGTTTCACCCCTTTCCATCATTGGAGTGCCAATTGTCTCTGCCTCCTGTCCTACTCCCTTATCCCCCATAGCCTATGTTACCTTCTTGGTCAAACTAGTTCCTACCAAATCCATGAACAGATCCCCATTGCCTGACCCTTGATTCTCCCCCTCTATTTGTGCTACAAGCCCTGTCATAGTAATCTCCACTTGATTCTTTTCCTGTTTCCCATTCCCTACCACTCAAATCTCCCCCTGATTCATGTTTTGGGACTTCTGCTCTCCAAGTGATGCCTCTCCCTCTCCTAGGGTATCCTTCTCTTGCCTTGAACGTCCCTCATTCACCACTATCTCCTCTTGCTTCTCTTTTCTTTTCCGAACCTGCTTCTCTTCCTCCATCTTTGGCCGCCACATATATGCAACTCCTATTGAATCTTCTCCAAGTTCTCCTTGCTCATCCAACCTCATGATTCTAAGGGAATCCGAAAGCTTCCTTGATATATCAACATCAACGCAAACTCTAGTAAACTCAATCCTTTGCATTAAGGTAGTGTTCTCATCCAACCCTAAGGGTTTTCCAATTTTACTGGCAATATAGCTCATACCCTCCACAGACCAATACTCCAAGGGCACCTTGTGGATGTTCACCCATAAGGAATTGATTGAAGCCTGCTTCTATCCAAGGTAACTCCATGTTGCAACTTCTTAATAAGAATTGGATACCCCATTATGTGCCAAGGCCCTGCTTCCAGCACCTTCTGTGCATTTTCTTCAGTGTTGAATTTGAAAACAAAGAGTTCGTCTTCGTTTACCATTATATTCACCAACCCCTCGTTCCTCCATACAACATTCGCCCACTTGCTAACGACTGGAAAAGCTAACCGCTTCTCCAAAAAAAAAAAAAACCCACAAGAGATGTACACCACTTCTTAGCACCTTGCTGTAAGACTTCAATCAGAGCTTGGATCGGTTGTCCCCATCAGATTCCACATATCTTAGTTTGCCTATGTTCCCAAAATCCCCTGCATTGGATATGTAGACTTCACCTTCTCCAGTTCCTGTTGCTTCCTTTCGACACTAGCTCCTAACGGTGGGAAGTCTGCTCCATTTAAGGCTGGGATTTCCAAATCAGCTTGGGGAATGGGTTGGGTAGAAACGGGAGTTTCCATTTCCATAAGATGTGAGGTAAGGTTTGATGAGCAAACTAGTATGGCATGGCATGGTAGGAGAGGCGTGAGTTTGAGGCTATCGGATGGGTGAGGAGAATGTGAAGGATCTTGGAAAGTTACAATACTTCTTGGGAATTGAAGCTGCAAGATCAACAAAAAGAATCTTCATTTCTTAGAGGAAATACCTTCTAGATCTTTTGGATGAAACTAGTTTGTCGGGATGTAAACCAACAGAATCACCCATTGAAAGCAATCATAAGCTACAAGCAGGAACTGAAGAATCAATTGATGAAGGAAGATATCAGAGATTGGTTGGTAAGCTTATCTATCTTTCTCACACCAGACTAGATATTGTTTATTCAGTTAGCTTGGTGAGCCAGTTTATGCATGATCCTAGAGAATCTCATTAGCAGACTATCTTTCGCATTTTGCAGTATTTAAAGTCAACCCCAGGAAAAGGTCTTCTTTTCTCAAAACATGGTCATCTTCGAATTTAAGCCTTTATAGATGCAGACTGGACCGGATCTTTAGATGGCAAAAGATCCACCTCTGGTTATTGCATACTTGTGGGAGGTAACTTGGTCACTTGAAAAAGCAAGAAACAAAGTATGGTTGGAAGATCAAGTGCAGAAGCGGAATACAGAGCTATGGCTCAAGGTGTCTGTGAACTTTTATGGCTCTAGAAGTTGCTAGCAAAGTTGAAGTTGGCTGAAGAAGACAGGCTATCATTATATTGTGATAACAAAGTTACAATCAGTATTGCTCATAATCCTATTCAACATAACCGAATGAAGCACATCAAAATTAATCGACATTTTATCAAAGAAAAGTTAACTGATGGTGTCTTGAGCTTTTTTCATGTAACGTCGAAAAAACAGCAAGTTGACGTTTTCACAAAAGGACTCAATAGTCGAGCCTTTCATACCATAGTCTGCAAGTTAGGCATGTGCAATATTTTTGCACCAACTTGAGGCGAGTTTTGGTTATTACGTATAATTAAGGGTAGAAGTGTATTTTCCAATATATATATATACTATATAGGTTTTCTATATATAAACCTAACTATAGTCTTACGTTTAACATAAGTGTGATAATAAGATTATCGCTTTCACAAATCTTCAATATGTCACTTCAAGAACCAAATCAACAAAGTTTTTCTTGCATGGGAAATGAAGGATTGAAAAACCAAAACATAATTGAATTGGTATTATGGAAATAAAACAAAGTTTACCTAGAAGAAGAGAGATAATTGAGAATGAAAAGCACACAATGAAAGGACACACCTGGAGCCAATTATGGAATCCTGAAACTTCTTCTTCCCCACCTTGCTTGATTTCTCCCACAAAAACATGTTCGAACGCAGAAGACGATCTAGAGGTACCACCTCGACTATATAGATCAAACCAAAGGCTTATCAAAATTCTCTTGAAATCTTGTTTATCTTCAGACACAATACCCTTGGATATAAGATAATTGTGAAGATATTTAACAGGTGAACTTCTACTAATTTCTTCTACAAAAGCAACTTGCTCGCCCCTCTCCTTAGATGTGACAACTTCTTTATATCCTTCATAGCGGTTGTAATTATCCAAAAGAGAACAAAAACGAGAGAAAGTAGGCTTCTTGAATACATCTTCACTCACCCAGCTAAATAGATTTCCTTTAGCCACATCTTCCTTACAATAGACCTTCTTCCCTTCACCAACCTCAATCTCATAATCCTTGCCAGGTACAAGACGGTTCATGTCAAGTTCCCATAGCCTATTACAAGCTTTTGATAGGTCTTGAAGCTCCTCCTTTGAAGCTGTTAAGTTAGCGATAATTTGGAGATCTTTAGAATATTCTTGTTCACTTGGAGGTCTTTTATAAGTTTGCCAATGATCCATCTGAACCTGTCAATAAGCATTTTAAAGTAGGTTGAATGCCACATTCATGCCCCTCTTTCCCCTCCCAATCTCAAATAAACTACAATCTATATATTAAATTGAGAAAATTCAGTTAATTTTGGAATTCACCAATATGATGAAAAAGCAAAAGCCTATCAAATTTCAGTGCATCCTAATATCAATGCAGTCTGTTTGTGATTGATTTTGAAACTTTTTTTATGTCAAATGCAATCTTGTTAAAAACATAACGAATTTCAGCATGAAATAGTATTTCTAAAACCATGATTTTGGAATGCAGCTCCCTCAAAACCACTGTTTTATAGAACGAATTTACATGTTTTTTTAGAACCAATTTAAGACAAGTCTTTTCAACACAAATAATATATATCCAAATCTATTGTTTTTTTTTTGGATCAATGGTAAAATATATTAACCCCAAAAAAGTTTATGTACACGGCCAATGGGGCATGCACTGACCAAGATCTGTAATCAAAGGCATCAATATCATCAAGATATCCAAAACCATCAAAAAAAGGTACACAATCATTGGGGCATACCCCGACCAGGACCTTTAATCAAAAGCATCAATATGATCCAGACACTCAAACCTATCAAAAAGTAACCAACTCATCAGGATTCCAAATCTATTCTTGATAATCCTCTATTATGCTTTATGCATAAAAATACTATAGATCTTTTCGGGTCATTTTAAATAATTTTGTTAATAGAATACTTTTATCTAATGTTCTAAGTTTAGTTTTAACAAAATTTAAAGCATTCTTCAAAATGATTACCTAAAACTTCATTGCTCTTATTCGCAGCAATTCTACAAATAATAGTTTTTATACAACAATACCAAAAGGGATACAATCATCAACAAAAGCTGATTGATAATTAATGCATTTACATATCTCTGTCTTTAAGTTCTCTTTCACAAACCTACCCAAAAACAAAAGATACAAAAGGAAACTGATACTGTTGAGCACTAGACCCAACAATGCAGTTGATGAGTAGATTATATTGTGGCTACATTATAGAAGTGGTGGAGAAGCCACAAAGCAAAATTAAAGGGAAAAATAACTATGAATATAATGATAATACCTTTTTTGGTTTATTAGGGTGTTTTTTGCTCGCAGACTCCCAACCATCGTTACAACTTTCTTGTTCCTACAAGCGAATGTCGATATCATAAAAAATCTATCTTTAATTTACATATCTTTCCCTAAATATTGTTAAAGGACATTTTATTTATATTAGAAATGAAGTGCTTGACCAAACCTTTCCATGCCGTTGATTTCGATTATCATTATATTCATGTTGCCAGCCACCTTCCTTCCTTCCATATTTTTCTTCTTCACCATCCAAATCCTTGCACTCCAAAGAACAACACGAATTTTTAAAAGAGAACCTTTTCTTTTACATAGAGTCTAACATTAGATAGAAAAGGAAAGATTTGATCTGACTTTTTAAACAGTTAGGTTTGAAAAAATAATAAAATGTAGTATGATTCCAATAAATTAATCAGTGAATATATATATCGAAAAAGAAACCACCTTTTGTGGTCGCCTTGATAAATTTTCATTGCCCCACTGCTCATTTCTTTTTGGATTCTCATCCTGTGAACATTTGTTTCTCAAAAAACTAATAGGAACCAATTGCAACATAAAGTAATCCTTCAAATTTCAAATTTCAACAATGAAAAAGAGAGAAATGGCATCACCAAATTGTCCCATTGGTTCGAAGTCAGGAAATTGCCAGACTCTCGGGGATCTTTGTCTGACACCACCTGCGTATTTTAGAAACATCTTTGTCGGGTTAAAAAACGGAACCAATTGGATGCAATCCGAAATAGTAGTGAAATTAACAGTGAGTGATTTGAGTAATGTATGCAACTGTAACCTGAGCCCATGTGGAACTGGAGCGCTCATCTCGTGATTCATCGGGTTGATAATCGCCATGGCCAAGCGCTACGTCCAACAAGCCCTTGATCAGACCCTCCATTTCTGTTACTGAGAGCGAGCAAATAGAAACCCGTCACTTTCTGGTAACGACTCCTTAAAGAGGTAGTTGAGTAAAATCAAAACAGAACGAAAAGAATCTATACGGTAACTTTGCCTTTTAGTTAGCGAGAAAGAAAGTTGTCCATCTCATAGCCGACAGTTCTCGGCCACAAACATTGACGGCAGAATTTCGTGTCCAAAATTTAGACCTGTTTCTTTATATTTTTTCTTTATATTTATATTTTTAAATTCAAAAATAATTTTACTTTTTTTAATTTGTTCCGATTCATGTAACTTAAACCATAAAATGTTATTTTATTTTTTTGTTTCTATGTTATAATATAATGTAGCATTAACTAAATAAATATGATTTAATTTATTTAATACTAATTATTTATTAAAAATAATTCATCTTTAAGTTTTATTTGATATCTATTTATTAGATATTAACAATCAAACATATTTTTATTTTATTTAAAAATAGAAATTAAAAATAGAAAACAAAATTTAAAATTCATAACATAAAAATAGAAGTGAAACCAAACAGCCTTTAAAGTTTAAAATGATAATGAAACCAAGAAATTTATAAGTTTCTCAAGACTCCAACAAAATTAATTAAACATTTAACAACAAAGAATTAGAAGTACAAAGTCTAAATCACACTTTTATATTTACTAATAGATTTAAATAAGCTCGTATTGTTATATATGGAATCACGTTATGCTTGAACGTATTCAAAACGATATTAATAGTACCATAAAACTTAATTTTGTCTATGTCACTTTCTAATAATTAGATTATCAACTTAGTGTACATAATGACACACTTGACAAACTACCATTTTGTAACACCCCTTTACTTTAGGGTACACACCGGGATGCCCGTCGGTCATTCCGATACATATCCTAAAATAAGGGAGCGCTACGTGCGATCACTACAGAACTCCA
>JAOQMS010000179.1:26425648-26461464 GCA_027563885.1 Erythroxylum longipes
AAGTTCTGTTGATTTCATTGTTTGTATCAAATGAGTATAAAACACAGTGAACCGTTTTGGTTAACGATTTTCTATACCTTGTGTTTATGGTTTTTTTTTAAAAAAATTATACCGACTGTTTGATTGTTTAGTGATGTGGCACACTACCCTCGCGGGGCACGGATTTGGATATCACCATCGATATCGGGTTCGGGTCCAGCGGGAGTGGGGTGTTACAAATTAAGTTGTAGGTCAAGATTGAACCAAGTAGAAATTCCTTATTACAACTCAGGTACACTTTTGGACTATTATATCAGGATGTGTAATGCTAAGAATCTTCAATTTCAACAGGGTATGTAGTAACTTCAAGAGATTATACAACAAACTTAACAGAATATCTTACAATTCCATTAGGATGAAAGGCAATTTTGGTCTAATATCCAAAATTGGGAGAGCCAGCAAAAATTAGGTACATCCTTGGAAGAATTAGTTGATGATGTCACTGCTAACATTTTACAATTCCAGTAGGATGTACAACAATAGTTCCAACAAGATATACAACAATAGCTTCAACAGGGTATACAACAACTTTGGCAGGATACAATGTATAGACTCCACAACGTGGCAAGCCAAATGGGAAAGATGGCAGCAATAATTAATTCCTTAGAATCATAAATCGAAGAGGAGTAGCCATATCAACTCGTTGTGTACCCAAGGGACGTTAGCATAGAGGATTTACAAAGTGATGAGGAGATTGAGAATTTTGAGAGTAATACTCAAGGAATTGCTTGTGTGGAAGAAGTTGAGGAGGTGCTCGAGGCAGAAAAAGCTATATCTTTTAGCTTAGAGGTAAATATTGAGTTCTAGTTTGTTGTTGAGAACAACTCTTTACTTTTCCTTGATCTTTCCAGAATGTATGGACTCAATAGAGTTTAAGAGTCTAAGGATAGGGAAGACGCTGAATGGGAGTGATTATCAACTAACCTTATCTGGAAGAACCTCATGTGGAGGAATCTCATGTGCCACTAGAATATCATAATTTTATCATGTGAAGAGAACATAAAGTCAAGCCAGTGACCCTAAACAAAGGCGCTTCTTGGGAGGCAACCTCAGGGAAGTAAATTTCTTTTTCTTTAGAATATTTGCATTTATTTTTTATATGCATGTGTGTTTTTAATTTGTTTGCTTTTGTTTGTTTTAAGTTTTCAATCAAAATGAGAGAGAGAATAAAAAAACATTTTCTTATTTTCTATTGCTTCTAGGATTATATAATTATGATTAAAGTGTGAATTGACTAGAGAATTTCACAGCAACTTTAGCATGTATTTTTACTCTTGTGATTGGTCGATTTGCATTATCTTTAAAAGGGTAGTGACTAGTGGTAGATAAAGCTAGTGAGATTTTGGGCCTTAATAGACTGACACATACATATCAGTCTCATTGTCATTTGATAATGTGTGACCTTCATGACATGTACATCCCGACTTTGCTTTGAAGTTTTATTCAAGACCACATTCTTATCACATGCATTAACATGAAAATGATTAGGCATTCTCTATTTTTCCAAGCTACATTAGCCAAATAGCCTACCCATTATATGATTTTCCTTTTTGATAAGCCCCTTTGAGCTTTATACCTTTCTTTTTGTATAAACCACATTGTATGCTTTTAAACTTAACCAATTGTCCTACCTAAACCATAAAGCTAGTGGAGCATTTGTGATTGTTGAGTTTGTGCATGTACAAAATTCTAAGTGTGGCGGTATGCATATATGTGGGTTGATTATAATGTTAGGATGTTATTTTATGTCTTATAATTGAAATTACCATGTTGATGTAGCTTTTTTTTAAAGTTTTCATAAGAGGAAAAAAATAAAAAAGCAAAAGAAAAGAGAAGAAAAGAAACGAAAAGAAAAAGAAAAGAAAGAAAAAAGTTTAAATAAATGTATCAAGGAGGAAGTGCATATGTGTTGAAAAGTTGTTTATGATTAATGCATCATCCTAAAGTTGTATTGAATGGGTTATTTGAGTATGTTAGATATGAGGTAGATGTTGTCTTTGAAGGTTCACTAGTTATAGTTTAATGTATTGTTATCATCAATCCTTTTGTGTGATCCCTTTTGATTAGTTATGCTTCATGTGGTTTGTATGTGAGAGCTTGAGTTTAAGTTGTGAAACATCGTTTATGCATTCATCATAGTTGATGTACATAATTATGAGTGAATTTTGATATTTTTTTCACTTGATGTCATATTGAGTGTTACTTTTGTTTCACTAGCTTTGATGATTTTCATGCTACTTTACCCAAATACATATCACCTTACCTTTACCGATATTATAACCTTGAAAAGTCCTTTGATTCATGATTTTTCATGTGAATTCTATTGGTGGAGAAATGAAATGATTTGCAAAGTTGTGGAATGACATGATCATGAATAGTGTTGAGTGTACCAATGAATACATCTTGTTTAAACACATTTTCCAAGTCTACCACTAGATTGCTCAGTTTTTATAGATATTGAATGTTGATTGATCATGAATAAAAGCTTGGAATGTTAAGTTCTTGTTATGTTTTTGGAAGTCACTTATCTTTGTTTATAATTATATAAATTCTTGGAACATATGGGAATTGAGTAAATGTTTTGGGTCTATGAGCTTAATTTTGATGTTTTGCTCAAGGAAGGCTAAAAGCTAAGTATGGGGGAAATTGACACGTACTTAACTGATTAAGAATTTATTCCATAACACCTAGTGATTATTGCTATGAAAATGCTTAAGATAATCACTTTAGCTCATATTTGATTTTAGGTATATTTCAGGAGTAAAGGAGCTAAAGTGCCCCGAAAGCATATTCATTGAAGCCTTCTTTTCAATTTTCATACTCTTTGTCTTCGCGGAATAAGAATGAAAAATATTGGAGCAAGAAAAGACAAGAAAAATAAGATGATGAAGCAATATAGCTCACGAATGTTGTGTATGAAAATTGCATGTTTTTGCATGCAATAACGTGAATTTAATGGAAAGCATATTGAAATTATGGTAAAACAAAGATAGAAGTCGGTAGTATGGATAAGGATGAAAACATTATGGACAAGGACCAAAATATACAAGCATGCCAAAATGACATCAGCAGCTGGCAAGGAGCAGTAGAAATGGCAGCGTATAAGGTGGAAATAAGGAGGGAAAAATGCACAACAGAGAGAAGCAGACAAACACGCTAATAGCAAGAATAAAGACCTAGAGCAGCCAAAAACGACACAGCATAGAAGCAAGTAGAAGAAAAACGTAGTCATTGGGCAATAAGACCAAAAATGTAACATAGTAGCAAAGACAATAGGCAAACATTGTAGGAGGGTTTTTAAGATGCATGGGTTTTAGAAAAGAACAGAGCAGTGGTTGAAAAAATAAGAACAGTGAAGGGTTTTCGGCTAGGACTTGTTTGTGGGGGCTGAATCATTGATTTTGGGAGCAAACTCTCAATCTTGAGAGACCATAGAGGGGTAGCTTCCCAATGCTGGTTCGAAGGTGACATCGACACTGACAACCTAGGTTAAGTGTATTCCCTTTGTATTTGTTATTTTCTATCTCTCTTTAGAAATCGTTTATATTATCCGATGTGTATGGATTTGGGTTTTGTATAGATAATCATATTCTCGTTATCGTTCGATTATTTGTGTATGAACCCATTGGGATTGTGAGAAGATGATTTTAATATGTTCAGTGGATTGTTTTATTACAAACCCATTGTTAGAATATTTAATGTAATTTGTAATTGTTATGTTAAAATTCATTTATAGCAACTAATGGTTCGTAATCATTAGGGATAACATAACCTAAGTTAAATGATGCATCATATGTGGTTGTTGCCTTGATTAATAGATTTTCCTAATTTTTAATGCTACTACCTAATTGAATCTAGAGATCATATCCTAGGTTATTCGGTGGTTAGGTTTAATTAAAAGTCGTATCTTGATTAAACACTACCTGAGGGAAAACTCGACCCATGATTAATAGTTTCTAGAAGAGGTTTGAGAACAACAAATCATTGAAAAATGTTTAATTAGGGCGTAGGCTGAGATTGTGTTAAAGAACTGGGTCCTTACCCAATTCCCCATTAAGAAATGGGTCCCTACCGAATTTCCCATTTTTATCATTTTTACATGTTTTCTTTAAATTGCTTTTGTTAGTTATTTTAGCTTTATTTTATTTTCTTATTTTTAAAACAAAAATTCCCCAAAACCTAAACATCGATTAATTTGAATTCTACAACTTTACACACACTCTTTGTAGGATCGACCTAGACTCACCACAGCTATAACAATAATCTAGTTTATTTTTACTAGCGTTATAACGTGCTGTTAGCTTCAATCAAACCAAATACTTACTATGTAAATACTCTCACAATATTTTTAGTTGATTGTAACTAACCTTTTTGAATGATTACAGGTTCATGGACATGGACAACACTAGGTAGTCATTCAGGTCATGCTCTAATATTTTTGTAATCTATGCATTTTTTTTCCAGTATGTCAGATATATTCTAATTTGTCAAGTGATATCGTCATTTATTTTTTTCTCTATAAGAATTGCTTAAGTTGTCACTAATATCTTATACAGGAACAAATGATCATCCTTTAATATTATATTATTTTTGTTAGTATAATTTAATGATATTTATATAATTTTACTTTGTATATACAATTCTCAACATTTGAATTAATAATATTTTCAGTTTAATTTTATAATAATAAACAAATAATTCATAATATAAAACATGTTGATACATTATATACAAAACATATTGTTCAATATCATGGAGTAAAAACATAAAAAATAACATGCCATGACATTTTTAAAAATGTAGCAAATAACATTTCGGTATGTTATGAAAATTGTAGCAAAAAACTTTAGCTACGTTATAAAAATGTAGCAAATAACATTTTACTACGTTATGATAACATGTGGCTATGCTATGAAAAATGTAGCTATTACCATAAAACATAGCCAAAAACTATTGGCTACATTTTATTTTTTGTTGTCAATCATTTGGTGCCAAAATTTTCCTTATCAACATTTTATTTTTAGTTATGTTTTTGTAATGCTTTAGTTACAATTTTCTTTTATAGCTAATACTTTTTGTCTATGACTTCTGGAAGCTTCATTTATAATTTTAAGTTATAAGGAATTGACGATGCTTTATGCGATGAAATAGAAACGTCATAAACAACTATAGGCGTAAGTTTTAGAACAATTGGCTACTATTTTTTAAGCAAATTGTCTACTTTGTTGTAGTCACTAGTTGATACCCTATGTGAAGAGACATCAAATATCTTATTATCTAAAAAATAGTTGTTATGATGATTAGTTTATGCATCTAATGATTATTTTGAAGTAGTTATAGGTATAAATAGAATACAATTAGATTGTGTAATGAACTTTTGGAAAATTTGAGAGTTGTTAAAAGCCTTTAGAGATTAGAAAGAGTGTTTAAATATATATTTACATTTTATAATATATATTGAGAACTATTTCATTGGTATAAGAAATGAAGTTCTTAAGTTACATCTAAGCATTTGTGAGACCAATGAATTGGCAATTTTTATTATTTTCCTTGATCTTGGTAAAAGAAGATGATTATAAGAGTTCTTCTTCACTTATGACAAAAAAGATATTGTACGACGTATTCCTCTTTACTTACTGAAGGATGATGTTCGTGAATTTCCAAATGCAACTTTGGATGGAAATAAGTTAAAGGTTGTTTGGCTGAACCATTAGAAATTGATTTTTTCTCTCTTATTATTTTTGTGATTGTTTTATGATTTGATTATATGAATTTTTCATACATTAGTACAATTTTTTATTAAATTTTTAAAAAATATAAAATGTGCAAACTCACATAATTCACACCCTTTTTATATACCATTTGGGGATTAACAATCGGTATGAAAGTGATAAATATACTATATTTTTGAAATTATATTTTGGAAAGATTATGATTGCATTCTAGGTATTTTTATAGGATTTGTTATTGGGAATAATTTATATTTTGTTCGAAGTCTTATTTCAGTCCTTTAAAGGAAAAGGGATGAATTTAGAAAAGAATTGAGTTAAATTTAGGGAAAATTTGGTAGTCTTAAAGAGGAGGAATTAAAACATAATAGTAATACAATAATGTGCTATTTTATATGTTTGAACTTGACTTATTCTATTCTTAAAGGAGATACTTAAGTAATGTGGCACCAACATGCCCTCATGTTTAAGCCATGCTTAAGTTTAAATCTTTCTATTTCTCTCTATGTCCATAATATCCTACCATGTTTAGCTCACATTTAGCAATACAGTGGTAACATAAACCCATGTTCTTCCTTGTGTTAGTGGTGATTTGTTACATAAAAGTTCTTAAAGGACAACTAAATCAACAAGGGAGCCTAACACTCTCCTGTGTTAGGGCTATTTTGGGCATAAAAAATTGGGTTTGATGTTTTTAAAAGAGAGGTGGTTAAAAATGAGTAAGTTTTTTTTGAATAAAAAAAGAATTAAGAACCATTAAAAGTAGATGGAAATTAAGAGAAAAAAACCTTAGAAAAATAAAGGAACACATCAAGATTTAACAAGAACTTTGAAGATTTACTGTTGGGTTAGCCATGGTTGCGTGCATCACATGCATGCGTATGCAGCAAAAGTGTCAAAATCAAGATTCTGACACTATTACCACTTGAAAACCACAAGATAATACATGCATGCAAGGATATGTAAAGAACATGAAATATAAAAACATTTTTACGTTTGTTTCTCCTCCTTTCTTGTTTCTTCTCCTTGTTTGGGTTGTTTCAAACACCAAACCCTTCCTTGATCACCTAAGAACACTCAAAGATGGAAGATGAAACAATGTGTAAAGGTGTTAGAACACCAAACTTGATGAATTCAAGTAGATGTTTAAATGGGTGATAGATCAAGGTTATCTTGCATGCATGTTGATTTATACAACAATTGTATAAATTGCACGAAGATAACTCAAAAACTCTTCTCACTCTCTCTAGAACTCTTCTAAAGCCCTTTCTATCTCACTTGAGTATGTCAAAATTGGAAGAAGCTCGTGTATATAAGTGAAGAACTCACTTATATATCATTTCATGGCCTTATTGAAAATGGCCATACACACTTTGTTTTTCATCTGATCTTTTATGTGTGTGACCCTTAAGTTCCCGATTATTTTAGGCACTTAAATTAACTCTTAATTTAATCAAATCATGAAGGGTTTCATGATGCCAATTTTCCAGAATATAAGTAGATTAACACACAAACTCTTTGATAGTTAATTATCTAACTTTTGAACCTTTCCATAGACAATTACCATGTAATTCGTCCTTTCACCATACTATACCCCATTTAGTTTAGAGTATGGGCTATGTGTCAACTCCTACTAGACTAACTATGTCACATCTAGTCCAAGTGATGTTAGTTCTTATCCTGGGATCTCATTACTCTATGTGTCATTGAAGACTCTTTTCATGACAGATAATTGCTCTGGTCAGAGACTCCTGAGTAATGATCCTGACAAGAGGCCGTTGGTATCATCTTCTTCTATCAGGAGTGGTGAATCCTTTATTGGATACCCAATTACCTTCGAATAAAAATAGCCATACCTAAGAGCGACCTCGTCTTGAGGTAACAAGGAATGATGTCAAATTACAAGATTCGTATCCAAGATATCCTTGAGTACCTCAAGTATAAGGATATTTGCACCATTTCTATGATGAGATTAATCATTGACATTTGCTAGATCATCCATATGATAATCTAATAACGGGTCATCTGATGTACTTACTACTCTTAGTAAGCATCTACATATTAACTCTAAACATCTCATGCTTACAGTTTATGAGATCCACTGCTTGATTAAATGAAGGAGTATAATTTGTGCTAGTCTATTTGGATTAATAATGTCTTGTCTTATTAATCCTATGATTAGGGATTATTTACATACTAACATAATTGCACATGATTGGAATCTCATTATCATGATCTCATCATGATTTCTTTCATGCTATGTTTTGTATCATAGACTTCATTAATTTGATTTAAGATCAATGCCAATTCATATATAAATGAATATCAAATTAATGAAAAATGCCTTTTGCTTTATTAATCAAAATAAATTTTGTACAAAAGTGCTAAAGGTGATTGCCTTTAGAGCACTACTCTAACATTTACGAACCATGAAGATGCTTTCTTTATCTTTTTTTCTTTCTTTTTTGTGTGGGTTTTTTTTGTTTTATAATAGAATAATTAATATATATATCTAGGTTAGATGGAATTAATGACTTGGTTTTTTGAATTAATGGTTTAATTAAATAAGATTTGTAGTTTTCTTAATGTTTGTTAATATTCCTATATTGTATTGATTAGATGGAATAAGAGTTGAAGATTCAATGATTAGATTCCTATATTGAGATTGAGAGATTATTTGTATAAGTAGATCAAAACATAAATGATGAGGATTATATAGGATAGGGTGAAAACTATCATTAGAATTCAGAAAACGAGTTAAAGTGCTTTTAAGTTATTTTGATTGAAAAGAGATTTTGGTCAAATTAATTTAAGAATATGAACTATATTTCTTGGCATAGAATATATTTGCAATGTAGAAATTCTAACTAATATAAGAAGCTAGAATTGATCATTAAGTTAAAATAAAGACAAAACATAAAAAGAGTTATGAGGAAAGTTTTACATAGATCTAGTTTATGATCGATTGTTTTAATTTTATTCATTACTTTAAATTGGTGATAATAGAAAGATAGTCATTACTAGTAGTCACAAGCTCTATTGGATTAACTTTTAACCCACCTAGAATATATTATAGAAAGAATAGGTACATATTCCTGTGATATTTTTCTAGTATTGATGTTTCATTTATATCATATCAAGTTTTTGTTGCCATTGTCAGGGAATATGATATTAAGAAGATATGATTTTTATTAATCTAAAAACTTTTTTTTCTTTTAGAAATTAAAGAATATATTCAAAAGTATGAAAGTACTATAATAGTGTTTTCTATAAGCCAATAGTGACTAAGTGATGAGCAAACTAGTTAAAGAGCACGAAATATACATTCATTAATAAGAGATACATGAAACTAAAGAACTTCCCATATTGATTTTTATATGAAGTGGCCTTGAAGCCCCGTCACCTAGGACCTTACTAAGGAGATAACTCATGAATCAATAATTTTGATAAAGCTTCTGCAAAATGAGAAGCCTCTAGAGGTCGAATTTGGATATAAGATGAAACTTTTTTTTGAGTTCCTTTCCCCTTTTTGTTTGTTTTAATTGTATTCATTTTATTTTAAACAATCTTTCTTTATTTGATGTTTGAATGTTGTATTTCAGGTTTAATTCATTTGGTTTATGACCATAAACCCTATAGCCTTATTAAATCCTAAACTAGAAGTCGAAAGAACTCTACTTTAAAACTTAAAGTTAATGAATTGAAGACAACTTGAAGATTTAAAATCACAACCCTTAAATGTAATAGTAAACACATGATATGTATCATATAATAGGGGATTATGATAGAACCTAATTGAATGGGACTAATTCTAGTATAGCAAGCTAAACAATTAAGGTGAACAACTCTAAAATTAGACCTAACATGATTCAAATGATTTAGTAGTTAGTTAATTTCGATGGGATGCATGATAAAGATCCCAACGGGCATATTGCAAATTTTCTAAAAATATATCACATTCAAGATAAATGGAGTCTTAGAAGATGCCATTAGAATGAGGTTATTCAATTTCACATTAAAGGAGTGAGCTAAATTATGGTTGAAGTTACTGCTTCCATGTTCCATCACTATATGGAATGAGCTAGCTAAGAAATATTTTTTTCTAGACACTTTCCTTTGACACATACAACAAGGTCTGTTAATGGGATACTTGAGAGAGATGGAAGGAGCTTCAGTGAAAGTGCTTATAACACAGTCTTGATTACATTCCATAAGAGCATTAAGCTACCTAACTAAGTGACTAATAGATGCAGCTTTAAAGGGAAAAATTATCATTAATACTTATAGGGAATTGTAAGAGCTTATAGAGAATATTGCCAAAAATAGCTATTGGTGAGGAAATCCTAAAATGAAGACAAAGATAGGTAGAATCCATAATATTGACATGATGGTAATGTTAGAGGAGAATTTAGAGGATATAAGAACAAAAATTGAAAATTTAAATATGGTAGCTTAACTAGGGGATACACCAATCATGAGTTTCAAGTAACTTAGGGACATCAAATTGATTAGGTTTATTTTTTTGGCAATTGATCCATAAATACCCTTATAATAACATATACAATTCAGGATGAAAAAACCATCCAAATTTCTTGTGGACCAATAAAGGGAAACAAAGACAAGTACCTCCACTCAAATTTCAATAATAAAAATAAGAGAGCAAGGAAAATCTAAAGGATCTTATAATGAAATATGTTAACATAAATAAGACTCAGTTTTAATAAACCAATTCAATAGTTCAAAACTAAAAAGTTTCCATTCATAAGTTAGAAGTGTAGATGGGACAACTTGTCAAACTTATCTCTAGGAGGTAGTAAGGTGCTCTACCTAGCAATACCAAGCCTAACTTAAAGGAACTGATAGTTGAAGAAAAAGAGGAGGAAACAAAGTGTAAGACTTCTATGAAGGGAAGAAAGAAAGAGGAAAAAAAAGGGAAATGATAAGTATCCTAAGAAAAAAGTTATCAAGGAGTACAAATCACAACCACATACCTGAGCATACTCGATAGAGATTAAAAGGAAGACTTGTTTGCTAAGTTTTTAGAGTTTTTTTAATTAAATTCATGTTAATATAACTTTTGTTGAAGCTTTATCATAGATGCCACAATATGTCAAAAATTTAAAAGTTTCCTTGTTAAAGAAGAAGAAAATTAAGAAAGTAGTGATAGTCACCTTAAGTGAGAAGTGCTTTACCATACTATAGATCAAACTACCTTTGAAGATAAAAGATCAAGGGAGTTTTACCATACCTTGTTGTATTGGTAACTTTTCAATCAATAGTGCATTAGTAGACTTAGGAGCAAGTATTAGCTTAATGTTTTTATGACATATTTAAGAAATTGGGCTCAGGTGAACAAAAGTGATCGAATTATTTCACGGGTGCCAATATTGTAATACTTCAAGTGCACGGTGTAGCTGTAGTTAGTACCAGTAAGTACAAGCCAATCCCATAAGGACAACGAGTAGTAGTTACTTCATTATATTATCTAGCCTAAGATTTGATTATGATTTTTAATTAAAGAAACTAAATTAAGCTAATGAAATAAAGGAACAACATGATTAAAGCAGATAATATTCTATGAATTTATTCAAACCTAAGATTTCTCAATCGTTATGTCTTAAATCAAATTATGATATAATTTTCTAAATTATTTGAACATAAATAAAACAACGAATTATTCGAACATAAATAAAACAAGTAATTGGATCTCAAAAAATTAAAATATCAATTGCATTTGCAAAATAATCAACACATGTTTAGGTATCAAATAGGGTTCATCTAGCTTAAATACTAATAAAATATTTAGTTATACATCAACGACCACAAAATCAAATATAAATAAACAAAAAATTGAATAAAAAACAATGGAATCGTAATTCTAAATCTCTCCAATTTTTTTCTATCGAATATTCTGGTGATGTATATGTCTAATCTTGTATACTGATGGATCTGTCGATAAAATCTTTATGTCACCCACTCCTCTGGCTCACAATCGCACTTAGAATCATCTCTGGAAATTTCAGAATAGTCCCTGCCAATTGCCTATGAGAAGCATCCTTTATATAGACTTTTAGGTTTTTAACTGATGCACGAACACTTGCATGACCATGCATTAGACTATGCATAGCTAAAAATCTCTGAATATCATGAAAGTGCATGAACTTGGGGAGGTGCATAGGTATATACATGACTGTGCATTTCTTTTATATGTTAAATCTTCATTTTATGATGTGTTTTTGTTCGAATTCTTCTCCTTTAAGTCCATGAAGGCGATTATTATCTATATACACACTTGAAATGAATTCAGTACCAAATATATAACAAAAGTATCAAATATCAAGCAAAAACACATTAAATATGAGGTAAAATTATAGTCAAATATGCATGTATCAAATATTCCCACACTTAAGCTTTTGCTTGTCCTTAAGCAAACCATAATCAAAATTATAAACCTACAACATCAATTTCAATTTGTCTATTTATACTATACATCATCATATCATATTGAGTCAAATTAACATACAATTAGAGTCAAGTTGTCCTAAATTAAATTCTTAAGCAATATTAATAGTAATTACATTAACAATCGGATTGAAATCAAAATCCTATCTCTTTACACCCTCACCATGATTTCACTTAATGTACTCAAGTGTTTAGGGTAAAAAGTATCAAAACTCTCAATCAATGCATAGTAAAACTCCTACCATGTGCTTGCAGTAAAATCACATCTCCACTACTTATGTACAAACTAGAACTCTTAACTAACTGCTAAAACAATTCAAATCATAAAAAATGACTAAACTTATAATGAATTATCTTAATCAATGTTCTTTGAAAGTTTAAAAAATTTCTAAAAATTTCCCTATTAGGGTAATTTTAGCAAAATTAGTAAGTACACAAAATTAATTCCCTCCCTTAAACTTGTGTTGTATATTGTCATAAATTTACACGATATAAAAATAAGGGAAGATAATCGAATTATGATAACTGGTACTCCCTGAATAACAAAAGGCTTTATAACTAAAATTTAAGAAGTATAACTCGTAGTATGTATCATGATTTAACAATGATAGAATATCGAATGCATTTGAATTCATAAATTTAATTTGCTTTTAATTTGAAAAATAAGCAACAAAAATCAACATCTTATAAAAGATACTAAAACTAATGGTAAAGGTACTAAAAACTGCTGAATTGAAATAAAACACCTAAATCAATAGGTTGCCTTAGAGCACGTGCTTCTTGATAAGCCTTTTACCTGGAATTCTTATACAATTCCAAGTCATAGGCTCATTAGCCTTAAAACAGTTTATATACTCCAATATAATAGGGTTATCCATCTCCTTCATCTTATATAATAAAAGTTTGTAATGGATCCTGTGTGAGTATTCCCTACATAATATGAGAAATTGTAGAATTAATAACACTTATATAGAAACAAATATCATCAATATCAAGGTGCTCATTGATATTTTCTTTAGCTATGGCGATGAAAAATCAAGCTAAGAAATTAGTGGCAAAACCTTTAAATCATGCAAACAAAAAACAACCTGAGCATAATAAATATGTAGGAAACACAAATTTAAGTGGAAATAATAGTGCAATTGAGAAAAATGGTCTGATAAAAAGGATTACAAGAAACCTCAATTTGGACCTTTAATTAGTTAATATGAAAATGAAAGATTTTGATCTTTAATCTCAACCTATAGAAGATGAATTGGCTCAGAACACTAATTTGTAAAACACTTTTGATGATTTGGTGAAGAACGATGGTACCCTTGAACAAAACTTAGGTGATAATTTTGAGAGAGCTCATAATGAGGTAACGGCTAAAATTCCATGGGTTAGCTTGTTTGATATACTAACTTTCCTAATGCTGGTATGCAACTGGAATTTGTGGAACCTAAGAATGTCAATGGTGTGAAGTTAAACAAGATTGAAAGCAAGTTCATTCTGAAATAGAGTATTGGAACTCTACCATTACTAATTTTATATAAGAGGTTAACCTGCCTCTAGAAGTTATAAAAGGCTTTATTAGAATAATTTGGGGTTGATAAGATATAATCTAAATATAATGGCTCCTTTATGATTAAAATGGACGATGAATTATGTAAGGAATAAGTACTTAAGAACAATATTATCTTTTTCATAAGAAGCTTATGATTGTGAAAAACTATATTATGGTTAAGGAGGTAGATAAGGAAGGCATCACTAAGTTACCTATTTAGGTGAAATTTTGGAATCTTAAATATTAGGGTCCTAGTGAATTAAGTCAGTTTACAAGTCTAGTTGGGAAGCTAAAAATATCTAATATCTACACTGATTAGAAAATTATGATTATTTATGCTCGAGTACTTATAATAGTTGACATTTAGAATGATATTCCTAATATAATTACTATTATGATTGAAAGTGATTGCTTCATTCAATAGGAGGCATATTATGAGTGGAAGCCTCTAAAATGCAATTTTTATAAGATGTTTGATCATAAAGATAGTAAATGCAGAAAAAAGAAAAAGTGACAAGTTTGGAAACCAAAATAACTTGCAACGGTGACTTCGAAAACTATTCTTATTAATCTTGATAGATAAGATGATAATGGATTCAGGTTAGTCCAAGGGAGCTATCTTGATCAATCACAAAAGAACAATAATCATTGCTCCTCTAATCCAAGATCAAATAATTTTTATCCATTAGTTAAAGATATTGAATTAGATGATGAAGAATTTTTTTAGAGAAGTGTGGGTAATATGGTTACTATCCATTCTTATATGTAAAATGGATAGATTAGGTTATTGGAATATAAGAGGCCTTAACGGGCCTCTCAAGTAAAAAAATTTTTCTTTAAATTTAATATCTATTTGTTTGGCATCCTAGAAATAAAAGTAAAAAATAAAATATAGGTATGGTGTACAGTAGCCTGTGTCTTGGATGGAAAATTTCTACTACTATTTATTATCATAATGGTGGCAGAATATGGGTTACTGATAATTGTGCATTAGTCTATATTTTTCTAAGTATTTGGAATGTGTTTCTTACATAATAGTTTATTATTGTTGTATTTTAGGATTCATTTTATATGTTTATGTTTAGTTTGATCTTCATTATTGTTCTTTTATATTTGATGTTAATTTAGGGTAAGAATTGATCATTTTTATGTAGGAATGAAGATTGAGCAACTTGGAGATTCAATTAGAGACTAAAGAGGAGAAGAGACGAGGAAGCTTTCTATTATAAGATCATTCCCACTATCGTGGGAAGTTTAATCCGAGAATTAAATTTTAGGTTTTCTAGACTATATAAGATATTAAACCCCCATGGATGAAGGAGGATGTTATAACTCTGTAGAGAAGAGTCTCCTTAAGTGAAAAATCCAGATTTAAGTCTTGAGGATTGTGGAGATTCAGGGATCATCAATCACAATTAGGAAAATAGCACATCAACATCAAAATTTCCAGATTTTGGCAAAGAAGAGGAGTTTTCTTTATTCAATTTTCTATTATCTTTATCTTTTCTAGTCATTGTAAGATGGAATATTTGTATTTTGATGATGTTATAGAGACCATGAGTGGCTGATTTGTTTTTAGGGATTACTTTTGAACTATCTTATTAAACTCCTATTTTATTGAATTGAATGAAAGATGTCTTTGATGATTGTTGATTATATTCATATACCTTACAATAAATTGAGAGATTGAGTTAGGTTATTTGTGCAGGATTATACAATAAGAGTTGGCAACCTATAGACTTACATTTATCATGTTAATTGATTAGTTAGAAGACAGATCTTGGCTAATTTAATTGATCACTCATCGTAATAACTAGTTAAATCGGTGGAGTGATTGGGTAGATTGAGAGATTGCTTAACCAATTCATTTAATTTGATTGAGGACAATTAATTACACCTTGAGAGAGGGTAGTTAATACAATTGGACATCTTAAGTGTGACACAATTTGATTAATAAAATAGGAGGGAGACAAGATAGGGAGAAAGTCATCTTTAGTCATTAAAATCTTAAATTCCAATTTTCTACATTTTGGTCTTGTCAATTGTTCACTGTTAGTCATTTAATTTTAATTTAATTTTCCAGTTTATTTTCATTAAGCAATTTTGTTTCTTAAACAAAGATTAATCTGAATTAAGTGATGTCTAGGCATCAATCCCTATGGGATCGATATTTGCTTCCTAACTACAAGTCACGACCCATATATTTGCAGTTTTTAAGCGTAAAACTAGTAGACTGTTTTGCAAAATCAATCAATAAGTTTTTGGCATCGTTGCCGGGGATTATTTGTTTAGCATCTGGTTTAATTTAGATTACCTTGATTTAAGTGTTTTTGATACTTTTCCTTGTGTATTTGTAGGTGCATGAATACAAGGAGCACGCGAAGAGTGATAGAAGTTAGTGAAGATGAGTTTCTCGTTATTAAAAGTCATGAAAGAGAGTTAAGAAGAGTGAAGTGTTGAAATTTTACACAAAGATATATGGATGAAGAAGGAGAGCGAGGAGACGCTGAGAGGATACTAATGGACTTTATAAGGACATGATTAAGTTCTCATGGATTTGCGAGGCTAGTGGTTCAAGCTAACAATTTTGAGATTAAGCCGGCACCCGTCAGCATATTATAGAATAGTGTACAATTCTATGGGCTATCCAATAAGGATTTGAATGCCCACATTGCCAATTTTTTGGAGATTTGCAACACTTTTTGGTTCAACGGAATGTCCAATGATGCAGTAAAGTTAAGGTTATTTTCTTTCACGTTGAAAGATAAAGCGAAGGTGTGGTACAAATCGCTAAATTTGGGGTAGATTACTACTTAGGAGCAACTAGCCTAAACATTCCTAGAAAAGTACTTTCTGTTGATCAGGATGACGAGGATCATAAAAAAGATCACGAATTTTCAGCAGAATGATGGCAAATCTCTCTGTGAAGCCTGGGAGGTCTTGGCTGTAGACCTCTAAATTAAATAATTCCAATTGGATATTAATATAGAGACATAGGTCTAAAACTTTAATGAAGGAACTATAATTTTATTGTGCCTCTAAGATTTTTGAATTCTTGTTAGAAGTTGAGTTATGGCTACTGTCCCTATTTTCGAACAACCTGTAGTGTTTTGGGTTTAACTCTCCAAATAATTAACCAAATTGCATGAAATTGGTTACATTAGAAAATTAAGATATAGGGGAATGAAATTCCAATGTGGTAAGTAAAGGAAGAAGAAGGAACAATATGCAAGTTTTCTAAAGTTAGCACATGGACCAATTGGATTAAGGCATGTGTGACCAATAATAATAAAGTATGTGTGTCTGATAGGAATTAAGCATATGTGCAAGTCTTGAAAGTTCTGGAATGGGGATATGGAGAGGGGAGATGCACGAAATTTTGGGGTTTCTGAGTTTCAATTTTTCTCCTCTCCATTTCACCTTCTTCATCCTATCATTTTTCATGTAAGAAATCAAACCAATATGAGGTAGAAATCAAGGTAAAAGTTAGGGATTTTCTCTTCACCTTTATCTCTTCTTACTTTACTTATGAAAGAATGAAATTATAACGCTGGAAGTGGGATTGAGAGGTATATTTTGGTGCTTCTAGTTGGTGAGTCAAGCAAAGCCAAAGAGGAAGGGAAGGAAGGGCAATGGAAGATCTATTTTGTCAATTTTGAGGTTTGGGACTACACTTAGTCCAATTTCTCTATATGTGTATGTTTCAATGGTTATAAAGATTCATTTGGATGTGGAATTGTTATTGGGATGCTGATTTGGTGTTATTTTCATCTTACTTTGTATAAAATTTGTTGTATATAACAAGAGAGTATCATGTAGTGGAATTCTATTTAGGGTTTGTTTGTCATGACTTAGCCTAAAGACCTCCAAATTTTGTGATTTTAGTTTCATATGAAACCTAAGACATAGAGATAAATATCTTTTTGAGGAAATCTGACTTAATTCTAGCTCTATGACCTTGGAAATTGAGATCGAAAAAGGTGACTTGATGCTGCCCCTGTTTCAAAGTAGCTTGTGATATTTTACCTATATCTCATGATTTAGAAGTCTAAATGGTCTGATTGTTTATTCTATAGAAAATATAGACATAGAGGAAAAAATGTTAGAAGTCCTCAAAACCCAGTTCTTACTTTTTCTATATGCATATTAAGGAACAAGTAGTGGTATGAATGGAGAGAATGTCTGTCACGACCGTGGCATTGTTTTTGTTTCCAATTTCTACTGCATGTTGTCTAAACCTTTATGAATGTGTACAAAAATTTTCAAACACCTAGAAATAAATGAAATGGTACTTACCATATGTGAATTTGGTGATTGAACATTGGAATTTAAGATTGAGCATAATCCATTCCAAAGAAGACCTACATGTATATAAATGATTTTTTTGCGTATTTATTGCTCATAGTATGATTATACAAGTGTGTTTTTGACACCCTTCTAATGGTGATAAGTTATGAATTTCGTGTATGAACATAGATACAAATTATATGACTTGAAATGTATTGTCAATATATGAATTGTGAAATTTGCAAATGGTTAAAGGAAATGTTAAAGTGCTTGCTCTATTGTCTTGGTGGTGGATAGATGGGCATACCTATAGGGTTATAATTCAGTTGCTATAATTTGACACCATCGATGTCCACAGTTTGATACCTTCAGGTATCCGCAGTTCGATACCATCGGGTATCCACAATTCAATACCTTCAGGTATTCACAGTTTGATATATTCGGATATCCATAGCACCCGTTATCCACACCCATAGAAAATGTGGAGGCTTAACACAGAAAGGAAACTTAATAGTCATAAATAAGAAATATAACATGATAACATGAATAATTGATATTGATGAGCATTTGTATTGGTTGTAATGATGAATTGTAATGATGTGTAATTATATTGATAATTTGTATCAATGACCATTGAATATCAGTATTTGGCTTATAAATGTGCATTTTCGGCATATAGATAATATGTTGAAGCATATTTGCATTATGTACTTTGCTTAAGGATGCCATCATTGTTTACATGAGCATTGAATATCAATGTTTGGTTCATGAATGTTAATTTATGGAATATGAGTTGTGATATGTCTGAATATGTGTGCTTGGCAGATGATTGTTGTGAGTGGTCATCAAAACTAAGTGTTTTCCTTACTAAGCTTTTAAGCTTAGCATGGGTGTTAATCTGTGTAGGTCCAAGTCATAGGAGTGAGATACAGGGTACATCTACAAGGACCAAGGCTAACAGATAGAAGAAAAAATAATTTTGGAGTGCGTTTTTCATTACAAATGATTGCACAAGTAAAAAAAAGGAAATTGTATGTTTTCTTTTGGATTACATGTAAATGTAAAGATGTTTTACTCCTGTTAAATGATAATGTTAAGCATTGAGAAGTTTTGTGATGCGTATATATATAACATTGAATAGAATTGTATACCATGAATACATGTACATGAATTTGGTTGCTATATGCGTTGATGGTTGTAGGTTTAGTATAGGGAGTGCTACATAAATTGTCGTGGTTGTGACCACCATTGTCACGTCCATAGATCAATTTCATGCCCATGTAACAAAGGCTTATAGCCGTGAGCCCTCAAGGAGGCTATGCACAACTATGAAGCACCATACACACCTGTGAAATTTAGTTAGTTGTCCCAAAAACCTAATTTTTAGTATAGAAGTGAGGACAGAAGGAGAGATAGGTATGAATCGTTTGGGAAACATGACGGATAACATAATAGTTTTTAATCATTAAAAAGTGGCAACTAACGGTTTTTTATCATTAGGAATAACATAACCTAAGTTAAATAACCTGAGCTTATGTCGTTGTTACCTTGGTTAATTTCTTTTCCTAACTTGTAATGCAACTTTCCAATTAAATCTAGGGAGCTTGTTCTAGGTTGTTTAATAGCTAGGTTTAATTAATGAGCTCTTCTTAATTAAACATGACCTAAAGAAAAACCAAGGTTAACAGAGCTTATTGTTAAGCTATGATTAAAAGTTGCTAGGAGAGTGTGAGAATAACAATTCATTGAGGCATGTTTAATCATATGTAGGCCGAGATTAAACCTATGATCGTTTCCCTAACACATTCATCACTTTTCACCATTTTTGAATGTTTTCTTTAATTTTTTTGTTAGTTTAGTTTAGTTTTATTTTCTTATTTGAAAACCAACACCCGCTTTACCTAAACACCAATGCTTTTAATAACAAAAGTTAACTGAACACTCTCTTTGGGATCGACCTAGACTCATCATTGCTATAATTGTAGGTCTAGTTATTTTGAGTAGTGTTACGACCTGTTACGTCAATTTTTACGCCATTGCCAGGGAATGTGATGCTTTAGTTTTTATTCTTGATTTTAATTGGTGTTTTATATATATTTGTTTATAATTAGTTTCTTTTCATTTATTTTTTGATCTTTTCACTTTTTTTAATGTTTATGTGAAAAAAATTAACATAGAAGGAGTATGTCACTGCTGGATATTATCAATGCTTTTGATGGAAAATTTTCCTATAACTCATATTCCTAATCCTATAATCGAGCTTGGAGAGATCAACTGAACTTAGCTTATGGATGGGATAGCCAGCAAGACTACTACCTAGATGAGTTGTAATATGCACATAAATTCTAGAATAAATCAAAAATTTCTTATTATGACTCAATTCCATCCTTAGAAGAATTAG
This sequence comes from Erythroxylum longipes, assembly GCA_027563885.1. Classification (NCBI taxonomy): domain Eukaryota; kingdom Viridiplantae; phylum Streptophyta; class Magnoliopsida; order Malpighiales; family Erythroxylaceae; genus Erythroxylum; species Erythroxylum longipes. The sequence goes on from JAOQMS010000179.1 coordinate 26,446,113, forward strand.
TTAATGTTGTCATTGGTAACACTTTGCAATTTTAGTAGGAGGAAAGGCAATTTTAGTAGGAAACAAGGTTTAGCGTCCAAAATTTAAAAAGGAAACAAAACTCAGGTACATATCTAAAGAATTAGATAATGTTTGTGTTGCTAATACTTTGCAATTTCAGTAACAAAAGATGCAATTATAGTAGGAAACAAGTTCTAGAATTTAGAACTTGGTAAGCTAGATGGGTCAGCTGGTGGAAGCTCTTAACCACCTAACATCACAATGCGAAGAAATGCAACTATCTCAATCTAAGGAGTATCTAAGGAACATTAGTGCAGAGACCTTACAGAGTGAAGAGAAGATTGAGAATCTTGAGATAACTAATTAAGGAATTGCTTTTGAAAAAGAATTTGATGAGGAGCTTAAAGGAGAAAAGGATGCATAATTTAGCTCGAAGGTTGAGTCCATGATTATTATTAATACTAACCCTTTACCTTTACATAACAGATTGGAGAAATAAAAATAGGAGGAAAAAGGTAAAGAGACATTTGAAATATTCCAAGAGCTCAAAGAATCGGTAGAGATGAAGAGTTTGAAGATAGGGAATATGTTAAAATGAGAGTTCATCAACTTAGGCCCTATCTTGAAGAACCTCAAGTGGAGATGAGGATGTTTTGTTAAATGTATAACCTTACAATGAGTGATAAGGTCAGGAATATAGAGGTAAGAGATAAGTTAGGGGCGGTTAACATTAATGGTAAATTAAGGGAGATAAGGCTTAGGTGATTCAGACATGTTAAGAGGAGGCATCTGATGCCTTATTAAAAACTTGCTAGAAGATTGTACTTAAGGATTGTAAGAGAAGAAGAGGAAGGATAAAAAAGAATTGGGGGGAGTTGATTAGGTATGATGTGGCTTACTAGAGAGCCTAACAAAGACATACCCTTAATAAGAAACTTTGGCAAACTAGGATAAAAGTAGTGAATCTTACATAGAGAGGTCTTTCTCTTGTCATAGATCTTTTGAACCTTTTACTTTGATTCTTATGTCTTGTATTTAGCCTGAAAATTTTTATTTGTTGTACTTGTCCCTTTTAGTTATTTTTATTTACTTGTTTACTTATTTTTATTTTGAATTTCCTTTTTTATTTTTATTTATACAATTATTTGTTTATGTTTATGTTTTTGGCATTTGATTTCTTCAAACCTTTTTCAAAACTTTTTTCTTACTTTTTCTTATGGGTATATCAGAAATATTTTCATTACTAGTTAGGGGTAAGGTAGCATACTTCTGGAGCTCTCCAGAGCTTGCACCTTAGCAGGATCTCTACTGGGACATTGTTATTGTTGTTGTTGTTGTTATAACTAAAAAAACATTTTTAAGACATTGAGAAGCAACCTATGTTAGCTTAAGACAAGTTAGAAAGCATTTAGATGGAGATAAATTTGAAACCTAATGATGTTGATCTTTAAAAAAAGTATTTTTATTTCTAAAGAAGTCAAGATACTTAGCTAAATGCTGGTGATAAAAATTTTGCTTTTTTTTTTAACTTTTAAATATAAAACATATAGGAACATAATTACTAGTGTACAAACACCTGATGCTATTCTTTTATCTAATCCTCAAAATGTTATGAATCATTTTGTGCATTTTTAAAAAGATTTTTGAGAATTATTACTCCTATAATAAAACATATTTTAAAGAGATTATTAATCAAGGGCAATCTTTAAACTAATCAACATATTCAACTAATTAGAAGCTTCCTAAAGGAAGATGTAAAGCATGCCACCTTTTCCATTCCAAATTAAAAAGTCCTGGCCTAGATGGATACTCTAGCAAGATTGATAAAAACCATGGTTTATGATTAAAGATGATATGGTTAATGCTATTCTATAATTTTTTTTAATTGCAATCTTCTAAGACAGATAAATTCTACATCTATTACTTTGGTACTTAAGGTATCTAATCCTTGTTTTATAGATGAGTATAAACTAGTAGCTTTTTGTAATGTAATTTGCAAAATAATTTACAAGATGATCTACAAAAGGATTAAATATGTGTTACTTGATTTAATTTAAGAAAATCATAGTGCCTTCATTGTTGATAGGTCAATAATGCATAATATTTTGATTTACCAATATTTGGTTATACTTTTAAATAGGAAGAATGCCTCTCTAAGATGCTTTCTTAAAATTGTCCTACAGATTGCTTATGATACTATTAATTGGTAACTTGTCAAGGAATTGGTTATGGATTAAAATTTTCCAATGAAATTTGTTAATTATCTTATGAAGTGCATCACTTCTACTTCTTTCTTTATTATTATTAATGGTAATTTATATAGGTACTTCAATAGTGGTAGAGGGATCAATAGGTACTTCATTTCTTATTTATGCTAGTAATGGATTACCTCTCAAGAGACCTAAAATTAGTTAGTGCTTACAAGTAGTTTAGATTTCACCCAGGTTGCAAGAATATTCAATTATGTCATTTATACTTTGTTGATGACCTTCTTCTTTTTTTTTCAAAGGGAATGTTAAATATGTTAGAGTTTTTATGTTTGCATTTTTTCATTTCTCTAGCTATTATAGACTTGAATCTAATGTTAGTAAATCCTATAGTATGTTTTTTGGTGTCAAAAACTGGTGTGAAGGACCAAATACTTGCTATCACTGGGTATTCTATGAGCCATTTCCCTTTTATATATCATAGCATCCTACTAAACCATTAAACTCAACGAGGAAGATTGTCATATCTTATTTTATAAGATTGTGGTAAAAATTAGATATTGAATGTTTAGGAAGCTTTTTTACAATGTAAGGCTTCAAGTTGTGAAGAGAGTGTTGCTTACTATACATAATTACTAGGGCTCCATTTTTATTCTTCTTAAAGTTGCTATCAATCAGGTCCATCAAATAAAACTTTCTTTAGGCAAAGGATGTGAATCAAAAAAGAAAACTACTTATGGATTGGAAAACTCTTTATTAGTTAAAAAGTCAAAGGGTTTGAACTTAAAGGACTTTGAAGTGTGGAATGTGGTAGCTTTGAGTAAAAATATCTCGTTGCTTGCTTAAAAAAGGAAGTCCTATGGTTTAAGTGGCTATATGAACAATGCTTAAAAGAATAATCCTTGTGGGAGTAATTTGTAGGTCATGAATGTAGCTGGCATTGGAAGAAACTAATGAGGGTAAATGATAAGATCAAAGATGGTTTTGATGCTAATACTGTTAGTTGGAAGCATAGTAAAGGGATTTATTATAGTATTAGTGATATTTATGGATGGCTAATAGGATAAGTTCCTAATAAAAATGGTACAGTATTGTTTAGAGTCCTTGTATCATTTCTAGAAATTCATTTATTTCGTAGCTAGTTGTTCAAAATAGAGTCCTAGTAAGGGAAATGTTTCTTAATTTTGGAATTCAATGCAAATTAGTGTGTGAAATCTACATATTAGATACAAAGACTCTTTAACGTCTATTTTATAGTTATGACTTTATTAAAAAACTCAACAATGTCTTGATTTTTGGTTAAAATACAAACGTGATTGCAAATAATGGTTCAGATGTATAATGATATTTTATTTTATATATATATCAAACAAACAAAATTTTGAGGAAGTTTCATTATGCAGTTGTGAATGCTTTCATTTATCATTTTTGGTATAAAAGAACCCTAGCTTGTTTTATGAAAAAGAAAATATTTGTAAATAGTATAGTGTAGATTATAAAGAATGAAATCAGAATTAAGATCTATAACAACTTTAACTAGAATTTGAGTAGTTATATCAGAATTTTTTAATTGAAAAATTATTTTTAATCCCCCTAAAGATGCCTAGAGTACTTTTGTAATTACTTATTTGATTAATGGTAAGTTTTATATTTTACATAAAAAATAATGTCACCATTATTAAGGGAATGTAATAAGGCTATAAATATCTTAGAACCCACCCTCACGATTAATTTCCCGACATGCATATCTATTAAACCTTTAACAATAGCTAGGAAGGGTCATTATAAGATTAAGGGAGCCTCTACATCATCCATTACATCTAAAAACACTAGCTAGGAAGGGTCCTTATAAAATCAAGAGAACCTTTGGCATTTGTGAAAGAGTTTTAACAAAAGGAATCTAAAATATATAATATTTTAAAAAGATTTAAAAGCTTATCCAATGGATCTTCCTTTTTATCTTTATTTAGTCTACTAGGGTACGAAAATTTTTGGATGGTTCTCATTAACCAATTTTTTCTTTGGTTCCACTCTTTCCTCTGTCTGCTTCTCCTCATCCTTCATTTCTTTTTTTTTCACTTTTACGCCTTTTTACTCCTTAAAGTAACTGTATTCACTTGCTCCCTCAAGTTTGGCTTGATGTTGTTAGGGAAACTACCTAACTGCCTTATGAAGACAAGCTTTTTAAGTTATCTAATTTGATTTTTCAAACTGCGCTTGAAGGCATTTTAGTTTTGAATTTTAAAACAAGCTTTATGTTGTACTAAATTTTATTACAATCTCTTTAAAACTAGAATTCCTTCATTTTCATTGTTGTTGCTAAAATATAAACAGTACTGACTACTTATATAATTCATCCAAGAAAAAGAAAAATGATATAAAAATCATGTTAAAAACATAGCCTAATTAGCACTTATTAAATGCATTAGAAGTTGTTAGATTCTTTGGAGGTGTTCACTCTAATATCAAGAAGATCAAATTGGTCTCCCTCGAGGACCACATTTAACCCCCTCTTATAATCTACAATGTACTTATATGTACGGTCTCTCTAGTTGTCCATATATGAAATAAGATACAATTTAGATGCTAACATAAATAAAACAACATCTAAACCAATGATGGACAATTAACAAATACAAATCCTAATTTATTAACAAAAATATACCAATCCATAAAAGAAAAAATATTAGGGATCCTAAATATCTATACATATGAAATAGTCAACCACTCATCATATTTAAATGAAACATGACATAAAGAAACAAAAGAAATAAAAATTAGAGAAATTTCATGAAAGAGCCTTGCTAATTAAGGTTTCTAATATCTATTTATAATTTTTCTTATCATTAATGTAAAGAAATAATATCTATATTTGAAAGATTGTAATGCTAGGTTGAGATTAAATTACGTAGTAGTTTAAGTATTTAGAAATATAGGTAGTTGATGAATAGTGTGATTATGGGGAGAATAAGCACTTTTGCCTATCTTATTTAGATTATGATTTTTCTAGGAATCAAAGCTCAATTAAAATAAAAAATTATGAGAATGTTCTACTTAAGGGCAAGCAAATTTTGATGCATTGTAAATCTATTTTGACATGAATGTAATGTACATATATTTTGTTTAGTATTTATTATATTTCACTTATATATTAACTTTTTTTGAAAATGGACAGAAAAATTCATTATTAAAGAATGTTGTTAAATGCTTACAAGAGGAACTTGATAGTTGTGGTTTGCATGATGTTTTAATAGGCATTTTAGTATGTTTTTAGTTGTTAATTAATTAATTCATGCATGTTTAGGTTTATAATTGTGTTAGTTGGTTAGATATTTGTGTTTTGAGTGTTATGTGGGTTAGAGCATTCTATTAAGCTTTAATTTTGTGTATTTTAGGTGCTTTGATGTGTTTGTTAATGTTTGAGATTAGATATTGAAGAATGGAGAAGATTTAGAGAAAACTCGATGGAAGACACAGGGCCAAGACTGAAAGGTTCTCTGTCATGACAGAGAACCTTTCAGCAGGCCATGATGTTGGCCCTGTGTCTTCCAGAGAACCTTTCAGCAGGCCACGATCGAGGCCTACGTGAGGACAAATGCAGACCTACATCTCGAACTTCATTTTTCACAGGTTATTTCAGGCTTTTGGGCCCGGGTAAAATCTAGTTTTTACCCTAATTATAAAATGCTACATAAGACAAGAGAAATGACCTAAAAAGGAGAGCCTCCATTTGCCACTTTGGGAAAAAGTTAAAGAAGAGGAAGAAGGAAGAGAGAGAAGGAAAAAAAGAAGAAGGTGGAGCTTCAGTTGCCTTAACCTCCAATCCTCCATGTTATCCTTTCATTTTTCCATCTTTTATTTCATTCATTTGATGTATGAGATGGAATTGATGATGATGAACCTTGGGTTAGGGATGTTCTAACTTCTTTTAGGCATTTATACTTTATTTAATGTTAATTTAGTTGCTTTTGTTATTAATGATGTTGGGTGTTATGATTATTTGCTGTAATTGCAAGCTTCAGTTATAAATCGAGAGAATGAAATGAATGCAAAATAATTAGGTTGGTTAATAAGAGTTAAACAATCTAATAGAACATGCAAATAATCAAATCGGTAATTATATAAAGAGAGAACTCGTCTTAAGACCCGATTGTTTATTGGAATGCTTAAGAACTAATTAGGTTGTGGGACGTTTTGTTAATTAAGAGAATACATGTTCGGTAACTTAATTAGGGTTTATGATTTAGGGCTTAGTCATTACAACTCGAGAGAGACTAATCGACCCTTTGAAAGTCTAGGACCTACACCGCTTCAACACAAAAGTGACTAAATTAGCATTGATGATAGGATAAATCTCCTTTCTCATAATTTGTTAATCTTCCTTGCTTAAATTTCAAATTGTCAATTGGTGGTCCTCAAATTTGATTTCTTACATTAATTTAGAATTCTCATTTCAATCATTCCATATTCAATTGTTTTTTTTTCTGTTTAGTTTGTATTTTCAGTTTAATTACATTTTTAGGCCTTAGAAAAATTACGATTCGATTAGTTCACTAATTCTTTGTGGGATCGACACCTCATACACCTCACTTAAGTTTTTTGGCGTTGTTACTGAGAATTAGTTTAGGACGTTTTGAATTCCTTTGTTTAAGGAATTATTATCCTTTTTTGTTATTGTGGTACCCAATCACATAAAAAAAGAAAAAAATAAGGAAAAGAAGGAAGTTTGGGTGCAAAATAGAAGACACATCAATTTGGACATTAAAAGGAAACAATAAAGAATCCGAAAAGTTAAATGTCAAAAATAGATATAAAGAATGATGATGGAGGAAATATTTCATAGGGGTAAAGGACCCTTACGAACTTCAATAAGGTACAATTTGGTCAGGGAAGTAATCATCCTTGTTGGAACATTTACAATCCGTGCTAGCAGAACCACCCAGATTTCTTTTAGTCTAAAAATGCATGAACTCAAATGGGAATTCAAAGCCTGCCAAGATATCAACAAGATGAGTCCAGTTTATGGGATTCTAAATTGGACAAGATCATGGACAAGCTCATGAATATGGAAGAGGCCTAGAAGGGACTGGAAGGTAAGTCTGAGCAAATAACAGAAGAGGTTCAAATAAGCTAGCTTTATGGGAACTTTGAAGAGAAGTGTGGAAAACTTTCTGAGCAACATGGAAGTAAATCCAACAAAGAAATGTAAGGATATCACACTTAGGAGTGGAAAAGAGCTAGAAGAACTAACGAAAGGACAAGTTGAGACCCAATTTGTAGAAGACCAAGAGAAGAAGAAAAAAAATGAAGACCCTGATCGTAAGTTTCCTACATCAAAAGTTTTACTATTTTAACTTCGACAATACCACAAGCGCACTAGTCACTCATGTAGTACCTAAGCTATCGATCCCACTAGGAGAGTTAATCTAGTCTTAAAGTCTAAGATCGAAACTAAATCGCAATAATCTAAAATAAACAATCAATGCAGAAAATTAATTAATCAACAATCAATTATGAGAAATAAATTTCAGAAATATAAACAAAATAGCCAATCACACAACTCAATCCAAAATCAACCTAGAAACTACCAATTGCAAGAAAGGTGGTTTTAATCCAAAATTAATGAAAATCTAATCAATTATGCAATAATCGAATTATTGGGTCTGGACGATCCTAGGGTGGATTACTCTCTCTCGAGTTATAATCTTTAACTCTAATTTATAATCCCTAATTTAAAATATAGAATTGTGATCTCTCGATTTACAATTTACCCAACACTTAAATTAGTTCTAAAATTGTCTAATAACCTACCGAAAACCTATGCTCGATCTCTCATTACACGATTTCACCGGTTTGATTCAATTCTTATCTATCAAATTACCTAGCTCTCGTTAGCCCAATTTGATGATATTCACTCTGCTCACCCGCTCAGTTTATTGCCAAATTATTGAGAACAGATATTGAATCACAAATAACTCAAATAAAACATAATAAATCAAACTTTACTAATCTCAAGAATCAAAATCCTAAGGGTGAGTTTAGATAAAAATTGACATTTAACAAAACCTATTCTTGACAATTATCTCAATTTCATACATCAATAAAACTAAAATAAATTGGAAAATACGCTCAAAACGGATCAATGGAGGTAGCGATAGTGGGAAACCACTTGTTCCGGGAAGTATTTCGCATCAAGCTTCATCTCTGTGTCTCTCTTCCTTCGTCTCCTTCCTCAAATCACTCAGTAGCTCTCTAGGGTTTTTGAATTTTGGTTAATGTGAAAGCTCTGAAAAAGCCCTTCTTCTGTCCTTTAATGTTGTATTTATACTTTGGAAGCCCTAGGGTTGATTCGAGATCGAAATGATCTGAAAAGTTTTGCGAAACTTGAGTTTTCGTGTTAGCCACAATCGTGGCCAGTGTCTAACCATCTCTATCACGATAGTGACCTAAAGTGCATGATCATGGCTTGGGTTCTATCAGCTTACCTCTTTCTGTCACGATTGTGGCCTGTTGTGCCACGATTGTGGGCCATGGTTTTGGCCCAAAACTCCCCTAAACTTCTCTGTTCTTTATCGTTTACCCTAAAACACTAACAAACGCATCAAAGTACCTTAAAAATATAATATTTAAGCTCAAAGACTCATATTAACCCATAAAAATAATTAAACACATAAATTGATACAATTGATACCTAAATACATACTAAACACTCAAATTAACACTAAATACTTAACAAATTGAACCCTAAAATGTAATGCATATCACAACTATCAACATCCCCACACTTAAACGTTTGCTTGTCCTCAAGCAAACAAAATAATAAACACATAGCACACAATGCAATAATTAGGCAATGGCTTTAGTTTCATGAAATAAATTTAATCTTAAATACAATCATACAAGTTATATCTAATCATTACATGCAAAATCTATGTCTCGGTGCTTTGAACTAAATATACAATTTAATCGAGATCTCAGTGTTAATTTATTTAACCTTTTCAATTTTACACACACATTAATAATTCTTTGGTGCTTCAGACTTTGTAACTGTTCCTAAGTATATGTTCATGAAAAATTAAGCTTATTACAATTCTAGTAGTTTTTTTTAACAAAACACACTTTTTATATTTTTATTTTTAGTTTGTTTTTAGACATAGACTTAGTCTTTTACTCGAAGGCAAACATTTGTGATTAATGTCAATCCTGTTACTTGACTAAATCATTTTTATTAAACAGCTGAAACGTCATTATAGCTTTTGACACAAAGGCACACATTTATGATGCGTGTCGATCCGGTTACTCGGCTATATCACATTTTCAACTGGCTATTAGCTCTATTCATAACCCGAAGGCCAACGGAATAGTGATTTATTTAATAAAAATACTTTTTTTACCTACCTTGTTGTTCAAGCTACTCATTTCTATGAAAATACTAGTTAAGCTACTTAAATTAAAAGGGCTTAAATTATGAATGAATATTACAATTTATAGGGATCTAAATTTACACTAAATCCTAATTAAACTGTATATTTATCTAAAGACTCCTAATTCACTAATTTTTTGAGCTAATGATTATTTACAACCTAATAGGCTATGTTCAAAATTAAATAAATTTCACTCCATCTAAGCCATTGACATATTAATATAGTTCACAAAATGCACCCTAATAACTATCATACAATATGAAGAATCACATTCAAGAGAAAAACACATAACCCTCCCCACACTTGAACAACACATTGTCCTTAATGTGAGAAGGGTACAAAAACACACCAGGAGGAAATAAAACACAATATACGAAAAACATAAGAATAAAATACTAACAAAAATGAAAAGAAAAGGGTTAGAACACGAAACCGTTTAAGGTGATAGAGGTTGTGATGGCGATAGTGTTGAGACCAAATCTGCTTGACATTGAGAGTGTTCCCCTATCTTATAAGTGATTTAAAAGAGTAAAAGAATTAGCAATCCAAACCGCTCCAAATCATTCAAACTTATTTAAGAATTTAAAACAAATCTAACTAAGCAACAATTTAAATCTGACTACTAAATGTGCTAATTTATGGTCATCAGCTTGATCTTCATCCTTTAAAACATAGCCAGGATCAATTATGAGTGGCTTGCTTCCACCCTTCTCGCTCAACATCGGTTTTGTAGCCTGTTAGTAACCTACATATTGCAAAATGTTCAAAAAGACAATATTGATAAGCTTGAAAAAACCAATTAATTTCATCAATGTCCTTCTCATTAACAAACTGTCAATAAAATAGGGGATAACGAAACTCCCAAAATCTTCCATTGAATCCAACAGTTTATCCTGTAAGAAGGTGAATTTCTCTCCTTCTTCCTTAATCACCTTTGTTTCCTTAGCTTCTTCTGCTTCCCAAACTGAGACTTCCATAATTTCTTCAAACTCAATGTCTGTTGTTACCTTTTCTTTGTCCTCTTGTTCTTCAGAAGATTCGAACACATCAATTATCCTGAATGAGCTACTAAACTTCGAATTCTTAATTACATCATTCATGATGAATGTCATTTGATCATCATCAGTCCAAAAGATAGAGTTCTTTTCCTGAACATCTTCCCAAGATTTTTCGATGGTCACATATAGTATATCAAGAACTGGTGAATAAAAGGGAGGGGTTGACATTATTTTCTTCAATCTCTTCTTTGATTTCTTAGTCTTCTCTAAGGTTAGGTTTAGCTTGATTTCTCACTGACTCTTCTAGCTCTACCGCATTCCTAAGTGTGATAGCCTGACATAGCTGTATTGCATTTATATTCATACAGCGCAGATAGTTTTCCACACTTTGCTCACAAAATTCCCCAGAGAGGTGGCCTATTCGTACTTCTAAATTATGAATGGAAGAGGCACGATCTTTGGTTACTTGGTCAAACTTCTTTTCCAATGTTTTTTGGTTCTCTTCTATGTCCATGAGCTTATCCATGATTTTTTCTAGCTTGGAATCCCATGAATTAGATTCATCATATTGAAATTCAAATAGGTCTTGATGTCCTATGTAGGTACTTGCATTGTCAGACCAATAGAAATCTGGGTGGTTCTGCCACCCCGAAGTGTCCAGGTTCATATAAGGATGATGATTTCCCTAACCAAATTAGGGATCTTGAATTCTGTAAGAGTCCCTTGCTCCCTATAACATACATCCTCCACGATCGTTGTTTTTATCTCTTCTTAGCATTCAACTCCTTAGATGTTTCATTCTCACTCTAAGAAGTCTTTATGTGTCTCTATTCTAAGCCCAATTTTTTAAATTTAAAAACAAAAAACCTTAGACTAAAGAACTAAACTAATCACCTCCCTGGCAACGACACCAAAAACTTGATGATAGGTTTCCTATATGATAATTTTTACTATTTTAACCTCGATAATACCTCAAGCACACAGGTCACTCACATAGTACCTAAGGTATCAATCTCATGAGGAGGGTTAAGCTAGTCCTAAAGTTTAAGGTCGAAACTAAATCGCAATAATCTAAAATAAACAATCAATGCAGAAAATTAATCAATCAACAATCAATTATGAGAAATAAATTTCAGAAATATAAACAAAATAGCCAATCACACAATCCAACCCAAAATCAACCTAGAAACTACCAATTGAGAAAAAGGGGTTTTAATATGAAGATAATGAAAATTTAATCAATTATGCAATTATCGAATTATTGGGTCTAGACAATCCTAGGGCGGATTACTCTTTCTCTAGTTATAATCTTTGACCCTAATTTATAATCCCTAATTTAAATTATAGAACTGTGATCTCTCGATTCATAACTTACACAAAACCTAAATTAGTTCTAAAATTGTCTAATAACCTACTAGAAACCTATGCTAGATCTCTAGTTACACGATTTCACCAATTTGATTCAATTCTTATCTATCAAATTACCTAACTCTTGTTAGCCCAATTTGATGATATTCACTTGGCTCACCCTCTCAGTTTATTGTCGAATTATTAAGAACAGATATTGAATCAGAAATGACTCAAATAAAACATAATAAATCAAACTTTATTAATCTCAAGAATTAAAATCCCGAAGGTGAGTTTAGAAAAAAAATTACATTCAACAAAACCTATTCTCGACAATTATCTCAATTTCGTAAATCAATAAAATTGAAATAAATTGGAAAATACGCTAGGAACAGATTAATGGAGGTAGCGACGGTAGGAAACCACCTGTTCTGGGAAGTACTTCGTGTCAAGCTTTGTCTCCGTGTCTCTCTTCCTTTGTCTCCTTCCTTAAATCACTCAATAACTCTCCAGAGCTTTTGAATTTTGGCTGATGTGAAGCTCTGCAAAAGCTCCTTCTTCTATCCCTTAATGTTGTATTTATACTTTGGAAGCCCTAAGGTTGATTTGGGGTCGAAATGGTGTGAAAAGTCTTGTGAAACTTGAATTTTCGTGTCAGCCCAATGCAGGCCACGACCATGGCCCTGCCTACCATGATTATGGCCAGCGCCTAACCCTCTCTGTCACGATCATGGCCCAAAGTGTATAATCATTGCCTGGCCATGGTTTTGGCCCAAAACTCTTCAAAACCACTCCGTTCTTTGTCGTTTACCCTGAATCACTAACAAACACATCAAGGTACCTAAAAAATATAACATTTAAGCTCAAAGACTCATACTAACCTATAAAAACAATTAAACATATAAATTAACACAATGAAACCTGAATACACACTAAATACTTAGCAAATTGAACCTAAAACATAATGCATATCATAATTATCAGACCTCTATACATTCCTCCTCCACCTTATGCATTGAAAATACCATTCCTAAAAAGACTTCAAAAGAATGAATTAGATGTACTATTTGTAAAGTTCATGGAAAAGTTAAAGAAATGGAAAATTTACTTATCTTTTATGGAAGTGTTGAAACGTAGGCCCAAGTACGTAAAGTTCCGTAAAGATATTATTTACCAAACAGACTTGGGATGATAATCAAATGGTAGCCATGAATAAAACCTCCAGCTCCTTACTTACCAACCATATGCCCTCACAATTGGCATATCCAAAGAGCTTTACATACCTTGTCTAGTTGGTAATCTAAAGATTTTAAAATGTTTATGTGATTTAGGCGCAAGTATAAACCTTATGCCTTTTCTATTTTTAGGAAACTGTAGCTAAGATATGTGAAGCCAGCATCTATGCATATTTAGTTAACAGATTAGTTGATAAATAAACCATTTGACGTGGTGGAGGATGTATATGAAAAGTTGACAAATTTATCACTCCTATGGATTTTATCGTGCTAGGCTTTGAAGAGGATCAAAATTGTCTACTAATTCTTAGTATACCATTTTTCTCATTGGAAAAGCTTTGGTAGATGTCCATGAAGACAACCTAATCCTTCGGATTATAGATGAAAAATTAAAATTCAACATGAATAAGGTATTAAAAAATCCAATGGAGGGTAACTCGTTTATAAGAATTGATGACGTCGAATCATTAATGTAATAGCCTGTTTCCATACTAAGGGCTAGAACCTTAGACTATTGCACATGAGTAATATCATTGAGAATTTATGAAATGCATTTCATTCACATACATAGAGTTACCATACACATATGAATCGTGATTTTGTTCACATTGCAAAGATAGTTTATACACTCAATTGACATATTCTGGGTATAAAAGGTCTAAAATGATTATGATGTGAATTGTGTATTATTTATGTCTTGAATTTTGGTTTGATTGGTTAGAAGTAGTAAATTTCTAATTAATTGTTACCATTAGAAAAGTAATGAATTAAAATGTATATTTAGATTAGGAAAAATGCCAAGTGGCAAGACAAATTGACACATGGAAAATTAGGATGATTAAGCTTATGAAATAAGTGACAAATGGCATAAATAAATGAGTGACATTTGGCACTAGTAATTAATTGAAAAATGGAAGAAATGATTGGGTGAAAAACGGACTAGTAACTAGGAGACATTTTGTAGCTTATAGAGGGGATAAGTGGCTTACTTGCCTAGTGACATATGTCATTGAAACATTGTCACACCTTACACCTAGTTGAATTAAGCTAATGCAGAAAGTGTTTCTACTGGAACATTCACCATCTTCTTCTTTTCTCTCTCTTGAAACTTGCTCCGATCTCCTATTACTATGTTTTGCTTGAGCTATGCTAAATTACCACACCAAATACATGCTTTTATCCTTCACAAGATAGCTAAAGAACTAGATTATTATTGTATGTTATCCTTTCCAAAAACCAACTTATTTCCACCTTAAATTTGTGATGATCTTGCATGCATCAAGGGCTAGGTTAACTAGAATAATTGAGCTGGAATTGGAAGCTAAATAAGTAAGTAAAGTGTTGTTTTTTATGGTATGTTATAATAGGAAGATTATGATGATTGAATTGAGATGGATTGTATATGATGTTGATGATGAAGTGTGCTAGAATATGATAGATGAACTTGGATACTTTTATGCTTTGTTCTTGATGTATAAAAACAATGGATTATAGGTTTTATATTTATGAATTATATTGGGAGTTGAATTATAATGAAGGTGAATTTATGCTAAAGAAAGGTGCTAGTGTAGTGTTCTTGAAATGGGAAAGACTAGTACTGCATGTATAATAGTGAATGATGGTTTCTATTTCGTTTGGATACATGAAAGACAATAGTTTATGAGCTGCCAATTGAATAATTTTAAGTTAGAATTGAAGATGCAATTGACGAGGATTCGGAGTATAATTAAGGTATATTTGAGGTATAATTAAGAGATTATTATGAAGATGCTTTGAATTTGGTATAAAGGTGTTAAAATCTGGAACAAATTGAAGGAAATAGATGGTGAACTTTCGGTTCACTCATTCCATGATCGTGGAAGCTGCATTAGCTCCTTCCCAAGATTGTGAGCAATGCTTTGGAAATGAAAATTCCTATTTTGTGTAATTGTTGAACCAACTAAGGATAAGTTACTTTACTTGGTGCATTTGGACTTGATTGAGGCTTGAAATGGACCTAGTTTGATGTTGGATTAGTTGGTTAAGTGTTTGATAAGTTTAAGTTTTTAATTGATGTTATATGTCGGGCCTTGAATTTTCTTTTTATTTTATCTTAGTAAACATGATTTGAATGAATTTTGGTATTGTTAGATAAATTATTT
>JAOQMS010000179.1:26478900-26490230 GCA_027563885.1 Erythroxylum longipes
TTAAAATACTCCTAACCCATTCCAATTTACCAAAATGACCAAAATGCCCTTCCCATAAGTGAGGGGATGTTACAAAAGGTGCCTAGCGATCATGCCAATAGGTAATTTTCCCATCGAAAATGCCCAATGACTGTCTCAAAGGGTTGTTTTCCTCACCGATGGTGGCCAGCGATCATGTCAACTAGTTGTTTTGCTCACCGAAGGTGTCCAGCAACAATGCCATAGGTTTGTGTTGCTCATCGAAGGTGTCCCATCACCATGCCAACTGGTTGTTTGCTCATCGAAGCTACCCATTAACTATTACTATAGGTTATTTTGGGCATATATTATTTTCTCATCAAATATGCCCAACGATGTTGTCATAGGGTTGTTTTCCTCACCAAAGTTTCCTAGTGATCATACCAACTGATTATTTTGTTCACCGAAGGTGGCCAACAACCATGCCAATAGGTTGTTTTGCTCACAGAACGTGCCTAATGACGATGCCAACTGGTCGTTTTTCCCGCCAAAGATGTTCTCACATATTGTTTTCTCACCAAAGGTGCCTAGCAACCATGCCTGTGAGTTGTTTTTGTACACCAAAGATGTGCCAATAGGTTATTTTCTCGTTGAAAATGCCCAGGAACTGTGTGAACGAATTGTTTTGCTCACTGCTGGTGCTCAGTGACCATGTTAACTACTTGTTTTCTCACTAAAGGTGCCTAGCGACTGTGCCTATCGACAATTTTCTAATAAAAAATGCCCAGCGACTGTGTTAATGGGTTGTTTCCCTCACCGAAGATTCCCTGCAATAATTTCAGTTGGTTGTTTTACTCAGTGAAGAAGCCCGGCAATAATACCAAGGGGTTGTTTTAGCCACCGAAGGTGCCTAACTACTAGTTGTTTTCTCATCAAAGTTTCCCAGAGACCATTACAATGGGTTTTCTCACCAAAAGTACCCAGTGACAGTTAAAATAGGTTGTTTACTCACCGACAATGCCGAGTGATTGTGTCAACGGGTTGTTTTGCTCACGAAAAGTGCCTATCGACTATGCTAACTAGTTGTTTTTCCCACCAAAGATGTGCCCACGAACTATTTTCTCACTAAAGCTACCCAAGAAACATGCCAACGAGTTGTTTTGCCCACTAAAGATGTGCCAATGGGCTATTTTCTCATTGGAAGTGCCCATTGACGATATGAACCAATTGTTTTACTCACTGAAGGTGCCCAAGAACCATGTCAACTAGTTGTTTTCTCTTTGAACGTGCCTAGTGACCATGCCAATAGTTAATTTTCCCATCGAAAATGCCCAACGACTTTGTCAACTGGTTGTTTTCCTCACCGAAGGTGCCCAGCTGTCATGCAAACTAATTGTTTTGCTCACCGAAGGTGCCCAGCAACTATACGAAAAGTTTGTGTTGCTCACCAAAGTTGTCCAATGACCATGCCAACAGGTTATTTTCTCACTAAAGCTGCCCAGTAACTGTTACAATCAGTTGTTTTATGATCGAACGTGCCTAGCGACTATGTGAAAGGGTTGTTTTCCTCACTAAAGTTGCCTAGCGATCATACTAACTAGTTGTTTTGTTTACTGAAGGTGGCCAACAACCATGCCAACAGGTTGTTTTGCTTACTGAAGGTGCCTAATGACTATGCCAACTGGTCGTTTTACCCAACAAAGATGTGTCCGTACACTATTTTCTCACAAAAGATGCCCAGCAACCATGCCTGTGATTTGTTTTTATACACCAAAGATGTGCCAATGGGTTGTTTTCTCATTGAAAATGCCCTAAAACTATGTGAACGAATTGTTTTGCTCATCACCGGTGCCCACCAACCATGTAAACAACTTGTTTTCTCACTGAAGGTGCCTAGTGACTTTGCCAATAGGCAATTTTCCAATTAAAAATGCCTAGAAACTGTGTTAACGGGTTGTTTCCCTCATCGAACGTGCCTTGCGATCATGCCGATTAGTTGTTTTGCTCACTGAAGTAGCCTAGCAGTAATGCCAAGGGCCTGTTTTTGTCACTGAAGGTGCCCAATGACTGGTTGTTTTCTCATCAAAGTTGCCCAGTGACCATTACAATGTGTCATTTTCTCACCAAAGGTGCCCAGTAATAGTTACAATAGGTTGTTACACCGACAATGCCCAGTGATTGTATCAACAGGTTGTTTTGCTCAAGAAAAGTGCCCACCGACTAGGTTAACTAGTTGTTTTTCCCATAAAAGATGTGCGTACGAACTATTTTCTCACCGAAGGTGCCCAGGAGCTATACAAATAGGTTTTTTTGTCCAGTGACCTTGCCAACTGGTTGTTTTCTCATCAACGGTGTCCAATGACCATGCCAACTGGTTGTTTTCTCATCGACGCTGCCTAAGGACTGATACAATGGGTTATTTTCTCGTCAAAGGTGTCCAGCGACCATTACAATGGGCTATTTACTCACCTAAAGTGCCTAGTGGCTGTGTCAACGGTTTCTTTTTCTCACTGAAGGTGCCTAGCGACCATGCCAACTAGTTGTTCTTCCCATCAAAGATGTGCCCACTTATTGTTTTCTCACCGAATGTGCCCAACAACCAAGCCAGTGGGTTGTTTTGCCCACCAAAGATGTGTCAATGGGTTGTTTTCTCATCGAAAGTGCCAAGCAATAGTGTTAACGGGTTGTTTTGCTCCCCAAAGGTGCACAGCGACCATGCCAACTATTTTTTCTCTCACCGAAGGTGCCTAGTGGCTGTGCCAATGGGCAATTTTCTAATCAAAAATGCCCAAAGACTATGTCAATAAGTTGTTTTCCTAAGCAAAGGTTCATAGCAATCATGTCAATTTGTTGTTTTGCTTACCGAAGGTGCCTAGCAACTATGCCAAATGGTTGTTTTCCTCACCAACAGTGTCCAATGACAAGGACAACTAGTTGTTTTCTCATCGACGCTGCCCAATGACCCTAACAATGGGTTGTTTTCTCACAAAAGGTGCCGAGCAACTGTTACAAAGGGTTGTTTAGCCATCGAAAGTGCCCAGTGACTTTGTCAACGGGTTGTTTTGGTTATCGACAGTGCACAAGAACCATTCCAAGTAATTGTTTTTCCAACAAAAGATGTGCCCTTGAACTATTTTCTCATTGAAGTTGCACAGCAACCATGCCAGCGAGTTTTTTTGCCCCCGAAAGATGTGCCAATAAGTTGTCTTCCCACTGCAAATGCTCAACGTTTGTGTCAACGTGTTGTTTTGCTCACTGACGGTGCCTAGCGACCATGTCAACTACTTGTTTTCTCACTGAAGGTGCCTAGAGACTGTGTGAATATGCATTTTCCCATCAAAGATGTCCAGTGACTGTGCCAACAGGTCGTTTCTCTCACTGAAGGTGCCCTGCGATCATGCCAATTGGTTGTTTTGCTCACCAAAGTAGCCCAACAATAATGCCAAAGGGTTGTTTTGGTCACCGAAGGTGCGCAACTACTGGTTGATTTCTCATCAAAGTTGCCAAGTGACTGTTACAATTGGTCATTTTCACACCAAAGGTGCCCAGTGACAATTACAATGGGTTGTTTTCTCACTGAAAATGCCCAGTGACTGTGTCAATGGGTAGTTTTGCCCACAAAAAGTGCCCATCGACCATGCCAACTAGTTTTTTTTCCCACAAAAGATGTGCCCATAAACTATTTTTCACCGAACATGCCCAACAACCATGCCAACTGATTATCTTGCCCACCAAAGATGTGCCAATGGGCTGTTTTCTCTCTGAAAGTGCCCAATGATGATATGAACTAATTATTTTGCTCAATGAAGCTGCCCAGTGACCACGTCAAATAGTTGTTTTCTCACTAAAGGTGCCTAGAGATCATGCTAATAGGTAATTTTCCAATCGAAAATGCCCGACGACTGTGTCAATGGGTTGTTTTCCTCACGGAAGGTGCCCAGTAATCATACCAACTTATTGCTTTGCTCACCGAAGGTGCCCAGCAACTATGCCAAAGGTTTGTGTTGCTCACCGAAGGTATCCAATGACCATGCCAACTGGTTGTTTTCTCATCAAAGCTGCCCATTAACTGTTACTGTGGGTTGTTTTCTCATCGAACGTGGCCAACGACTGTTTCAAGGGGTTGTTTTCTCACTGAAGTTGCTTGGCGATCATACCACCTAGTTGTTTTGCTCACCGAAGGTGGCCAACAACCATGCCAATAGGTTGTTTTGCTCACTGATGGTGCCCAATGACCATGCCAATTAGTAGTTTTTCCCACTAAAGATATGCCCGCACATTGTTTTCTCACCGAAGGTGCACAACAACCATGCCTGTAAGTTGTTTTTGTATACCAAGGATGTGCCAATGGGTTGTTTCCTCATTGAAAATGCCCTGGAACTATGTGAACGAATTGTTTTGCTCACCGCCGGTGCCCATCGACCATATCAACTACTTGTTTTCTCACTGAAGGTGCTTAGCAATCGTGCCAATAGGCAATTTTCTAATAAAAAAGCCAAGAGACTGTGTCAACAGGTTGTTTCCTTCAATGAAGGTGCCCTGCGATCATTCCAATTTGTTCTTTTGCTTACCAAAGTAGCCCAACAATAATGTTAAAGGGTTGTTTTAGTCACCAAAGGTGCCCAACTTTTAGTTGTTTTCTCATTGAAGGTGCCCAGTGACCATTACAATGGGTAGTTTTCTCACCAAAGGTGCCCAATGACAATTACAATGGGTTGTTTACACACCAACAATGCGTAGAGATTGTGTCAGCAGGCTGTTTTTCTCAGGAAAAGTGCCCACCAACCATGCTAACTAGTTGTTATTCCCACCAAAGATGTGCCCACGAACTATTTTCTCACCGAAGGTGCCCAGGAACTATGCCAACGAGTTGTTTTGTCTAATGACCATGCCAACAGGTTGTTTTCTCATTAACGGTGTCCAATGATAATGCCAACTGGTTATTTTTTCATCGACGCTACCTAGGGATTGATACAATGGGTTGTTTTCTCATCAAAGGTGTCCAGCGACCATTACAATGGGCTATTTACTCACCTAAAATGCTTAGTGGCTGTGTCAACAGTTTGTTTTGCTCACTGAAGGTGCCTAGCGACCATGCCAACTAGTTGTTTTACCGATCAAAGATGTGCCCAATGATTGTTTTCTCACTGAACGTGCCCAACAACTAAGCCAGTTGGTTGTTTTGCCCACCAAAGATGTGTCAATGGGTTGTTTTCTCATCAAAAGTGCCCAGCAACAGTGTTAACGAGTTGTTATTCTCACTGAAGGTGCACAGCGACCATGTCAACTATTTTTTCTCTCACTGAAGGTGCCCAGTGGCCGTGCCAATATGCAATTTTCTCATCAAAAATGCCCAATGACTATGTCAATGAGTTGTTTTCCTAACCAAAGGTTCACAACGATCATGTAAATTGGTTGTTTTGCTCACCGAAGGTGCCTAGCAACTATGCCAAAGGGTTGTTTTCCTCACTGACATTGTCCAATGACAATGACAACTGACTGTTTTCTCATCGACGCTACCCATTGACCCTAACAATGGGTTGTTTTCTTACCAAAAGTGTCCAGCAACTGTTACAATGGGTTGTTTAGTCATCAAAAGTGCCCAGTGACTGTGTCAACGGGTTGTTTTGCTTATCGAAAGTGTGCAATAACCATTCTAAGTAGTTGTTTTTCTAGCAAAAGATGTGCCCTTGAACTGTTTTCTCATTGAAGTTGTCGAGCAACCATGCCAGCAAGTTATTTTGCCCACTAAAGATGTGCCAATGAGTTGTCCTCCCACTGCAAATGCTCAACGACTGTGTCAATGTGTTGTTTTGCTCACCGATGATGCCCAGCAACCATGTGAACTACTTGTTTTCTCACTGAAGGTGCCTAGCGACTGTGCCAATAGGCAATTTTCCCATCAAAGATGCCTAGCGACTGTGCCAACGGGTCGTTTCCCTCACCGAAGGTGCCCTGCGATCATGCTAATTGGTTGTTTTGCTCACTGAAGTAGCCCAATAATATTGTCAAAGGGTTATTTTGGTCACCGAAGGCGTGTAACTAGTGGTTCTTTTCTCATCAATGTTGCCCAGTGACCGTTACAATGGGCCGTTTTCTTACAAAATGTGCCTAGTGACAGTTATAATGGGTTTGTTTTCTTACCGAAAATGCCCAGTGATCATGTCAACGGGTTATTTTGCTCACGAAAAGTGCCCATCGACCATGTCAACGAGTTGTTTTTCCCCCAAAGATGTGCCTATAAACTGTTTTTCACCGAAGATGCCCAACAAACATGCCAACTGGTTGTCTTGGCCACCAAAGATGTTCCAATAGGTTGTTTTCTCACTGAAAGTGCCTAATGACGATATGAACCGATTGTTTTGCTCACTGAAGTTGCCGAGCGACCATGTCAACTAGTTGTTTTCTCACTAAAGATGCCTAGTGATCATGCCAATAGGCAATTTTCCTATTAAAAATGCCTAATGACTGTGTCAAGGGTTGTTTTTCTCACCGAAGGTGCCTAGCAATCATGCAAACTTGTTGTTTTGCTCACTGAAGGTGCCCAGCAACTATATCAAAGGTTTGTGTTCCTCACTGAAGGTATCCAATGACCATGCCAACTGGTTATTTTCTCATCGAAGCTGCCCATTAACTGTTACTGTGGGTTGTTTTCTCAGCGAACATACCCAACGACTGTGTCAAAGGGTTGTCTTTCTCACTGAAGTTGCTAGTGATCACACTAACTAGTTGTTTTGTTCACTGAAGGTGGCCATTAACTATGCCAACAGGTTGTTTTGATCACTGATGGTGCCTAATGACTATGCCAATTAGTAATTTTTCCTACCAAAGATATGCCCCCACACTGTTTTCTCATTGAACATGCCCAGAAACCATGCCTGTGAGCTATTTTTGTACACCAAATATGTGCCAATGGGTTGTTTTCTCATTGAAAATGCCCTGGAACTGTGTGAACGAATTATTTTACTCACTGCCGATGTTCAGCTACCATGTCAACTACTTGTTATCTCACTGAAGGTGCCTAGCGACCATGCCACTATGTCAACAGGTTGTTTCCCTCAATGAAGGTGCCATGCGATCATGCCAATTGGTTGTTTTGCTTTCCGAAGTAGCCCAGCAATAATGCCAAAGGGTTGTTTTAGTCACCGAAGGTGCCCAACTTCTGGTTACTTTCCCATTAAAGCTGCCCAGTGATCATTACAATGGGCCGTTTTCTTACCAAAGGTGCCCAGTGATGGTTACAATGGGTTGTTTACTCACTGATAAGGCCTAGTGATTGTGTCAACGGGTTGTTTTGCCCACAAAAAGTGCCCATCGACCGTGCTAACTAGTTGTTTTTCCCACCAAAGATGTGCCCATGAACTATTTTCTCACCGAAGGTGCCCAAAAACCATGCCAACAGGTTGTTTTGTCCACAAAAGATGTGCCAATAGGCTGTTTTCTCACTGAAAGTGCCCAATGATGATATGAACCTGTTGTTTTCCTCACTGAAGGTCCCTAGCTACCATATCAACTAGTTGTTTTCTCACCAAAGGTGCCTAGCGATCGTGCCAGTAGGCAATTTTCCCATCCAAAATGCCTAATGACTATGTCAAGGGGCTATTTTCCTCACCGAAGGTGCCCAGCGATCATGCAAACTGGCTATTGTGCTCACCGAAGGTGCTTAGTAACTATGCCAAAGGTTTGTCTTGCTCACCAAAGGTTTCCAATGACTATGCCAACTTGTTGTTTGCTCATCGAAGTTGCCCATTAACTGTTACTATGGGTTGTTTTCTCATCAAACGTGCCCAACGACTTTGTCAAAGGGTTGTTTTACTCACCAAAGTTGCCTAGGGATCATACCAACAGGATGTTTTGCTCACCGAAGGTGGCTAACAACCATGCTAATAGGTTGTTTTGCTCACTGAAGGTGCCCAATGACCATGCCAACTAGTCGTTTTGTCCACCAAGGATGTATCCACACACTGTTTTCTCACCAAAGGTTCCCATCAACCATGACCGTGAGTTGTTTTTGTAACCCAAAGATATGCCAATGGGTGTTTTCTCATTGAAAATGCCCAGGAACTATCTGAACTAATTGTTTTGCTCACCGCTGGTGCCTAGCGACCATGTCAGCTACTTGTTTTCTCACTGACGGTGCCTAGAGACTGTGACAATAGGCAATTTACCATTCAAAATTGCCCAGAGACTGTGTCAATAGGTTGTTTCCCTCATCGAAGGTGCCCTGCGATCATGCCAATTAGTTGTTTTGTTTACCGAAGTAGCCCAACAATAATGCCAAGGGGTTGTTTTTATCACTGAAGTTGCCCAGCTATTGGCTGTTTTCTCATCAAAGCTGCCCTCTGACTATTACAATAGACTATTTTCTCACCAAAGGTACCCAGTGAAAGTTACAATGGGTTGTTTACTCACCGACAATGCCTAGTGATTGTGTCAACGGGTTGTTTTTCTCACGAAAATTGCCCACAGACCATGCTAACAAGTTGTTTTGCCCACCAAAGATGTGCCCATGAACTATTTTCTCACCAAAGGTGCCCAGGAACCATGCTAACGGGTTGTTTTGCCAACTAATGGTGTGCCAATGGGCTACTTCCTCACTGAAAGTACCCAATGGCGATATGAACCGGTTGTTTTGCTCACTGAAGTTGCCCAGCGACCATGTCAACTAGTTGTTTTCCCACTAAAGGTGTCTAGTGACCATGCCAATAGGCAATTTTCCCATCGAAAATGCCCAACGACTGTGTCAATATATTGTTTTCCTCACCGAAGGTGCCCAACGGCCATGCCAACTAGTCATTTTGCTCACTGAAGGTGCCCAGTAGCTATGCCAAAGGTTTGTGTTGCTCATTGAAGGTGTCCAATGACCATGCCAACTACTTGTTTTCTCATCGAAGCTGCCGAGTAACCGTTACAATGGGTTGTTTTCT
This sequence comes from Erythroxylum longipes, assembly GCA_027563885.1. Classification (NCBI taxonomy): domain Eukaryota; kingdom Viridiplantae; phylum Streptophyta; class Magnoliopsida; order Malpighiales; family Erythroxylaceae; genus Erythroxylum; species Erythroxylum longipes. The sequence continues at coordinate 26,487,786 of JAOQMS010000179.1, forward strand.
CATCGAACGTGCCCAATGACTATGTCAAAGGGGTTGTTTTCCTCACTGAAGTTGCCTAGCGATCATACCAACTGGTTGTTTTGTTCACTGAAGGTGGCCAACAACCATGCCAATAGGTTGTTTTGATCATTGAAGGTGCCTAATGACCATACCAACTGGTCATTTTTGCCAACAAAAATGTGCTCACAGACTGTTTTCTTACCAAAGGTGCCCAGCGGCCATGCCAATGAGTTGTTTTTGTACACCAAAGATATGACAATGGGTTGTTTTCTCATTGAAAATGCTCAGATCTGTGTGAACGAATTGTTTTGCTCACCGAACATGCCCAGCGACCATGTCAACTAGTTGTTTTCTCACTAAAGGTGCCCAGCAATCATTCCGACTAGTTGTTTTGGTCACTAAAGGTGCCTAGCAACTACGCAAAAGGGTTGTTTTTCACTCCAAAGGTGTCAAATAACCAAACCAACCGGCTCTTTTTCTCATCAAAGCTGACTATTGACTGTTACAATGGGTTGTGTTCTCACCAAATGTGCCCAGTGATAGTGTCAATGGGTTGTTTTCTCACCGAAGGTGATCAATGACCGTACTAACTGGTTGTTTTGCCCACCAAGGATTTACCAACAGGTTATTTTCACACTGAAGATGTGCCAATGAGTTGTTTTGCTCACCGAAGGTGCCTAACGACCGTATCAACTGGTCATTTTGCTCACCGAAGGTGGCCAGTGACCATGCCAACTGGTTGTTTTCTCACCGAAGGTACATAGAGACTGGTATGATGGCTTGTTTTCTCACTAGAAATGCCCATCGACTGTGCCAACTGATTGTTTTCCCCACCAAAGATGTGGCCACAGACTATTTTCTCACTGAAGGTGCCCATCAACTATGCTAGCGGGTTGTTTTGCCCACCAAAGATGCGTCAATGGGTTTTTTTCTCACCGAAAGTGCCCAACGACAGTGTCAACGGGTTGTTTTGCTCACTGAAGGAGCAAGGTGATCATGTCACCGAACAGGTTGTTTTCTCACCGTAAGTGCCTAGCGATCATACCAACTAGTTGTTTTGCTCACCAAAGGTGCCCAAAAACTATGCCGAAGATTTGTTTTGCTCATCAAACGTGTCCAATAATCATGTCAACTGGTTGTTTTCTCATCAAAGTTACCCAGAGACCGATACAATGGGTTGTTTTCTTACTAAAGGTGCCCAGTGACCATTACAATGGGTTGTTTAGTCACCAAAAGTGCCCAGTGACTGTGTTAGTGGGTTGTTTTGCTCGATGAATATGCCCAACGAGCATGCCAACTAGTTGTTTTCTTACCAAAACTCTGCAGCGGTTGTTATAATAGGCTGTTTTCACACTGAAAGTGCCACTTACTGTGTTAACTAATTATTTTGCCCACCAATAATGTGCCCACAGATTGTTTTCCCACCGAAGGTGTCTAATAACCATAATAGTGGGTTGTTTTCCCTGATTAAAGATATGCCAATGGGTTTTTTTCAATCAAAAGTGCCTTGTGACTGAGTGAGCGAGTTGTTTTGCTCACTGAAGGTGCACAGCGATCATATCAACTAGTTATTTTCATACCGAAGGTGTCTAGTGACTATGCTAATGGGTGATTTTCTCATAAAAATTCCCAGGGACATATCAAAGGGTTGTTTTCCTCACCAAAGGTACCCAGCGATCATGCCAACTGGTTATTTTGCTCACCAAAGGTGCCTAACAACTATCCCAAGGGGTTGTTTTGCTCCCCAAAGGTGCCCAATGATGATGCCAACTGGTTGTTTTCTCATCAAAGCTGCCTAGTGACCGTTACAATGGGAAATGTTTTCACCGAACGTGTCTAGCGACTGTGCCAACGGGTTATTGTCCTCACCAAAAGTGCCTAGAGATCATATTAATTGGTTGTTTTGCTCACCAAAGGTTCTCAAGGACCACGCCAACTTGTTCTTATACCCACCAAAGATGTGCTCATAGACCATTTTCTCACTGAAGGCACCCAGCAATAATGCCAGCAGATTGTTTTGTAAACCAAAGATGTGCCAATGGGTTGTTTTCTCACTGAAAATGAACAGTGACTGTGCGAACGGGTTATTTTGCTCATTGAAGGTGCCCAACAACCATGTTAACTAGTTTTCTCACCGAAGGTGTCCAATGACCATGCCAATGGGCAATGTCCTCATCAAAAGTGTCTAGTGACTATGTCAATGGGTTATTTTCCTAAGCGAAGGTACCCAGTGATCATGCCAACTGGTTGTTCTGCTCATCAAAGTTTCCCAGCAACTATACCAAAGGTCTGTTTGCTCAACGAAGGTGTCCAGCTGCTGGAACCCCTCCCCGGGCGGGTCACGGGCTCGACGTCCTGCATGACATCAGGCCGCGCTTCCCCCGAGGGAGAGATTCCCCACCAGGGATACTTAAAACGAATAAATTCATTAAATTTACCTCCGTA
>JAOQMS010000179.1:26499831-26512804 GCA_027563885.1 Erythroxylum longipes
AGCATGAGATGTGTTAATTTACCACACTTGGACCCGTTTCTCTGGTCCAACCCGTTCTCTGGAAACGGGATGTTACATGTTGGCTTCTTTGTTGTGCACCTTTGGTGGGAAAAATAGCCTGTTGGCACACCTTAGCTGGCAAAATAGCTTGTTTTCAAGGTTGCTGGGCACCTTCAGTGAGAAAACACCTTATTGGTAAACCATTGGTGTAAAATATAGCTCGTTGGCATGGTCGCTGGGCACCTTCTATGGGCAAAATAACTTATTCAAACTGTCGCTAGACACCTTCTGTGGGAAAAACAACTCGTTCAAGCTCAATGGGATCATTATTAGGCACATTCAATGGGAAACAACTCATTGTCACACCTTCGGTGGGCAAAATAGCCTTTTGGCATGGATTGTTTTAGAAATTAAAAGTCAATGACAAAATAATAACAATAATAAGAAAGATTACATCAACATGTCTCACCCACGTGAGACAGCCCTAGCAATAATACATTGCACCAGATGATGTCGTATGTAACACACCACTACCATAGGACATATGCTCGAAATTCTTGAGAATATCCGAGCACATACCCTACAGGAATGGCATGTTAGAACAATCACAGTCATTTAATATGGCATCATACACATCAAAAGTAATCATAAAACAACTTATCTCACTTTATTACCAAAACATGTTTTACATTATTATTTCATTACAAACCATTCATATATTTACATTACAGAAACCATCTGTGATCATACTGTTTTAAACAAAAGATTCTACATAAAATGAAAACTATACAAAATACTCTATCTAAAATCCTCAAATGACAGCTGACCAGACCTTTGAGCCATATTTTGATCTAAAATCGGCAGTACTAAACGTCAATTGGCTTGCTCTACTAGCAAGGTCTCCTCTTAGTACCTGAAAATTAACATTGCAATTTTGATGAGTTTTGCGAACTCAGTGAGTGAACGATCATCAATGTGTTCACTCAAAACAAAACACATATAAATCAATGAATAACATTCAGCTCAATCAAAGGAACACTTCATTCAGAGCTATAACTCATATTCTACAATTTGCATTATAATAGAAGAAGCATTTAAAAATATAATCACTTTTTAAGTCATTCAAGAAGTACATTCTGAATGCAAGAATATCATGTAATCATTTCAGAACATAATACTCATTTATCACAATTCTTCATATCACCATCAAAGTCATAAGCATTTCTCCGTATCAACACAACATAATTCAACATTCATTTGCAATCGATATCATGAACACATTTAAAGATACAAATGCAAAAGAAAATGAGACTCATTTCATTTTAACTTTGTTGTGAACGAGTGCCTATTTCACTGTCCCGTATCCGATGTAGATACCATGCTCTTTTCAGTACTGTCGCGTATCTGTTGTGGATACCAGGCTCATTAATTGTTGAGCTTGAGGCTCTAATGCGCATAATTAAGCTTAAAGCTCTTTTCATGTTGTCTATTCCGGTCACAACTCCTCTATATGAACATGCATAATGTAATGGAGAATAATAGTTCACATAATATTTCATCAATCACTTTCAATCAATAAGCACATTCAATTTTCACAGTTCATCGGATCTAAGTCCAGCATTTAACAAATAGTTGAGCATTTAATTTCCTTATTCCCATTCAAATCATAAACACTCCCAATACAGTCCCAAATATCGAACACCTCGGATAATCAATTGTCCGGAATCAATAATATCACAATTGTATCAATATCAATTCAATATAGAGGAATTAAGTTTAATCAACTCAATTTGAACAAAACAAATTATCAATCAAAATCTCAAATCTAGGCTACCCACTATACATACAATTCCAATAGAAGCATAAATATTTGAGTTTACACAACTAGGTTAACTCACAGTACACTCTAGTTAGTTATTGCCTTGATGTGCCGGCAATATCTGGATGGTGTCGGTCGATGTGTGCCTCTAAATCAAACAATACACACATGTACACATTACTAATTGATCAATCAAATGAATGCTCAAAGTTACACATATATATGTATCATGTTTAATGCATACTTAATTGATTATTCCAGGTATGAAATCTTATTCATAAATCATACTTATACATTCATCATGGTTTATGCATCATTTAGTTTGCAATTAGCTTTATGCCTTAATACACTTTATCACTTTCAATTCATCACTCACACATTTACCACTCTTTTTCCTAGGATTATGCATTCCTGCAATTTCCTAGTTCTCATTCAATCAATCCCAAATCATTACTTCCATATTTTGAATCACATTACATTGATGAGAACATGTTTATATCATTGTCAACTCATATTTTACACTCACACAATTGGTAATTTATATATGAAATTTTAACAAGATACAATTATACATTCACCAAAATTTTCCAGCAACACATACTCATTCATTCACCCAATTCTCATTCTTAAATACCCTATGATCTTCAATGCTCATTCATCCATACCTTATACAGATTTATGATTTTATTCAGATCATGTTTGCGTTAAAATAACTCATTTATTCCTTAAACAAATCAAAATTTCCATATTTGAACTCATCCTCATCAAAGCACTCCTTTTTTTAAGTTATGACTTCAAATAACTATATAAACTTATCAAGATATCTTCTAGCCAAACTGTTTCACAGAAGCATTAATAAGACATCAATAATAATTTTCCATGTTTTATACTTTGACTAATTCGAGCTCTAAAGTCCCCAAAAATTAGGAGATAACATAAGGTTCCTGTATAGGAGTCTATCACAGGCAGTCTTAGCAAAACAAGTATAACTTAAGCTCTAGTCACTATTTTATCTAGACAATTTCACAGAGGTCACGCTAAGCCCTATATCTACAACTTTTATTCTTTGAATTTCTTCAAATTCATGCCCTAAAGATATGTAAAATAGGCTAAAAGAAGAAGATAAAATTGAAACCACAATTTTGACCTACAGCTCTAATCTTCCAAATGTTTTTTTAAGATAGATTTTCGGGTCAGTTTTGTATGACCATTATGACCTAGCAAATGAGGTATTTAGGCAACAATTGCTCATAAAAAAATGTTCCAGAATGTTTGAAGTTTCTAATGACATCAAATTAATGCATTTTGGTTCAATATTATGCAAGTTAGAACCAAATGGTTATATACTGTTCTCATAACACAACAGTACACAGTTATCAACTTCAATCCAAATTTTAGGACTCTTAAAGACAAATTTCAGAATCTATTCCTTCATGAAAAATGTACCCATATGTGTTGAGTTTACTCTACATAAAAATTAATCCAATTTTGATATTCACATATCAAGTTATATCTAAAATACAGATGTATGTTCAGTAAAACACTCCATATAAAATATTCCAACACACTTCATCATCAACCTTACATGCAATTCCTTCAAATTCAAACATCATTCTCATACCATTTAACATGTTAAAAAGCTTAGATTGTTACTTACCTTTTAGGCTTCCAACTCAGTTCAAAATTCTAGATTCAATAAGCCTCCAAGCATGCAAGATTCATCATAAACTTAAGATGGAAACAAGGTGTTTTAGGACAGCAAGATGAAGGTAACTTTCAGCTGGTTTTCTTAGCTATTTTGTGTAAGGTAAAAAGATGGTTTTAGTGTAGCAATTTGGCTAGGGTTCAGGAAAAATTTCAGAGAGAATAAGGAGCAATTTCGGTGAAGGAACCAAAGGAAAGAATCAGCAAAACTTTGCTGCAAAAACTTGCTACATCACATGCTAGGTGTCACCATTACAGCACAACATTTGTCCTAAGGCATGTCTTACATTTGTCCACTCAAGATGTTGCCATTAGTCACTAATTAAGTAGTCCATATGTCACTCCAAGATTGGTCCACTTGTCACACAATAATTTGTCCATTTGTCAATTAATTACTAGTCCAGTTATCACACATTTAAGCTACCAAATGTCACACTTCCATTTGTCTCTTATTTCTACATTTTTCCTTAGTATAAAATACTCCAAATTTTCGATAAATTTCTAAAATATCTGAAATGTCACCAAAATGTGAAATCAATTCTAATACACACCAATTTAATTTTCAAGACAATTAATCCATAATTCACACTTTAATCACATTAAAATCACTTATACTTGGAAAATGTCAATGAATGCATATATAATTATTTTCATGAGTGACAACATTATTCATGTGTATGTATATGTCATACAATGCATGAAATGTACTTCTAAATTTTCAATAAACTCTTATATATAGTATCTTAGGGTTCTAACCCTAATCATGGGACAATGGGATGCTACAATTCTCCCCCTTTATGAAATTTTATCCTCGAAATTGTTACCTGATCGATGAAATGAGTAACGATATTGCTTTCTCATATGCTCTTTTGTTTCCCAAGTTACTGCCTCACTCGAGTGATTCTTCCACAGGACTTTCACCAATGGAATTACCCGATTCCTCAATTGTTTTGTCTGATATCCCACTATCTTGACTGGCTCCTCAATATAACTCATATTACTAGCAACTTCAATCTCTTAAGTCGGTAATACATGCATCGGATCAGATCTATACCTCTTAAGCATGCTCACATGAAATACGTTGTGTATCTGAGACATTTCACTCGGTAGGGCTAATCTGTACGCCAATGGTCCTATCCTTTCAAGGATCTCATAAGGACCAATAGACCTAGGACTTAACTTACCCTTCTTGCTAAATCTCAACACTCCTCGCCAAGGTGAGACTCTCAGAAATACTTTATCTCTGACACTGTATTCCATATAATTTCTATGCTGATCGATATAACTCTTCTATCTATCTTGTGCTACTTTTATTCGGCGTCGGATTAGTTTCACCTTATCCACTGTATCTTGTATCAATTCTGGGCCTGCTATCATTCTTAACCCTTCCTCATCCCAATATAGAGGCGATCGACATTTTCTTCCATACAATGCCTTATAAGGTTCCATTCTAATACTACTATGATAATGATTATTATATGCAAATTTGGTAAGTGCTACATATTGGTCCCATGCTCTTTGGAACTCCAAAACACAAGCTTTAAGCATATCTTCAACAGTCCTAATAGTCCTATCACTTTGTCCGTCTGTCTGAGGGTGAAATGTTGTACTAAAATTCAATTTCGTACCCATGGTTGATTGTAAACTTCCCCAGAATCTGAAAGTGAATTTGGGATCCCGATCAGACACAATAAATACTGGGACACTATGTAATCTTACAATCTCATTCGTATACCTCCAGGCCAATTGATCTAGTGAATTATTCTCCCTCACAGGTAAGAAATGGGATTTCGTCAATCTATCAACAATGACCACGGAGTCTTAGACAATCCTATAATAAAATCCATAGTAATTCTCTCTTCCACCCCAGAATTGCCAATGATTGTAACTTCCTAACTAGAGCTTAATGCTCACCCTTAATCTGCTGACAAGTCAAACATTTAGCGACATACTCCGCCACTTGCTTCTTCATCCCTGGCCACCAGAAATCTTTTTTTAGTGTACTGTACATCTTAGTAGTACCAAGATGTATAACATAAGTTTCCATATGTGCTTCTTCTAGAATCTCTCTTCTCAAATAATCAAATATTAGGTACACACAATCTCTACTTCAACCACAGTGTCTCACCTCTTAACTCAAAATCAGAACTCGAATCTTGTTTCAACTTCTCAATAAGCTTCACTAATTCTGGATCTTTACTCTGAGCTTTTCTGATTCTCTCATGCAATATTGGCCTAGCTTTAGTGTAGCTACTAATGCTTCATTCTTCCCCAAATTCAATTCAACATTCAATGCCCTCAATTATACTAGGTTTGGTAACCTTGAGCCCTGTATCTGTGCCACATTGTTATTGGATTTTCTACTCAATGCATCAACTACCACATTAGCTTTACCAGGATGGTACTCAATTGTATAATCATAATCTTTCAACAACTCTATCCACCGCCTTTATCTCATATTCAACTCTTTCTGACTCAACAGATATTTTAAAATTTTATGATTAGTAAATACCTAAAAAGTTTCATCATACAGGTAGTGTTTCCAAATCTTCATAGCAAATACTACAACGGCAAGCTCTAAATCATATATCGGGTAATTAAACTCGTGAGACCTCAACTGTCTCAATGCATATGCTATTAACCTACGATACTGCATCAGTACACATCCTAAACCCCGGTGTGAAGCATCATTGTATACAATATATCCTCCAGATCCAGATGGGATAACTAACACTGATGCTATAGTTAACCGATACTTTAGCTCCTCAAAACTCCTCTAACAATCATCATTCCATCTGAAAGGCATATTCTTCCTTAGAAGTTTTGTTAAAGGGGATGACATCAGTGAAAACCCCTCGTCAAACCTTCTGTAATAACCAACTAATCCAAGGAAACTCCGACTCTTAGTCACATTTCTTAGAGCTTCCCACTTCATCACTGCTTCTATTTTCTTTGGCTCTACTTGTATGCCCTGTCCCGATACAATGTGACCCAAGAATATTACTTGATCAAACCAAAATTCACACTTACTGAATTTGGCATACAACTGTTTCTCCCTCATTATTTGTAAAACCAATCTCAGATGTTCTGCATCTTCCTCTCTGCACTTCGAATACACCAAAATATCATCAATAAACACAATCACAAAGCGATCTAAATAAGGTTGAAATACCTTATTCATCAAGGCCATAAAAGCTGCTGGGGCATTATTCAATCCAAACGGCATCACCAGAAACTCGAAGTGCCCATATCTTATTCTAAATGCACTCTTTAGTATATTAACCTCAACTATTTTTAACTGATAGTATCTTGATCTCAAGTCTAACTTTGTGAACACCTGAGCTCCCTATAACTGATCAAGCAAATCATCAATCCTCAACAATGGGTACTTATTCTTAACCGTTACCTGATTCAACTGCTAATAATCAAAACACGACCTCAGAGTTCCATCCTTCCTTTTTACAAACAATACTGGAGCTCCCCAAAGTGACACACTGGGTCTAATGAAATCCTTTTTCAATATCTCCTATAACTAGATCTTTAATTCCTTCAGTTCCATAGGTGTCATCCTATATGGAGGAATTGATATAGGAGCGATACCTGGAACAAGGTCAATGGTAAACTCCGTCTCCCTTTTTAGGGGTAAACACAGTAGCTCAACAATAAACACATCTAGGAAATCCTTAACAATAAGAATATCCTGAATGGTTAGTTCATTCTAAGTATCAACTACGTGGGCCAGATAAGCCTCACATCCACCTTGGATCAATCTCAAAGCACTCATGAATGAAATTAGTTGGGCTGGCACTCCCTGACTAACTCCTCGAAACACCACTTTTGGCTGATTAGGGGATTCAAGAACTACCTTCTTAGTAAAGGCAACAAATCATTTGACTGTGGAGGAACAAGTAGCAATTTTCTTGATGACTATAGGGCATAGTGAGACAACTAGAGTCAATGCAGAACGCTTTCAACATTCGACTTGGACAATTTCGAAGTACTTTTGAAAGTCTTATATGCAGTTAATCGTCTTGCAAAAAGAGTCATTACTCCACCATCTTTTACTAATACACCTCCTGAGATTCAACATAATTGAAAATTCTTCCCATATTTTCAGGCACATTCTTATATTTAATTGCTACTTTAATTATTTCCTTATGATTAAAAATTATTTTAATATATTTTTAAGTTTTTAGGATTGTATAGAAGCAATAGATGGTACACATATTGATGCACATGTTTTGACTAATGAACAAATACCATACAAGGGCAAAAGAATTAATCCAACCCAAAATATTATGTGTTTTTGCTCATTTGACATGCGTTTTATATATTTAATGGCTAGATGGGAAGGTACTGCAAATGACTCTCGAGTTCTTTTGGAAACAGTGACAAATCCAGCGAATCAATTTCCTATGCCTCTACAAGGTATTATATTATTTTAAATAAACATAGTAATTATGATTCATTTTTAATATCTTTTTATTAATATTATGTTCTTTCTATGTTAGGTAAGTACTATTTGGTTTACTCGAGCTACACTAATATGTCTGGATTTCTTTCACCATATCGAGGTGAAAGATATCATTTACGAGATTATAGAGGCAGAGGAAGACCTCAAGGTTCACTGGAATTGTTTAACTACAAGCATTCTTCATTAAGAAATGTTATTGAAAGATGTTTTGGTGTCCTAAAAGCAAGATTTCCTATACTTAAAAACATGTCGAGTTATGATATAAAGAAACAAAAATATATCATTATTACTTGTTGTGTTATACACAATTTTATTAAAATGTATGGACAAAGTAATGAGTTATTTGACAGTTGTGCCAAAAAAGATGAATAAATTAGGGAAAGTGAAAATGAAGATTCAAGTTCTCAAGTAGAGTATAATATCACTTCAGCACAACTTCAAGGTATGTCTTGGAAGTAAAATGAAATTGCTAGGCAAATGTGGAGTGATTATATTATTTCTAATTGATTTATGTTTCTTTTTGTAAATGATAGCACTGTTATGTTTTCAAGAATTATAATATGATGAATATCTTTTATTGATATAATTTTCTAATTTATAGAATTTTATTATATACAATTATTGTGTAATTTTTAACTAAATTTAATTTGCATATACTTAAATTTTAACCGTAAGATAATTAGTTAATTTAAAAATATAATGTATGATATAAAATTATTAATATAAGAGTATAATTACAATAATATAAACAAAATGATAAAACCAAACATGTTTTTGTTTTTGTTTTTAATTACTAATCCCAACCAAACAGGATTTTGTTTTTGGTTTTTATATTACAAATCTCAGCCAAACAGGTTTTTGTTTTTTTAGAAAAAACAGAAAATAAAAACTAAAAACCACAACAGAAAAACAGAAATGAAACCAAACAACCCCTAAGCTAACTACTTTAGAATTTTTGTATCGAGAGATTATGAATAATGGGTCTAACAATTCTGTCGATTTGGCATAAAAGAAAATGCGAGTTTGTAACAGAGTCACCATTACAGCTCTTTATATATGTTCTGATAGGCATTTTGCTTCTATGAGGTATATGTTGATGATTAATTTTTTCTTCTATATATTATTTTAAAAATAATTAATTATTTTACTTCTAACCATAATGAGAATTAATTAATTTAAAAACATAATATATTATTTTAAAATAATGAACATAATAGTAAAATTAAAAAATAGAAACAAGATGATAAAATCAAACATATTTTTGTTTTTAGTTTTCATTACAAACCTTAACCAAACATTTTTTGTTTTTAGTTTTTATATTAAACATCTTAACCAAACAAGTTTTTGTTTTTCAATTAAAAAAAAAAAGAAAATAAAAACATAAAAAAAGTAGAACCAAACGACCCTTAAGCTATGAATTTTTAATCTCTTACATTTCTTATGATACTTGAATTTTCTTTCAAGGCTAATATAATGTTTAATTAGTTTTTAGAGTACCTCCGAACCGAGAACAAATAGGTAAGGTGATAAGAGATCCCCTTGCCTAAGACCTCTTACCCTTTAATCAACTTGGTTAGAGAATGATTAACTAAAATGTTAATAAATTGTTGTTAGACATTATTGCCAAAAATTTATAAACATACGATATCTTTTATTTTTACATATAATTGGCTATTACAAAATAGTAAATTCAATAAAAATATAATAAGATTGAATATATCAATTATCTGATTTAATACTTTAATATTATTAAAATTAATACTTTAATAGTTTGATTTTAAAGTTATCAGTTAGACTTGAATAGTAAATATGGTTCAACTTGGAATTATTAAAATAGATATGTTACTGAAAAAATAGTATGAATTGATATATTCTATAATGTGATTAATAAAAACATTGGGATATTTTTCGCAGAAAGTGGAAAATTTGACGATCCTTCATATTTTTATCTTCTATAATTTACTTATGATATAACTTAATTAAAGTAATTGATTTGATAAAAGAAACTTTTTTCCTTAGATTGTTAGTAGAAGGGAATTTGGTTTTCATACTATTATTATCTATAATCTACTTAAGATATAACTTAATTACAAAAAGTAACTGATTTAATAAAAGAAACTTTTTTGCCTTAAAGGGAATTTGGTTTATAACTACTTACACGCTTACGGGCTGTTTGGTTGAGGGTAATAGAGATTCTATTACCCTCCTATTCTTAACTACTATGTATTCCTTTGTTTGGTTTAAAATTTGATCCACGGAATAACATTTATGTAGAACACGTATTCCTTACTTTATAGAATAGCCAAAGACAAGGCCCCCCCGTCTTTACCTATTCGACGCATCTTGGGAATAACTTTCATTCTCTTTGGACAACCCATACCCCTCTCTATTTTGACGCAGATCTTAACTCCCTCACTGACCTCTACAGATCTCACTCACGTAAATCTCACTCACCTCACTCATGCAAATGTCGTTAACCTCACTCACCTCACCCACGTAGACCTAGCCTCACTCACCTCACTCACGCCTATCTTCAGCACCTCACTCACTCACCTTACTCTTCATTTCTGAAAGGTACATTCTAGCCCATGTCTTTTAGATCTCTCCACACTCACTATCTTTATTTGATGATTTGGAGGCGATCTTTGTATCATTTTACTTGTCGATTCTGCTGTGTAGATCTGATCTATAATTATTTCTTTTCTAGTATAAGTTTCATACTGTTTGGTTATTCTTGAGAAGCTATACACTGGATCCAACAGATACCCAGCATATAGCATTAGCCTGTTAGTCGATCTGGGTAAGTCTCTTCTTGTTGCTGTACTTGTACATTGTAGTTCTTTTTTTGCGGTTCATACTTGGTAGAAAATGTAGCTTTCTTATCTTGTTCTCGATGTTTTTGGTAAATGCGTTATGGTTATGGTTCATTTTAGTATTATGAGGGACGTCTGTCATTGTCTAAGTAGCTAAAGGACTTATCTTTTGTTCTTGTTCTACTGATGGTGGATCAATGTTGGTGCAATTTGCTTGAAATGGGGATGTTAGTTTACCTGTTCAAAGCTTCAAACGTTGAGAGGATTTTATTTTGGGGTTCAATGAGTGCGGTTGGTTGTAATCTTGTTCCTGATTGATATGGATTTACGAGTAATGACATGGTTTTATATGTATAGCGTGAAAATGCGTGGGTCATAATAGTATGTACCTATTGAGCAACTCATTGAATAAGCTATTAACTCTGTACGAAAATATAGCAGCCAGGGAAAAGGACTTGTAATAATTCTTGCTTTAATTAAGAGTGATTCCTTCCCTGTTCAGTGGTCAAGAAATAATCAAAATTAATTGCCATGCTATCTTACAATTTTCCAATGTTCACAATGCTTTTAAACTTTAAAGTAGAGATAAGCTTACTGTATTAATCTTGGGTTTAAAGTAGGCCATTGTTAAACTTTTACTGGTTACATTGCTAGCCTGGGGTTTTCTTTTTTCCTTTTTGATTTTGTTGTTGGGTTTTGAAGGGTTTGGAATGTTGGCTTGTGAAGAAGTGAATATGCGACAATATTGGATTTTTTATTTTTTTGTTGGGTTTGTGAATTGTGAATATGCGACAGAATTGGAGAATGTGAGCTTAGTTGGCTAGAAGAAAATGTGTGCTAGTATTTAGCAACATGATATTACATACTATTATACTTGGTCATTTTCCATCATTGCTTTACCAAATGAGTACTTGCATGTATGTAAAATAGTCATGATAAGATTGTATTTGCAAGAAAATTTTATGACGCATTAGACAGTGCATATATGTATATGCACAAATCAATCATAAGTCCACATACAAAGCATTACTACATCAATATACAACTATGTTAAAGGCTCTTTGGCTTTGTTGTTTATGAGAAAGTGATTAAATTAGAAAGAAGTGTCAAGACTTTTTCTTTATCTTGATATCCTTGTTGTCTTCATCGTCTTATGTGCGATGAAACAAAGACTGTTCTTCCAAAAGGGTTTTCTTGCTATTAAAAAGGGATGTGGCAAAGGAATAAAAATATGGTATTGCCTTTCCATATAATTAGTACAATCTGATTACTAATTATGCATAAATATATGGTATTGCCTTTCCAAAAGAAGCAAGAAGGTTGCAAGTCGTGAGGGCTGATTTAAGTAGTTCAAATTTTAGGGCTTTTGGACTAGACAAAATTGCATAATTGGGCCTTAAGATTGTTTAACATCCATATTTAGGGATAACATTTAATGGTCTAATGTTAAGAAGGATTTGTGATGTACAATAACAGAATAGGAAATTGAGTTTCGTTCGTTTAATTGGATGTTGCCTTAGGAATGACAACATTTTTAGATTTAAAATAAACTAATATAGTAATGAAAGCAAAATGGGAATTTGAGTTTTTTTTTTTGCAGTCATGGCTCGTTTCAGTTTGAGTTTACGTAGGAATGTGAAAAGAACAAAAAAGATTGTGGCTCTCTTGACTGCATGGTTGCAGTTGTGTAATGTTATTAGTGCAGTATTAATTTTATTCACATCGGAGGCTTCTTTATATAGTTATAGGCCAAGGTTCAGAAGTTATTTTCTAAATTTTTATAGAAATCAAGATTATGTGAGGTGAATTGTGCATGAGAATGATGACTCATGTATTTCAATGGTTAGGATGAATAGGTAGTCTTTTTTTAAACTATGTGAAATGCTAGAAAGTATAGGAGGATTAAAGTCAACGAAAAACATGCTTATTGATGAGCAAGTAGTAATTTTCTTACATGTTATTGCTCGTCATGTCAAAAATTGAGTTACTAGGAAAAATTTTAGAAGGTCGGGTGAGACAATTAGTCGGTGTTTTCATAATGTTTTAAATGCAGTGATGCATTTGCAAGATCTTTTGTTTAAAAAAACTGAGCCCATACCAACAAACTCTTCAGACCATCGGTGGATGTGGTTTAAGGTAGATAATTACCCTATTACTTTTATA
>JAOQMS010000179.1:26519600-26533970 GCA_027563885.1 Erythroxylum longipes
AAGTAGCTATCACAGTAGGTGAGAATGGGATAACTATGGAAGCCAGAAGACCAAGGATCACTCTGCGTGGCACAAAATTAAGCATAATTCTCACCGAAATGTGGTTAAAGGTCAATGTACGAGATTAGCTGGAATTTCTACAATTGGTTTCGTGTCTTGGTTTTGAATCCGCCTGTGTACTTGTTTTCATAGAATACTTGTTTCTGGTTTATTCTCGTTGCAAAGTGCACTCCCTTTATTGTCTTACAACATTTTTTTTATATTACTTGTTCCATCTGTGATCATTCAGTCCATCAGAATGTTCTGTTGATGGAAAATCTTGTCGGGTCTTGTATCAGAGGCTTAGGCATCTACTGAAGCTTTCCTATTTATATGTTACTGAACATTTGCTTTATGCAGTTTTCATTGCCTTTGCCGCAAGGAGGAAGGAATGCCATTGCAAAGAATCCTATTCTACGTGAAGATCAACTGCCACAAAAATTCCTGCACCCTAAGACAGAAGAAAACAAATAAACAGGTTGATTTTCTTCCTTTTTGTTCTGATCTTGTTCTAGTTCCTCCTTATTAGATGATTTTTTTTTTCCAATAATTTTACAAGATTTATGTTGTTAGAGGAAATGATACCTTTCAGGGAGATGACTTCTTCTACTCAGATGACTTCTTCAGCCACCACACTGACGAAAGAACTTTTCAACCGCCAGTAAGGAAGGCGCTAGCAGTTTCCAGTCAGAAAAGAAATCCTAATGACAATCATTACTCTCGGGCCAAACGTTAATTGTAGCTGTGTTCTGCTTCTTTGAGAAATTGGAAGATTAAGGAAGTGCTTTATAACACCCGCTGTCGCATCGAAATAATACCGAGTTTCGGTAGATAATTTAATTGATAATTAGTGATTTAAAGTGTAAATTCTCACTAATTAGATGGGGTTAGTAGAAGAAATCACAACTCAGTAATTGAAAGGTTTAATAGTGAAAAATAATTTTAACTTTTTTTAAATAAAGGTATCCTATGAAATAAGTTATTATGGGTTCAATCATTAATCCGTATCTTGTGATTGAAATTAAAAGCAAATGAAATACTTGAACACGAACACAAATAAGGTGTTAAAAATAAACAAAACTTGTTAGTGATCGCCGAAAAAAAAAAACCCTGAAGTAAACTTTCACAAACTTAATTACCACATGATTGAACAAATTTTATTCCATTTTATCCAATAATGTTCAAGATGCCATCTATGATTATTCTCTGAACTCTTTTCTAAGGATGGATATAGTTGATGCATACAATACGTTTTTTTTAACCCCCCAGAAAGAATAGGAATGCCAAATGACTGAGGTGCAGAAATATCATTTTATTGAAGAATAGTAGTTAAGGTAAAATTCGCCGATCAAAATCCTCCCAAAATTATGTATTAACCAGAGTGCTGAACGGTGTGAAAGTTGGTGATCAATCAAGTAAAGCTAGCAAGAAGGTTTAAATCATAAAGTAAAGCTAGTAAAACTAGACTCAGTTCTTCAACACTATTTGTCATTTAGTCGCAATTTTACTCATCATCCAGTGGTATACAATGAGAGCAAACTTCTGTCATTTACAAGGACCACCAATAAAACTTAACGGTGAGAAAGAAAATATTGAGAGAAGAGGGCCTTGAAGAGTAATACAATGGTTAAAGTATCTGAATTAAACTGTTAATTAAATCCCTCACCTGCATCATGATGCAAGTGCAAGTTCCGCCCAAGCCAAAGAAGATGCCTTCATCTCAACAGACACAGATGTGTCAATTTTGTTCTCTAGCATGGAGTTTACTTCTCCCATTGATGGCCGCTTGGTGGCATCTGGGCGGATGCAAAGGTTTACCACTTTGCATATGACCTCGAGGTCCTCATATCTGAAGTGCTTCAACTCTGGATCAACCATATAAGACATTGCTTCGGGCAATTCAAGATATTCCTTCGCCTGCAGAATTGTGTAGTTTCATGTTTTGTATTTACTCCACATAACAAAATTGTCAAATTTCATACTTCAAAGATCTCCTTACCCATTTCCCCAAGCACCCTTTGTCCTTGCAGTATGGTTGCCTGCCGCTTATAATTTCCAGTAAAAGTACACCGAATGCATAAACATTGCCATGGATATCAAGATGGCGTTCCTCCACAGAGTCTGCTAGTACACAAATAGCACCTTGGCTGCCAATGGACAACGAGTTCTTTTCTGATCTCTCAAGAATACTTTTCCAACTTTCAAAATCTACCAACTGCAAAACATTGAATTTTTTTGCTCACAGCATCTCATTTATGTAGCATGATGTCCATCGTGTGATTAGCATAAACTTTAATATAACTAGGGGAATAATTAGGTAAGACATGCTATTTATTAAGGCACAGTACTGACCATATTGAAAAATAGATGCAGAAACACATTTAAAAAATTCAAGAGATCCTTTCCCCAGATGGCAAACATCAAAGTTTTACTGATCTTGCTCACCAACTTCTAAACAAACAAAGCTAAGTCAATCCTATGGCTGTACTGTCATCACACTAATATGATTATGTCATCTCTGGTATGCTAACATTGTCCTTGATTCAAACTAATTAAAAAGAAGATATATATTTCTTGAGAAGAAAGGCAAGGTTTGTGGTATACCTTGGCGGAAAAGTCTTCCGTTAGATATACAGCACTAGAATTTAACTCCAATAAGGTAAAAGGAGGATCAAGTTCCTGATGAAGATATTTGAGTCCCCGAGCAATGCCTAAGATGATTTTCATACGTCGTGTCCATGATAGCTGGCATCCTTCTCCATCTGCAAATATTTAGACTAGTACTCAACGCTTTGATCCAATTAAGAAACCCTAACAAATTTTGTAGTAAAATAAGTTGACTTACAGTGAAGATGCTCATAAAGTGTGCCATTTGAGGCATATTCAAAAACCAACATCCTTGTAAATGGGGGGCTCTCTCTACAATAACCCAATAGCTTTCCCGTGTTTTCATGACTTAATCTAGCCAAATCTGCCACCTAATGCCAATAAAACAATAAATCTTCACAAAATTTCTTTGACAAAGGATTTTGTATTTGTTATGCATTTGGTCACCTCTTTCTGGAAATACAGCTCAAGATAGCCCGTCCAATGTTCTTCTTTGATGCAGATGGAGATCACAGCAATCTCAGGACCACTTTTCATGGTGCCCTTATACACCAAACTGTCAGGAGAAGAGCCAATAATGTTGCTGAAGTCTTCACAGGCCACTTCAAGCTCCTGTCTGTTGAATCTCACTACATCTTTCAAAATCTCAGAATCTGTTTGCAAATCAACCAAAAATGAAAACTACCAACTTACCGATAAAGACAATGATAAGTGTACTGATGTACAGTTAGATGGTGCTAAAAAGGTAAACCAACCTATGTATAGATGGTGCTAAAAGGTAAACCAACCTATGTATACTGTCATATGCTCCTTCTGGCTAATAGATTTCTTCCAAGGTATGATGATTGAAGATTTGCTTTTGCATCTCTGAAGGGCTGTCAGAAGAGCAATGACAAAGAGAGAACCTACCATGATTCCTGTCACGATTTCCAGAGCCAAAAGCCAGGTGGGTTTCGATGTTCCTTGATGCAGTTTGGATGAATCCCCAAGAGGCTGATGCTTAGAGTTCAATGTCTGTTGGGCCCTGGGAGGCGGTGCACCATCTACAAATGGAACAATATAAGTTTCATTAGACTTCGTTAAATTTACAATAATGTCATAAATGGCAAGACAATTTCAAAGCTACATCCAAGGAAGCACTAAGCAGTGGGGACAATGATCGAGATATTTTCAGAATGCAGAGTAAGACTTTACATGCAGGACAGAGTATAGAGATGATCCCATTTTCAACATACAAAATAAAAATGTATTCCATTATTAAGAAAATTTCAATTTTCTAATCTCAAATTTGATGCCTTGGGTTCTAACCAAATTCACTCAGAAAAGGGAAGCTACAAACTTGGAAGTTACAAATACAGGGGGGAATTCTGATTTTTGAATATTTTAATCTGCATCTGAAGTAAAAAAAATAAAAAAAATTGACAAGAAAGCTTTGCTACACATACAGCAGAGTGCTGCAGAACGCTGCTTAACATACTTGTGTTGAAGACAGTTCCCTTGGAAGCTTGTCCTGTATGACACAAATTGTTAGAAAGTAGCTCACTTTAGATAAATGAGCCAGGAAGAAAGGCTGACAAAACAAACCTTGGAAGGTACTCCAAGCACTTAGGTATGATTCCAACAAAGAAATTGTATGAGAAATCAGCCACTGTCAATTGAGATGCTCTGCACAAGCCAGTTAAGTTTGCAATGGATGCATACCTGAAGCAGAAATGAACATCGATGAAGAAAACCAGAGAAGAAAAAAGTTCACAACAAAATAATAATTTCCAGGATATTGACGCATCTTTGGAAGCAACTAGCTAACACCATGACCAGTGTCCAACGTACAATAAGCTATTCAAGGAGCAAAGTAAAATTGACATATGTAATGACATTCCTCCCTAAATCTCCAAAAGCTCAATTTTGCCCAAAAATTATTTGCATGGCTAGTAAATTTCTGCTATGAATATGAACACCTTAAAACCTGTAATAAAAAATTGATGGACTAAAAATTGGTAATGGATATGATTTTCCATCTTTAAATTGCCTCAAAATTTTGTTAAACACACTTAAACCCATACGTAAGAATATTTTGCAAATTGTACCAAAAAGAGAGAATATGGAGCTCAATAGAAGTCTAGAAGGCAAGTCTTTCTACTTACATTCCGTGTACCTTAGGCATGAAATCTGAGTTGTTATCAGCAGGAAAATGTCCTTGAAGCTTGTTTCTATCAAGCCTAAGTTCCTGAAGGTTCTTCAGACTACCAATCTCAGGAGGTAAACTCCCTGTCAACCCATTGGATTGAAGGTTTCTACAATAACATGAACTCATGAAGTAAGAAAAAATCTTAACATTTCTAACCAACTTTAGTTTACAGCATTAAGGGTGATATTTTACATCTTCTTAACACTGGTTAGACTGGCTATCTCTGGAGGAATTGAACCTGTTAATTGGTTCACTCCCAAATCCAGGACCTCAAGGTACTTCAGCATGCACAGTTCTTTCGGTATAGTCCCAATCAGACAATTGTCGTGCAAGATTCTACACAGTACAAAATGACAAGAACAGGCTTCGATTCAATATACAATAAATAAGTACATTCGGATTGTGGCATGAAGTGCTCAAGTGTTTAAAGGGGCATACAGTTCTTTCAAATTTGTAATCCGACCCAATTCTGGTGCAAGAAATCCCTTCAAAGATAATCCAGATATATTTCTGCAAAATGAACCTCCATGGATAAATGGAATACACAATCATCAAACAATACACCATTAATATATCTTGGCTTCTCAAACCTACAGACAGAAAGTGCTTAGAAGTAACACATAATCCTCAGCAAACATAGAAAGTTACACATAATGTCTTACATCTTGATGACATGGTCTCGAGTAAAGGAGCATGAAATGCCAGG
The DNA here is from genome assembly GCA_027563885.1 of Erythroxylum longipes. Taxonomy (NCBI): domain Eukaryota; kingdom Viridiplantae; phylum Streptophyta; class Magnoliopsida; order Malpighiales; family Erythroxylaceae; genus Erythroxylum; species Erythroxylum longipes. Next base: position 26,525,141 of record JAOQMS010000179.1, read on the forward strand.
CCAATCACAAGGATCTGAATCTAGAGCATTCCAATTGGCTAACACTAGGAATGGGTCTTCATATATAGCCTCCTTGAATGCAGTAAGTGCCAAAACTGCCCAAAGCCCACATTAAATAAGTAAAATGGTTTGGATTCTCTGGCAGTTCACTTCAATTATGATCTTATGGACACCAGAGTATCCATATCTAATATATTTACAAAACTGAGAACACAGGAACTCAGATCGATTAACTTCAATGAACCCAAAAATAATAAATAAATAAATGGTCTATGATTAAACAAAATATGGATCTTGAAACAGGCGAATTAAACAATCTAAAAGCATTCAATTAGTCTATTGGCAGAAGACGAAGAAGAGTCTATCTTATGAAACCTCAAACAAAATCAACTGCAAAATAAAGAATCCTGGTACACTTCGCATTTCCACGTTTTCTCCCAGCACAACAGCTTTCCAATAAAGTAGGTGACCAAGATCTGAGAACTAAAATGGCGATGCATACCTTCATCTTTGGGAAAGGAATCGCATGTCATAAACAGAGCAAGAGAGATTGCACAAAGAAATTGCAGAGAACAAACAGAACGCATTTCCGCCGCAACTATTATCATCCCACCACTCTCTTTCCAGAAAACAAGAAAGACCCAGAACAGCTCATCAATCCAGCAATCAACAGCAAGATTGAACTGAAAGGAGAGAGCAAGAAAAAGAAAAGAGAAAAAGTAGCTCAAGGCTAAGGATTTTAACGAGAGAACAAAAGTAATGATATACAGAGTTCGATAATTTGCTAAAGTTGGCAACTTTGCTTATCTTATATTTAACCAGAGTATAAATCCAAGATCTGCCAACAATGCACGAAAGCAAAATCACTTGAATGAGTAGAGAGGATATGTGAGACTCTGAATGTTGTTAAAGGATAAAATCTTGAAAGACAAGAGAAGCTTGGATTCAAAGGGAGGTTTTAAAATTTAAAAGGGCGGTTTTTTTAATTATGGTGGGTAGAGGTAGGGTTCAAGAATAAAGAATTTGATGTTCTTTTTTCGGTTGATTAGTGGAAGGTTGATGTTTACTGCTAATGATTGCATGGGCAAAGATTCATACCTACTATCTCATGAGAAGATAAATTGAATTCAAGTCTTCTTCTTCTGATGAGGGGTCGGATGGGGGAGCAGAGCTGTTATGTTGGATGGCTGAGATGCATGGGGCACAGCAATTCGGGAACAGCCCCGCGGTGCCCGTCGGATGGAGCCCTTGTCAAAGGCCCCTTGTCATTAATACTGGAAATCGATGGTTGATTGTAGATCGGACGGCTTGGGAGGAGTTAAATTGATTGATGCATCTTAGGGTAATAGAACAGAATGACCTGCTGCTCCAAAATGACGTTATAATGGATTGGTTGCGGGCAAAACGTTAACTCGCATCGCAAGTGACGATTTTCAATTTTCTTTTCGGCGATTGAAGATATGGATGTTAATGGCCCGGCCTGACTTAAAAAATAGCGGGCTGTGAGCCGGCCCGTGGCCCACATAAGTCGAGATGATCTGGCCTGCGGTCGGCTCGTGATCAGGTGGGTCAAGGGCGGGTTGGGTCCGCCTATATTTTTTAATATTACAAATACAAAACGGCGTCGTTTTGAATAAAACGATTCCATTTTGTCTAACCGCGGGTCGGCCGGATCGGTCCGGGCGGACCATAATTAACCCGTAGTCTGCCCATAGCCTGTCAAATTTAAGCTAAAAATAGGCTGAACTGGACCGGGTTGAAATTGACATCCCTAATTGAAGAGCTCTCTTTTTCACCCGACTTTGTTCCGCTCTTTTCTGCAAAATTTGAATGTCCGTATGTGTATGAGGTTCAAAACTTTGAATAAGTTTTTTATTAAAAAGATTTGATAAAATAAGCATATATTTGAGGTTTTTATTGTTAATAAAAATTTAAAAATTATTATATTTTATTTAAAAATTATTATATTTTATTTAATTATCATTATTTATATTAAATAGTAGACTAATACTTAATAGATAATATTAATTTATTTTATTGATAACTAATTAGTATTGTTTGTCATATTTTATTAATATAACAATTTATTAATTTTATATAATAATAAATCTCATATTTTATCACATATTTATTTATTATCTAATAATACTGATAAGTAAGATGATTCATTTCTTATATTTTATTATAACTAATAGTTTATGATATATTATGTAAAAATATTTAGTTATTATTTATATACTCATTCTATTTATAAATAAGTATTTTATATATTTGTAAAAATATTAATCTATAAATAAATTATTAATATAAAAAACACTTAGTACTTGTATTTGGTCTAAAAACCTAATTAAAAAATAATCAACATTAATATAAAACTAATAAATAGGTAAGATATGAAAAATTAATCAACACTAATATTAAACTCAACAAACTAAATAAACCGGATTTAATTATGGTACAATATTGTATCAGTACCAGTTAATAGTGGATACCGTTTCAAATAATTTTTGAATTTATAAAGTAGTTCATAAATTTTTAAAAATTGTAAAATAGTCCCTAAATATATTATACTGTATAATTTATAATTTTACATCAACCTTGTCTCAAAAATCATAATAATAGAATTTTAAAATAACAATAATCTAGTTATTTTTGTTACAAAGTATTTAAAATATTACAATTTCATCATATAATAAACAATAATTATATCAAAACACTAAATAAAAAGAATAATAAATATTCGTGACCCTCTAATAATTACAATTTACAATAAGAGTTCAACTAGAAGTGAATCCTTAAAACAAAAACATTTACAATTATATTTATATTATATAATGCACATATAGAATTTAACATATACACCAAATATAAGTGAAATTAAAAGAAGATGAGAAATAAAAACTTGAAACTTCATTCATTCAAATACCTACTAAAATCGCATTAACTCCAATTCTCATTTGACACAAAATCCTCATCATTGAGAGGAGTCTCATCATCACCATCATTTAAATTCATTAAACCAAATGACATTTCAATACTTTTCCATCTAAGATTATCTTCCAAATCATTCTCATTTATCAAACATGATTCCTCAGAAACTCATTCTACCAAAGGATCAATATGATCAAGACAAATTGGATCTACATAACTATTTGTTCTATTAAGAGTCCTAGTAAACAAAAAATTAAATTATTAAGAAATTACAAGAAATTATATCCAACTTAATAATGATAATAACATACCTTTCTTGAAGCTTTAAATTGTATCGAAGAAAGACCAAATTGTTCAATCTTTTGTGCTCCAATCTATTCCTTTTCTTCAAATGGATGAATCAAATATGTACCAATTCCTTCTACACCCTGTTTTACCCACATATTGACTTAGAATTCGAATTGCAAATCTTTGCAATTCTAGAATATCATTTCTGAATTGGTCCCACCGTGCAATTGTAAGACAACAAAAGTAGCATTGTAAACAAAATAAAATGATAATTAATTTTCAATAAGTAACAAAAGTAAAAAAGATATATACCTAAATTAAGTTTGTTTCTTTGACAATTAGCAATTGGCATCGTAAAATCACCGGAAGCATCCATATAAATAACCATTTGTGAGCTTAGGAGATCTCACATCTTCTCATGAGCAACAATTGTTGTAATCGTTGATAGCATTCTCCTATTAACTTCAACTTTCTTTGTAAAACTTGGTCTGAAATAGACACTAGGATTAAAAAATGCCGCAGTTACAGACAACAAAGGGTAAAGTTTCCTTTCTCATCTCTCATTAATGATTGCAAGATAAGGTGTGTACAAGGAAGGCCTATTTTTCATATTGGTCTTGATTGCTTCTTTTGCCTTCCCCATGGTATCATAAAAATAACCCATTGTTGTCTTCTCATCTCTATCATCCAAATGAAGTACTCTCATTAAAGGCTCACAAACTCAAATGAAAAATTGACATTAGGACCAAAATTCATTATCTTCAAGTATAATTCTAGAAAACCTCCAATCTATCATAGACTAGCATATTGAGATGTAAGTCACTAATTACTTGTAAACATTTTTCCAAACTCTTTCTTCATCAAAATAAAACATTGAAGTGATAAGAAATTAGTTGCAAATCTTGTAATAGCAAGACAACACAAATTCCTATCATTGGTGAAATCCTTTCTCATTAAATCTAAGACCCTTGCATGATTGTATATTAACTTGGCCATGTTTTTTGCTTTATGCACAGTCTCAATAATAACAGGAAAAATCCTAGCATCTCCTATATTTTCCAATATCAGATTAATATAATATGCATAAGGAATCTATTAAAAAGAATTATACTTGCTTTGTAATCTTCTTCTAACTACTTTATAAGTGGAATCGTTGACAGTAATGAACTGAACAATATTTTCTGGCCTAACTTCATTTACAAATTCATCAAATATTTGAAATAGAGTATCAACATTCCTAATAAGGCTAGGTGCATCAATAGACTTCAAAAATATTGTCCCCTTTGTAGAATAAGCCAAAAATTTAATAATAAGTTCATGTCTTCTATTTATCCAACCATCACACTTAATTAAGTCATTATTTTTTCATCCAATAAATTTTTATTTCATAAACAGAGTTGTTCAAAAGTTTAACTCTGTGTTCATCAATTAAATGAGCTTTTTATCCTAGATCGTAAGAGGTAATAACATCAACCATAAGCTGATGATAATAAGATTGGGCAGCACTGAATGTTATACTTGAATCATACCACCATTTAACCATTGCCATGTGCATATTATGAGCTGCTTCTCTATATTGTAAGGCACTATGGATTGAAGACTGAGCTCTAGGAGTTATTCATGGTGCAAAATTTAGACACTTGTTTTCTTCTTTTGCTAACATCAGATGTAATATTTCTTCTTGTTGGGTAGGGATACTACCACCTTTAACATCCCTATTATCATCTTGAATACTAACAAAAGAACTTCCACTGCTAATTTCATAGTTCAATCTTTTCCTTCAATCTTTCTTATATTGATAATCTTCTAACAAAGTCTTCATTTGCCATTTGGCATCATGATTCACCTTCTCACAAGGCTCTACATCACCTTTAATCTCAGCTAAATACTCCCTCAATCTGGTGATTCCCTCACCTTTCAAATGTTGGATACAATACAAGCAAATAATATGATTCTTCATTCTATATATATATGCAAATGACCTTCATAAACTTATATAAATGATTTCTTAAGAAAATTTGATGACTAAGAACGTTCTATCTAAGAAATTATCATGTTTCTTTACCTAAACTTCAAATATATACATTGATTGTAATTCTTTCACAACTACAATCCATTTTATGTGATAGCATAATTTAAACATAAAGTCACAACTCACCATTATAACTTATTTTGTGAAATTACATAATTCTACCATAAAGTCACTATTATAACCATTTTGTATGACCACATATTCAACCATAAGTCACAACTATAATTCATTTTGTATGATAACATAATTTAAACATAAGCTTATAAATCATATTTATAACTCAATTTATGTAATCACATAATTTAACCATAAAGTCATAAATATAACTCATTTTGTGTGATTGTATGATTCAAATATAAGGTCACATCTTTAACTTAATTCGTATAATCACATAATTTAACCCAAATTAACTAACCCATTTTGTATATTAAGAAATAAATTTATAATATAAATCCTAATTTATAATAAAGACCAATATTTAATTCAATATTTCTCAAATTTCAAACAATAATGCAAACTTTAATCTTTTATTGAATGATTTAATCCCAATTTTCAAAATCCAAACTAACGCAAATGACAAAAACACATCCAAAATTCTGAATTTCAAATACTGTAATTCTATATAAAATCCTCAATCTCAATCCCTAATTTCCAAAATTCAGATAAGGCAAACTCATCTATCTGCTATCTTCAATTTCCAAAATGTAATTTTCAAACTCACAAGTCATAATTTAGAAAGTTCAGCACACTACACTACACATATATCAAAATTTCAACTGTTTAAGGTTGAATTAGAATGGTTGGTTTGCATTTTGCAATTGCAACCTTGAGGCTTAAAGAGGTGACTGTTGCAGAGGCAACTACATAGGCAAGGCAAGCAAGGTGACTAGCGAGGTGAGGCAGTTGAGGATGGGAAGGTGAGGTAGGCGAGGCATGTGAGGCGAGGTAGGTGAGAGCATGAGGTAATTAAGGCAAGGCGGTCAGAGTATAAGCAAACTAGAAGGGCAGAGGTAGTTAGGTTGGGGGATTTAGGCAAGGGTAGGTTAAATGTTTAGGTTTTTTAAAAATTTACATTTTAATCCCATAATTTTAAAAAATTACTTTTCATCCCTAAAATTCCCCGATATTTCGATATCAAGCAATACTGGTCAGTACCAACTGTCCATATAAAATTAGTAGGTTGATTATCATTTTTTAGCTGTTATCACCTGGTAAGGTATAGTACCTGCATCTTAGCTGAATACAACAATTGATATGATAAGAAAAATTAACTAATAATTATTTTTTTTGAAGAAAAGGAATTGTATTAAGCCTTTAAAGCATATAAAATAAACAAAGGTACAATAGAATTGCTACAAAATGGTAAGCATACTCCTAGATTGAAGATGTCAAGATAGATATAATGCTAAAAGTTACAGATTAAAAATTGTCACCCCTCAGTTGGCTAAGTATATTACAACTTCCACGAGTTACTGATGTAGTTTATATCACCAAACTTGTCTTTAAATAAGTTGATATGTAGTATGTTTTTTTTAAATTTCTCTATGGAAAGTCTCTTTACTCTTCTCTATATCCTAGAAAATTCTTTTGTTCCTTTCATCCCAAACAACTTCCACAATAAACACTACAAGAAAACTGTCATTTTGCGACGGAAAATACTAACGAAAAATACAAATATTCCATCAGTATCACATCTTACCGACGGAATGTACCAACAGACAAAAACGTTGGAGAATCAGCCGTAGCTAAATTTAGCGTTAGAAAATGATAAACAGTCGGTAAATATACCGAAAATGTACCGACCATAACAAGCATTCCGTTTGTAAATTTGCCAATGGTTAACATTTTCCAACGCTAAATTTACCGATGGTAAGTTCTTTAACCGTAGGTAAATTTAGCTATGGAATGTTTACTATTTACTAACGGTAGCATGTTTTTTGTCTGTAAATATGCTGAATAGTTACCAACAGAATTTAACATCCGTCGGTATATTTTGTGTATTACCGACGGAATATAGCCTTTATCGTCAGTAAGTTATTTAGAAAGTTACCGACAGACGTTTATTTCCGTCGGTAAATTTATTGCTTAATATTTTTTAAAAATATATTCTCATTATATTTAAATTATAGTTAATGCATAATTTTAATAATTAAATATTTATAATATACATTTAATTTGGTTAAATAGAAATTTTGATTAATGATTAAAAATTAAAATATCTTAATTGATAATAAAAACGTTACATTGTAAATAGTAAGTATCTGTAATACAAACTAAATGACCAAACTACACTACTGATCAGGAGATGGTAGATCATCTGGTTGGTGCGATGAAGTGCTGCCCTTACCCTTCAATTCATCTATCTCCTGACGGAGCTAAGCGTACATCGCTAATTCATGTTGTTGCGCTGCCATCGACTGTTGCAACTGATGCAACTGCTCTAACGTCTGTTGCAAGTGAGTCGACAATGTCTGCACTGTGCTCTCAAGCTCTTCCACTTTATTATTGTTGGACCGCCTAGCAGATGCTGCTGTACTAGACGTGGAGGATTGCAAATAACAAGTATTCCCAAATGATCCTAAGCCGAATATCCTCCCACGACGATCCCTACCACTTACTGCTTCAAGGTAAGTGTCAGCCTCATCAACATTTTCTGATTGTTGAGACCGCCGTTCAATGGTTTGCTGTATTTGGTCCTATCAGGAAGCAATATTTATATATTAGTAAGTGATAATTATTAAGCATTATTAATATTAAATCATAAATTTCATATACATTGACTTCTCTACAACGATCGTTGACGAATGTTACCCCGTCATGCTTCTTAGTATAAGTGTACAGAAATAGTTGACGGGGTGTAGGTGCCACGTCCATAGACTTTTCCTACATAGGAATAAAATGTTAATTATAAGTAAATTAGAATTTATAAAAATTTCAGCAGACTTTCCCCTATTTTTATGAAATTAACCCCCTATTGAACAAAGAACAAAACTAAAACCACAGCCATATATGGCACCAGTATAACATTATCATTGTCAACAAGAAACACATATATTCATTCCAAAATTCACACATAAAATTCAATAGAAATGCAAAGTGAATTAGAAGTTATAAAATGTTGGCAGGGAATTCAATTAAAATACAGCAATACAAAGAGATGAGAATATGACTGTTAATTGTAAATACTTACAAGTCTCTGTGCATGCTTTTGGTGGGTAATAGATCCTCCCGTATGTATGGGAGGACTCTCTCCCTCAGGTCCTCCACGTCTGTTGGCCGAATTATGCTTGAAATTGACATCGCCTCAGGTGATGTCCAATATTGCAGCCAACGACTCCATATTTCTTCAGAAATGTAAGGCGGTCGTATAGCCGTCCTGCGTATCGCACCAACAAAGTCGCGATAACGTGTATGCGCTCTCGACTCCCATACTTTATATATGGTCTCGTCCAATTGAGAATCCCAAAAAAATTCTTTTTGTAATAAAAGGAAAAAATATTTCATAAATACTTTTGATATAATAATAGTTATCAAATTAATGTATAAAAATTTATATTAAAAAAGGAAATAATAATTTCT
>JAOQMS010000179.1:26541550-26558737 GCA_027563885.1 Erythroxylum longipes
TTGTAATTTGTAATGGGCCTAAATGGTTATTAAAAATTTTTATTGATTATATTGTTTTGTTGAAAATGGTTATAAAATAAAGTGGGTCGTTTGGTTATCAATTTTCTGTACTTTATGTTTGTGGTTTTAAAAAAAATTTATACCAATTTCAGAGTGATCGAGTGCTCTAACATGCCACCCTCGCGGGGCAGGAACTCGGATATCACCATCGATGTCGGGTTCGGGTCTTGCGGGAATGGGGTGTTACAGACAGTCTAAGACTGTACCAAACAATTCCGCTTTATAAGATTAGAACTAACGGGGAAAGAGAGTAGATACTTTGCATGTAAGGTTGCTAAGAGGAAAGCAGAGAGTTGTATGCCTATGGAGAGAGGTTTGTTGTCTCGGCCATCATACCTGGAACTTACAAAGAGTCAGTAGTCTACAATCCCACTTTGGAGTAGCATATGATCTCCTGATAGGTGTTGTTTGAAAAGTAGTGTCATCGTATGTCAGGGACATACTAGTACGTCTGGGACGTATCCTTTCCCTGTGTGTCCTTCGGGATCTCCTGAACTACCCAAAAGATGTCTTAAAGGTAGGGCGTTATCAAATCTTTTATATACTCCTGTGCCGATGTGAGTCCCGAAAGGCCCCACAATGTACGACTGAAATCTCTTTATCATTTGGAGATTCAAACTCGCGACATGGTGGATATCTAGGCTGAACCTGGTGGTTCTGATATCACTATATTACCTAAAAGATGTCTTGAAGGTAGGGCGTTATCATTAATAAGAGGCCAAGAACAAAAACGTTGCAATTTGATAATTTAGTAGAGGCTAGAACTGAAAGTTATAAGTGTTGTGATTATACCAAATTACCAATTTATAGATTGAAGAGAGAGAAAGAGAGAAGAGAAGGAGAAAGGGATAAGAGAAAGAGAATGTTTATTTAATTTTTAATTTTTAAATCTGATCTACTTACGCATTAATAAATTTATGAAAAAATTATATATATATTTTTGATACAACCTGAGGAGTAAATTAAACTTAACGTATGATGATAAAAATATTACTAATTTGACCTTTTCTTTACCTACGGGCTACGGGCAAATGTTATCACGAAGCTGGCCCATCAATGGCTGCTTCGCTGTACATTTTTTTTCCGTCAAACTATTGTCTGTTCACTCTATCTCCAAATTCACCAACGATGGAGGTCGCAACCGCAACAACATCAAGGGTGGCCCTGAACCCGTATGTTTCAGCATCGTCGACAATCACTCCACGGAGCCTAAGTTTTAATCGAAACCTAAATTTATCTATCAACTTCTTCTCTTCCTCTCTCGCGGGAATCGCTCCGGGGAGCTTCTCTGGCATTAAACTCCGACCTGACTGCCTCAACCCAACATCAATTTCCAGTTCCAAACGCAAAAGAAATGTCTTTACCATGGTACTTAATTGATATACATGTTTTTGTTTGAGCATTGATTCTTATCTCTGCATTTCTTGATGAGATAGGTTTATATAAGAACAAGGGATTTGAGAAGTTGGTACATGAGATAATTGATTGCAGTATAAGGACTACTTCGGAATTGGTTGTTTATTAGATTTTTGCTTTGGTTAAAAGACCCCAAATTGGTTTGTAATTATGGAAACCTTTGGTAGTCACTTCGTATCTTGCTAGTAGCCATCTATCTGAGCTTAATAGTAAGAATTTTTTTTCAAAATATTCGATTTTTTTCATGTTTGTTCTACATTTTATCTTCTTTGTGCTTATAAAGATATAAATTTTGTTTTGAGTTTGTTTGCAAGTCCGATATTGTCCTCGCTTATTCATGGCTTTTTTCATGGAATTTCGCTAAACTTTGTGTTCTTATTTTGTTTAGAATAAAATTTAATGGAAAATTTACGGGAACTGCAAATCCTTATTTAGTTATCATTCTTTTATTGGCAGGTTATTCCTTATACAAGGGGAAGTGCATGGGAACAGCCTCCTCCTGATTTAGCATCTTACTTGTTCAAAAATAGGATTGTTTACCTGGGCATGTCTCTTGTTCCTTCTGTTACGGAGCTAATACTGGCAGAGTTTCTTTACCTTCAGTATGAAGATGAAGAAAAGCCTATCTACCTATACATAAACTCCACCGGAACAACAAAGGTTAGCATTATTTTCGTCTAATGAAAATATGATTGCATTAAAATTGTTTTCTTGGCATTTATTCAAACAAGAGAACTGCCAAATTTTATAAACTTGCAAAATTCTAGTGCTGTAAAGTTCTTTACAGAGTTGGAACACAGTTTGCTGGGGTTAACAATCATGGTACTGCTGTGTGCCAATGGTTGTTATTAGTGTCAGTTGAGTTTCAAACCCACATTAGTTAACCTTTCCTTCATCATTGAGAAGTTAGGCTGAAGGAAAGAATTCATTAATAGAATAGAAGAAGTTAGATTTGTAATTGAACCTGCCCAAAATTGTTGATGCACAACTGTCCAAGAGTTGGTAGTAGTTTTTCTAAGTTACTTTTATCTAGATTCATTTTGGGTATCTTCTGCATTGATTCTTTTATTAGTTTTGTTGGTATGATTTAGGGGGATTTGGTTTTCAATCAATTGATAAAATTTGTCCAACTAGTACAAATAAAATTTCTAAAATAGAAGTCCATGGACTTGTCTATCTTGAAGGTCATTTAAGATGTCTTCTTCAATCTCTAATTGTATTTCTCTTCTTCCAAGCCACTATCTATCCTATTCTAGGCCTCCTACTTTGGAATCTAATTGGTTGAAATCTTCATTCTGTTGGTTGTTTGAAATTTTCATATAGAAATTTACCAGTGTAATAGTTTTGTTAGTAATCTTTTGAGAACTTATTGGCTAAATCTAACACTAGGTCATGTATTGTCTACATTGTTATGTCTTATTATGCCAAAATAAGAAATATGCATAGACTGATGATGTTTTATATCACTATTCACTTAATGATCTACTGATAATAAATTTTTTGAAAGGTATATAAATTAACTATTGTATTTGTAGTTGTTCCTTGTATTAGCTTCTTCTTGTCTAGATGACATGGTGCCAATAGTAGTGCAACGTATGAAGGAACATTACTTTAAACCTTTGCTGGTAGTCATGCAGGATCATGCAGACACACTAAAGCATGAGGATACAGACAAACCTACAATTGTTTCACTTGAAATTTTGTCGATTACTGTTCTAGTTTGATATTATTACTATATTTAGTTATATTATATATAATATTTATTATTATACTCTTATCATATTTCATTTTTTATTTTATCATTTTCCATTTTATTTTATGTTTAATTAAATTTATTTGATTATTTTTGAAAATTAGAATTACAAGAAAGTTTTCTATGAGCAGAATTACGTTTGTTTTTCAGGGTGGAGAGAAGCTGGGTTATGAGACAGAAGCTTTTGCAGTCTATGATGTGATGGGGTTATAGATCTTTGTCCCCTTTAAATGTCATTTTCATTAAAGTTCTATTTCGTTACAAATTGTTCATTAATTGACTTTTAGTATGATGGTTTGGCATCCCCTCATCAAGTGTTCATCTCTTACCTGAACTCTCTTTTTTAACTTTTATACTTTTACCAATTTTGAACTGCCTTAATGTGCTATGCCAAGAGTGATTCAATGGTAAATGCGAAATTTGTTGAGGTGACGAAACATTACTTTTGTCTTTAATTCCCCAAGGTCCATAAGTTGAGATCCACAGTGCTTTAAAACTATCCATTTTTCTTTTCAAGCTTCAAATTTTTGGGGAAGATTGTTTGGGTAGTGTCTGTGTGATCAACTTTTAGAAAATGTAATACTTTGGTATTGATTTTGCAATATGCTTGGGGGTTAATTCTTCCAACATATTTTATTGGTTTGAAGGATTTAAATTTATGTATATTTTCTTCAAACTGTAGCATATCTTTGCCTCTATGAAGGCAACATAGGTACTATTTAAGTTGCTTTGTGTTGTAATCATGCTAATTGTGATTTTTGTTTGTGTGCATGTGGGCATATAACTGTAGTGATGGTGCTGTTTGTGTCAAAACTGTTCTCTGCCCTGTAATATTTACACCTGAGAGATTAGTTATTTCATCTTTAACTAACACGTTCCATTCCAGGTATGTCAAGCCTCCAATATTCACACTGTGTGTTGGCAATGCTTGGGGAGAAGCAGCTTTACTTTTGGCTGCTGGTTCAAAGGGAAATCGTTCTGCTTTACCCTCATCAACCATTATGATAAAACAGGTATGTTCTTCCTAATTATTCATACTTTTTCTTTCTATTACCTTGTTGGGCTGCATTAAGTGGCTGCTCTTAGTTCTTTGACATGAGGTTACCATGTTCTTTCTCTGTCAATCTTCAGCCAATTGGCAAATTTCAAGGTCAAGCAACAGATATTGAGCTTGCAAGAAAAGAAGTTAAGAATGTGAAAGCTGAACTGGTATGATGTTATCTCTAGGCTATGTATGGAAATTTAGCCATATTTTCTTCCCATTCTGTTATTCTTCTTGATTATTAGTGCTGGAATTGCAATTTTATCTGTATTGCTTACTATAACAAGTGATGTGATGAGGGTAAACCATTGAATATTGAAGGCAAAATATTGATGTATGACGAATAGAGGGTGATAAAGCGCATATGAACTAAAATCGGGTCTACTGGAACTTTTAGTTAGGGCTGGGAATTAAAAAGAAAAAGGAATTGAAATAAATGATTATACGAATTACTGCTAGGATTTGTATCAAAACTAGGAATCACACCTGGGAATTGAAACAAACAAAATTCTTGCAATCACAAACATAAGTTTTGAGAAATCACTTCTAACGTTTAGGAATCACTTCTAATTATCTAGGAATAATTCTAGAATAACAAAGTCTCACACTTGAAAACTTAGTTTATTTTTATTCATTTAAACATTCTATACGTAAGGATATGTATAGTTTAAGTCTTGAGACCCTAATCCTAATGGTGTAGGAAATCCAAATAAATTTCAAAACAAGAATTTAATAAGGATTTTTGTTATTCCATACTAGACTTAAACTGTCACATGTCATAAAGACTAATATTTCAGGAAATATATTTTTGTAGGTCTTAGATTATTGGTGGAATTTGTTGTCATTATTATTAGTTTGTGTTAATGGAAGTGGGGTTAGGAAGTTATTTTATTTTTCATGTCCAGTTATTGTCCTAGTTTCGTGGAGGTAGTAGTAACTGTCAAACCATATTTACTAATTCTGCTACAATTATGAATGAAGGTATGTTGAGCATTTCTACAAACAAAACTAGGGTTTTGTTATAGTGTTCTCTCTTTCCCTAATAGAGCCCATATTGTATTCTAATAAAAATAGGCAGAAAAGGAAGAAAGAAAAAAATCTTGGACAGGCAGAAAAGGAAGGAAGAAAAAACTCCTGGACATATTGTTAGAGTATGTGTGAGAGTGGAGAAGGCATGTGACTTATTCAGTTTCTAGGGAAATATCACATAAACCGTAAACAACGAAGAACAAATTAAACTAGAAATATTCCTTTCTAATTGAATCAGAGTATGTGCAAGAGTGGAGAAGGCATGTGACTCATTCAGCTTCTAAATAACTAAGAACAAATTAAACTAGAAATATTCTTTTTCTAATTGAACTATTCTTTTTCTGTATCATTCTCTTTGACATGATGAAAGTCGACCTTGACTATCAATAGTTGTCATACATTTTCCTCGTGGATATTGACCTGATCCTAATTATCCATCTCGTCAAATTCGTCAATGTCAAATGCACCTTTGTTAGCGAGAACCACTGCTCTAACTTGCTCCAGAAACATTAGTACTTAGTTAATAACTTCAGCTTCCTGTTTAGTTGTTTTAGCTTGTAGTATAGGTGTTTTGGCATGCTACGTGCATGTTTCAACTCACTGCCTAGTTGTTCCAGCTTCTTATTCAGATGTTTCTGCTTGTTGTTCAGTTGCTTCATCTTCTATTTTTCTATCTTGTCCCACCTTCACCATCAAGCTTAGGTTGCTGGTTTGTGGTATTCTTTCTCATGGGAGTTGTTTCTTATTCAAGATGTGCTTCAATTGTATCTAGCCTTTTCAGAATTTGTACGGTTAGCTCATCCATGTATTGATCGTTGACTTATCCCTTACACATCAATCTGCTGTATGTCACCATTGTAGTGCCAGCTCAATCCTCTGTACACCCTTCTGCTTCATGTAGACATTGTTGAACCCAAGCTCTAATACCAAGTTGATGGTAGGATGAATGTAGGAATGTGGACTATTTGACAAAGCAAACTAAAAATAGTGGATGTTGGAACTCTCAATTTGGGGTCAGAAATTTAGAAATTAAGGAATTGAAATCAAAGATAGGTCTAAGAATCACTTCTAGGATCTAGATTAGAGCTAGGAATCATACTTAGGAATTCAAACAAATAAAAAAATTGGAATTGCATTATAGGCTTTTAGAATTCACTTCTAGAGTTTATCAATCTATTAAATATCTAAGAGACACTCTTAAGCTATGTTTGGTTGGAAGTAAGGTTTTGAATGGAATTGAATAGAATGGAATGGTTTATAATGGAATGGAATGTAAATGGATGTAATATTAGAAAATTATTCTTTGGGAGGGATGGAAGGGTTCATAATTTAATATAGTGAAATATTGTTTGGAAGAAGAGTTTATAATGTCATATAGTGAAAAGTTGTTTATCATTTTACATTTTATCCTAAACTTTCCAAATCGGAAGTTTTTCATTTTTACTGTTTAGGATGAAATGAGATGTAACATGAAACTTTTCTCTTTCATCCCATTCCATTCCATTCTATTATAAACCCTCCTCTCAGACGATGGAATAATATTCCATTCCATTCCATTAATAAACCCCCAACCATACATAGCCATAGGAAAAAAAATTGCACTTGAAAATTTACTATATTGTTATTAGAGAAAATATATATAAAAGAAGTCATGAAACCCTATTTCTAATGGAGTAAGAATTGAACTAAATTTATAAAATAAGAATATAATCGTATTAAATAAGCATTTTTATTATTTATTGTTAGCTCTGATGCCATTGAAAGTAACGAGTATGATAGAGAGTAAAAAAATAACACATTAGTTTAACGTGATTCTCTTGTAAAGGTTATGTCTGTTTATAAACACTTAAATTATTTATTCTACTTGTGCTGCTTCAATTATCATCTAGGTCAATCTCTTGGCAAAGCATGTTGGGAAGACACCTGAGCAAATTGAGGCTGACATGAGTCGGCCAAAATACTTTAGTCCATCAGAGGCTATTGAATACGGCGTCATAGACAAGGTACTTAAGTCAAACATACTTTTTAGTGGTGATTTGCTAGCTTTTTGGTTCACCTACTCATTTGATCTTTTCAGGTCATATATAATGAAAGAGGCACTAAAGACCATGGAGTTGTTTCTGATCTTAAGAAAGCTCAACTTATATAACTAGAAAGAAATTGCCATTAGTGACAATTAAGACTCAAGTAAGTTAGAGTCCCTGGTTAGTCTTCATATCGACAATTTCTGATGACTAGATTGCATTTGTTTGCCATGATTTGCTTCTATAATAGCTCGTGGGTGATAATGAGCTTTGTCCTTCCTACCAATAGTGAATATGTAAATACATTGTCACTTTATCAAAATTCGTATATAATGCCTATTATGGTCCATGATTTGGGATCTAGTTATAGGACCTTACACTTTGAAGTCTTCTAGCAGCTTTGCTTGCACCCTAAGCTTGGAAGACTTTATTCCTATTTTACCTAATTTGTTAAAAAAAAGATTTAGAGCTCGTTAAGAGAGAACTCTGGATCTCAACATGTATATTGTTGGAGTGAATAATAGTGCCCTTATTGCATTCCCTTATATAGGATACAAGACACAATCCTAACAACTAACGAACTCTTTATAGAAATGGAAGACCTATCTAGATAACACTGCTAGATCTATCGAAACTAATCCTATCTAGATAATTGCAAAATCTTTTCAAAATTTTTTTATTTTTCACATGAGTAAAATGTTGGTAAACTTGGTCAAAAGACACCATTTTCGCTGAATCATGCTCAAGAGTAACATGACCCTATTGTCTAGCAAAGACATTATCTTGATCCTACTATCTAGTAGCAACATTTCCCACTCCAATAAGAATGCACTTGACTTTAGGCACAAATGAAGGATAGGTTGAAACATAATTAAGGCTAGTTGTACAGTTGCGATTGCTTCTTAAGATGTTGTACAATTGAGATTGCTTCTTCACTCCACTTGACTGCATCTTTCTTTAACATGCTTGTTAATGGGGGCGGCTATCTTACCATAGTCTTTGACAAATTGCTAGTAGTAGCCAGTTAATCCAAGTAAGATTTGTAATTCTTTCAAATTTTTCGACATCAGCCACTGCTTCATTACATTCACGTTTTTAGGATCAATAGTCATTCCTTCCTTAATTATAACATGACTTAGATATTCAATCCTATTTCTGTACAAATAGCATTTTTCTTTTAAATTAGCGAATAAGTGATGAGTTTTAAGGATGGTTAGTACTTCTCTCAAATGTTGCAAATGGGCTTTCACGGAGTTGCTGTAAATTAGTATGTTGTCCAAAAAAAAAAAACCCCCCTTTCGCAACATTGGTTTGAAAATATTGTTCATGATAGACTGAAATGTTGCTCATTGGTTAAGTCGAACCGTATGACTAAAAACTTGTAGTGTCCCTTATGAGTGCAAAATGCAGGGATATCCTTGGTCATTATCAAATCTGATGGTATCCTGACTTTATATCCAGCTTAGAAAATTGTCAAGCCCCTCTCAACTCATCAAATAACTCGCCACTATAGGGATGGGAAATCAGCTAGGGATTGTTACCTTATTCAAAACTTTGTAGTCTACACAAAATTTCTAGCTACCATCCTTCTTCTTGACTTAGAGTATTGAGCTCGAAAAAGGACTTATGCTAAGCTAGATAATCCCTATAGTTAACATCTCCTTTACTAACCTTTCTATCTCATCCTTCTGAGTATGGGCGTACTGATAAGATCGGACATTGATGGGAGTTATCCTGAGTTTTAAGTTGATTTCATAGCTTTTCTCTCACCACGGGGTAGCTCACCCGACCAATGGAAAACTTTTTGAAATTCTTCTATCAACCCTTGTACATCCGTAGGAAGTTGGTCCCTTTGTACTCGTCCGAAAGGGTTGGCCTACACATCTCAACCATCATTCCTTGGCCTTCATGGATAATAGTCTTGACCATAGTTTTAGGGATACGGCTATTTTGCTTAGAGTAGGGTACCCATGTAGCACTATTGTCTTTCCCCTAGTTGGTATCTTCATTGTTAGGGAGTGCTAATTAGAGTCGTTGTATTGCATTGCAAACAAACACTTGAGCCTTGAGATCACATCAAACCCACCAAGATTGAAAGGCAGAAAATCCGTGATCATTATGATCTTTTGTAGTTGAAGTACAACACCTTTGCAAATCCCTCTACCTGGTATAGGTGCTCCACTTCCCATTGCTAACCATAGCTCGTTGTCTCTATGATTTGGATGCCCAACTTTGCCACCAGCTCTTCACCGATGAAGTTATGGGTAGCCCCTCAATCAAGGACGATCATTACCTCCTAGCTCCTTATCATTCCTCTTATTTTCATCGAGTGCGGAGAGCTTAATCCAACGACTGAATTTAGTGTCAAATGGATTTCCCCAACCTGTAGCAATGCTTCAACATTTGATTGCCCTTCACCTATCCCCAACTTGCCTTCTGCTTCATCCTCAAAAACAGTTGAGATTTTCAATTCTTGGTTTTTACATATGTGCCCAACATGATTTTTTCATCACACTTGAAGCATAATTAAGAAATATGGCTAATATGAGGTTGTTAGAATATCAAGTTTTAGAGTTGAATTTTTGCTAGGATTGCTGAATTTTCAGATTTCGTATAGCTGAATTTTTAAGGTTTGATTGCTTAAAATTTAAGTTTAATATTTTAGGGTTTAATATGGCTAGAATTTAGGTTTGAGATAGTTGGAATTTAGTGAAGAACAAAAACAATGGATAGTAGGAAATCAGGAATCACTCCTAGGATCTAAGAACCACTCTTAGAAGAAAGAATCACACCGTTTAGTTGAAAACTCAAGTTTGTAGAAAAATTTCAGATTGCTTATTCTTGAAGAAGAGTTGAATACACACACATATATATAGTTCATGAGGCACAGACAGTTGTATGTATAAACTAGAATTTTGTTTCCTTCTTTTAGCTAATTGACATGTTTGACATTATTGTGTGACCTTAGGCACGTCCCGTTTTAAAGAGGACCAATAGAAGCGATTTTCAACCATTACGATGGTTTTATCTCTTCCAAAAATGTCCTGGTGCTCCTCCAAGTAATTCCTAAATCACATCCTCCCTTATAGACGTATTAAGTTGGCAAATTGATTTCCTTTGAAAAGATAGTCATCGTGGATACCAAAAGGAAAGTGTTGGTCTCTCTGTCTAGCTGCAATTTCTGAATAGATTACATATTCTCTTATTGACTCTTCCTACTTAATGCATCTGCTGCCTTATTCTCAACTTCTGTCCCATGTTTAATAACAAAGTTAAATTGCTCCAAAAACTAACCCATAAGACGTGCCCTTTGTTCAAGTTTTTATGGGACTTGAAGTGTTTAAGAAATTCGTTATTTGAATATAGAATAAACTCCCTGTATGAGAGATAATGACACCAATCGTAAAGACAACGTAGTACTGCATAAAATTCCTTGTCATAGGTTGAATATCGTTGCTTCTCTTCGCTTAACTTCTCATTGAAGTAAGCATTTGGGTGTCCCTCTTGGCTGAGTATGCCTACATGAGATGTGTCACAAGCAACTTCAAATACTCCAGAAAAATGTAGAATTTGTAAAATAGGAGATCTAGTCATCTTTTTCTTGATTTCTTCAAATGCTTTAGTTACTGCCTTTGACCAAGTAAACTTTCCTTTTTTCATACAATCAGCAATAGGTGCCATCATGGTGTAACTCGCCTAGAATGTTGCTAGACTGTGGAAACTCCTTATGTTGTGCACATCCTTTGGAATAGGTCAATCAAGGATGACCTTAATCTTCTCATGATCCATCTTCACTCTACGGCAGGATATAATAAAACCCAGAAATACAACACTTGATTGCATGAAAGAACACTTCTCTAAGTTGATATAAAGTTCCTTTTGCCTCAAAACTCTCAAGATTTGTTGTAGATTTAATAGGTGGTCTTCTTTAGTCTTGCCGTATATTAATATATCATCAAAATATACCACCAAAAATTTACCCAAAAATGGTTGAAACACTTGATTCACCACTCTCATGAAAGTTCTAGTTGCATTAAAGAGTCCAAATGACATAACCAACCATTCATAAAGTCCCTCTTTAGTCTTGAAAGTTGTTTTCTGATAAAACCAGTAACTAGAGAAGATAACTTCTAGCACAAGGGTAGTAATGAATACTGAAGATGCTCTTGTTTATTGAATTTCTGAGAACCTTATTACAGAATTACAGAGGATTTGAACGAGTTCCTCTAACTCCCTGAATTCTCTCCGATAACTCCCCACCCAAAATCCCCCTCCTCTTTTATTTAATTTTCTATTTATAATAGCCAGTCCTAACTGCTTTACCCGCTCCCCTTATTTCTGAATTAAAAACTACATTAGTTTAAGTGTGGGATAATGATGCCTATCCCGCCACCTCACGCTTTTCCCTTCCTTCTCCTCACATACACTCGGGTAACCTCTGGTCCTACCCTAACATTTTCCATTCATCTCCTTGTCTAATTCTAATTTGATGGTACCCACTTTGTAAGTTTGATAAGTGCAAATGTAATGTAACAGTCATAAGGTGTAAATACTGTTGTAATAGCAGAAATGAAGAGAGGAATAGAAGAATTGTATTGAAATTGTTTTGTAAAAGCTGACACCAGCAGATTTCATGAGTCTGCCTTGCTCATCAATGTCATCATTCAATTACAATATTCCTCATACCTTTGTGCTTCTCTCACTGTGTATATATAAGATAATTTGTGTAACAAACATATAACAAATTGCCATGCTGGCAATTGTGACCCATAACAGAAAATAGCAAATAACCAACAAGCACAGCCTCTTGTTTCTGCGTAACAAACTTCCACCGTAGCACTCATTGCCTTTATTCATGACAAACTTAGATTCTTCTATTCTTTGCTGGACCCAGCTCTAGGAAAGCCTCTTGCCTTCTTCCTTTGATACACGAACTGGATTGTTGGTTTGGTAGGCCCATCAAAGTCTCTCTTGGTAAAGGTAGTAGGTTCCAATCAAAATATCTAAAATATCATCAAGCCAAGGTATTGGAAATCTATACCTTATTGTGATCTTATTTATCGCCTGACAATCAATACACATTCACCAACGTCCATCCTTTTTAGGAGTCAATAGTGTTGAAATTACACACGGACTAAGACTTTCTTGAATAAATCATCTTTTCAGTAATTCTTCTACTTGTCTCTTCAGCTCTTCATTCTCAATAGGATTCAAGTGAAAGGTTGGAAGATTTGGTAGGTTAGATACAAGTACGAAGTCAATAGCATACTGAATTATCTTGTAAAGGAGATAATCACTGGTAAATCATCCAATGTAAGCTTTGAAAAATCAGCTAACAACTCTCCCACTTCTTTTGGTAAGGTAAAGGGTGTTTCAGATGCTATTTTTGTTACTTCCCTCACTACCATTGCAAACACAATTCCCTTTTCCTTGCTAACAACTTCAAATTCTCTCTCCTTAAGGATATTAAGAGACTTTTTCTTGACATATACGGCTTTTTTGTTACTTCCTCTTTGTTTTTCTACCTTGCCTACTTTCATAGGCTTTAAAATTATCTTCTTTCCATGAAATATAAACTAATAGGTGTTAGCTTTTTCGAAGTGCTACACATCTCAATCATAAAGTTACGGTTGCCCAAGTAAAATGTGAGATGCTTTCATAAGAATGACATCACACCAAATAGAATCATCATATGTTCCTAATTTGAAAGACACCAAGCACCTTTGACCAATTGTGTTAGCAATGCTGATCTGTTTACTGTTAGTAATGTGGATCTGCCTATATTACCTAAACCTATTAAGATATATATACGTAGGGGTAAGATAGGTAAAGAGCAATTTGCCAACTAGATAGGTTGTTATGAGTTTGTTATAGTTAGTTATGGAGAGAGATTGTGTTATAGAGAATATAGAGAAACACTATGGGGTGGGGAAGGGACATATTTTTATGATAGAAAGGATTTGTCTTTGGCCTGGAACTTGTCCAGGAGGAAAACCTACTGCTGTATTCTCTTCTAAACACGTAAATAATACAATCTCAATTTCTATCCCTATCAATTGGTGCGTTCATTGAGAGAACCACGGGGTTGAGATTGTATGCAAACAAGAATGGAAGCTAGAGTATCTTCGGTAGAGGCGTCTCTTAGGAGACAGGAGTCATCCCTCTGACCCCAAGAGGGAATAATTAAGTCACACGACACTACCCTAAAGGATCTAAGAACACAGCTTAGTACCTTGATGGCTAGCGTAGAGACACTGGCAAAGTCACAAAACCTCTTGCAGTCGGAGATGAGAGATGGCTTTCAGACTCTGATGGAAAGGAACCCACAGAAGCAGCATATGGGAAGTGAAGAAGAAGCTCCACCTGCGTTTACCCACCACGCATCCTCCTCGGCGTACTGGGGCAGGCAGGCACAAGTCATACACTGTTGGCGGTGACAGAGTTGCGAGTGGCCGACAGGGGAACCATGGTTCCTCGGCCTCTACAGAACGTGCATGGGAAGAATATAGGAATGTAGCACGTCGGGTTGACTTACCAGCATTCCACGGTGAAGACCCATTTGCATGGGTTGTGCGAGCTGAATCATATTTTATGATTCATGAGATTCCCCCTAAGCTGCGCCTACCAATGGTCCAGGTCTGCATGGAGGGTACGACGTTGTACTGGTTTATGACTTTACGGGAGTTCGATCCCTGCATGACGTGGGAAAGGTTTAAACGTTCCTTGTTTGAACGTTATGGAGAAAGGGATGAGGGTGACCCGATTGAGAAATTGAAGTCGGTAGCTCAGCATGGGTCGGTGGATGTGTATATCGATGAATTTGAGAGGGTAGCGTCGCAAATAGCCAACTTTTCGAAAGATTGGTATATGAGTTGTTTTTTAGGTGGACCACGTGAAGAGATCAAGAACCGGGTTCGAACTCATGAACCGACGTCTCGAGCTAGGCTCATGACTGTCGCCTGGAAGGTAGAGAGAGAGCTGGTCAGTGAGGGAGTAATCCGGCTGGGGGAATACAAGAACAAGCAGGCAGCACCACCCATGGGTTACGGGTATCGTCTAGGTAACTCTGCTGTCCAGCGCACAGTGCCAACAAGTAGTTCAGCTATGAGTCAAAAGAATGAAGTAAAAGAGTTGCCTAATAAGTTCAGAAGTACCCTAAAGGAGGGTAATTGGCTGGGTGGTCCTAAATGGAAGGGAACCAGGAACCTATCCTACGAACAACTTGTGGAGAGAAGGGCAAAAGGACTGTGTTTTAAATGTGGGCAGACCTACGGCCCACTACACCGTTGCCCCGATAGGGAATTCAAGCTGATCGTTTTGGAGGGAGAAGAGGAAGTAGATGGAGTGAGTAATCAGGAGTCGGCAGTAAGAGATGAGCAACCTGAAGATTGGGAATTGGTTTGTAACTCGGTGGAATTCAGTGAAGTAGGTAGGGCACAAACCTCACCCACAAGGCTAGGGTCTTGATGGGTAAGCTGAATGAAATGCCCATTTTAATTATGGTAGATAGTGGAGCTAGCCACAATTTTGTTTCTGGAAGGTTAGTTCAGGCTATAAGAATCCCTATTACCCCAACTAGAACTTTCGGGGTAAAATTGGGAGATGGACATAGATCTTTCTCACAGGGTATTTGTAAAGAGATAAAATTGAAGTTGAACGGAGTAGAGTTTAATGTAGATGCTTATGTGTTTGATACTGGGGGGCCTGACTTGATTTTAGGTGTGGCATGGTTGGAGGCATTGGGGTTAGTAAGGGTTGATTGGAAGAAAATGTGCATGTCTTTCATCCAAAAGGGGGCAGAAATTACTCTGCAGGGAGTTGACATCCAGGGCTCTTCTCCTCACGCTCTACAATAGATGTTTAAGCATCAAGAGGTGGAAGTAGAGGGGTTATTATGGTCAATAGGAATCAGCGGATACACTCCTGAACAAATGGGTATCTTGAGGGCAGAACAGCAAGAAGAATTGAGGGGAGTTCTATCCAGGTTTAATGTTGTTTTCCTAGAGACGAGAGAACTACCACCAAAGAGGACTAATGACCATGCTATTAATCTTAAGGAAGGAGCAGAACCAGTGAACATTCGGCCTTATAGACATGCTCACCATCACAAGGATGAAATTGAAAGACAAATT
Source organism: Erythroxylum longipes (assembly GCA_027563885.1). Classification (NCBI taxonomy): domain Eukaryota; kingdom Viridiplantae; phylum Streptophyta; class Magnoliopsida; order Malpighiales; family Erythroxylaceae; genus Erythroxylum; species Erythroxylum longipes. Next base: position 26,557,007 of record JAOQMS010000179.1, read on the forward strand.
CAAAGGTTGCTGGAGTCGGGTGTTATCAAACCTAGTATCAGCCCATTTTCAAGTCCCGTAATCCTTGTTAAGAAGAAGGATGGATCATGGAGGTTGTGCATAGATTATCGGGCATTGAATAAACTCACGGTGCCAGACAAATTTCCTATTCCTGTTGTAGATGAGCTGATGGAGGAATTACATGGAGCCAAATATTTTTCTAAGGTTGACTTAAAGTCGGGATTTCATCAAATTAGGGTTAGAGAAGAAGACGTATATAAGACGGGGTTTCGGACTCATGAAGGGCATTACGAATACTTAGTTATGCCCTTTGGACTGATGAACGCGCCGGCTACTTTCCAAGCTACCATGAACTCAATCTTTTAACCATTGCTGCGTAAGTGTGTTCTGGTCTTCTTCGATGACATCTTGGTTTACAGTTCAGATTGGCAAAAGCACATGCAACATCTAGCTTTGGTGCTGCAATTATTATTGGACAACTGATTATTTGCTAATAGGCAGAAGTGCATGTTTGGGCAGAAATCTGTAGAGTATCTTGGTCATATTATTTCCTGTGATGGGGTCGCTATGGATCCGTCAAAGATCAAGAGTGTTTTGGGGTGGCCTACTCCCAAGAATGTGAAGGGAGTAAGAGGGTTTCTTGGTCTCATAGGGTATTACAGAAAATTTATCCAAGATTACAGTAAAATCGCTAAACCACTTACGGAACTTACTAAGAAAGATGGGTTCTGTTGGGGAAAGGAGTCCCAAGAAGCCTTTGAAGAGTTGAAGAGGAGAATGACTACTTCTCCGGTCTTAGCCTTGCCTGATTTTTCTAAACAGTTTTCTATTGAGTGTGATGCTTCAGAAAGGGGATTGGGTGCTGTGTTAATGCAAGAAGGTTGACCTTTGGCTTATTTCAGCAAGGCATTGGCTGAATCCACCTTTTCTAAATCTGTCTATGAGAAGGAAGTGATGGCAGTAGTGTTGGCAATCCAACATTGGAAGCATTTTCTAACGAGGAGACACTTCAAGGTCTACGCCGATCATAGAAGTCTGAAACATTTATTAGACCAGCGTATCCCTTCGGTTGATCAACAATGTTGGCAAGCTAAGCTATTGGGTTTAGATTTTGAAGTTATTTATAAACCAGGGAAACAAAATGGAGCTGCAGATGCTCTCTCTCGCATAGAAGAAGACAGCCTACTGTTTTCTGTCATCTCAGCCCCATTCTGGCTTGACATGGATGTGGTCCGAAGGGAGGTGAAGGAAGATGCCAAGTTGAACTCACTTATGACAGCCCTTTTACAAAATCCGAACTCCAGACCTGACTATCATATGAGGGATGGCCTGTTATTCTATAAAAACCGGTTAGTTCTCTCTTCCACATCAACCTTAATTCCTCAATTTCTACAAGAATATCATGCTTCTCCTTTGGGGGGACATTCTGGATTTCTAAAGACCTACAAGAGGCTGTCTAGTGGACTGTTTTGGTTAGGGATGAAGTCTACAATTCAGAAATTTGTTCATGAATGTGTCATATGTCAGAAAAACAAAGTACATGGCAATGTCTCCAGCAGGCCTCTTACAACCCCTACCCATTTCTAAACTTGTTTGGGATGAAATCTCAATGGACTTTATTTCAGGACTCCCAAAATCTCATGGTTATGAGGTAATTATGGTGGTAGTGGACCGTCTATCCAAATATGCACATTTTCTGCTTCTCAAACACCCCTATACAGCTAAGTCAGT
>JAOQMS010000179.1:26558837-26592790 GCA_027563885.1 Erythroxylum longipes
TGTCCAGGAGGAAAACCTACTGCTGTATTCTCTTCTAAACACGTAAATAATACAATCTCAATTTCTATCCCTATCAAATTGGTATAGTACTATCATTTATCCAAGCAACTTTGTAGGGATTTGGATGTTTCTCCATGAGCAAATTCAATTGCTTCACCATGTTCTCTAATAAAATTCAATCGCTTCCCTATGCTCTCTAATACTACTACATTCATACTACTTCCTCCGTCAATGATAAAACTTTTATACTTTATCTCCGCATCTAACTTGAGTAAAGAAAATAGTAGTACGAAGCCATTTTGTTGTTCTTCCACTTTAGGGGTCGTAAGTATGCGTCTCATGCATTAAGATTTGTAGGACTAGTTAGTTCATCACTAGAGTTTCCTTCAATTCCTCTCTAGCTTCATGCTCACATACATACTCATCAAATTCTTCCTCTTCTTCTTATCCTATTATATGCAAACCTTTATTATGACATTCATATATAAAATGACCCCTCCCGATGCATCGGAAGACTTCTTTTCACTGCTGCCTCCTTTTGTCCCAGTCTCAGCTATGGCTTTGCCTTTAAGTTGAACTCCTTGAGAAGTTATGTAGTAGTTTTGTGGTGCAGATTTTGATGCATTGGATGATGATCTGAAGTTTTGTACTGTCATAGTTCTCTTCATGCCAAACTCCCCGACTTGACTTTGAAACTTTTTAGTTACTTGTCCCAAGTATTGTTCTGTTCTTAAAGCCAAGTGATATGCATCTTTCAGGTTGTAAATCCTTTACATTATTAACTCCTTGCTAATTTCTACCCTTAAGCCATTTTTTTAGTGAGATATAAGTTTTAGTTTCGACTTCATCCCTTCACATCGATATTTATGTGTACTCAATTAAGGACATAATCCCTTGTCTAAAGATTGTGAAAGATTGTGAGTTGATCTTGGAGATCCTCCTGATAATGAAATGGTAAGATTTTTTTTTCTACAACTTCAGTTTCATCTCTCCGTAATCAACAATTAGTAGCTAGCCTATTTTTCGAAGTCGATCCTCTACTGATCTCCACTATATTTTAGCGTGTTCAACGAGCTTCGTCTTTGCGAATTGAACGTTTCGATCTTCCGACATGTGATACCACTCAAAAAATCTTCCATTGCTGTTGTCCAATCTAAAAACAGGTGTGGATCTATTTTTTCTGCAAAATTAGGGGCTTCAACACAAGCTTTCTTAGTAATTTCAACGAGTTCATTGTGTGTTTCAACTATATCGTGGCCTCTAAAAGTTCGCATGCGCTCTCCATATGCTGCTGGTTGGTTTCTTTGTCTTGGATCTCTCAATAGGCGTTCATTTCCTAACCCCATTTGTTGTTGATTAATGTCAACCTCTTTGTCTTGGATTTCACTTTTCCACCTGCACCATCAATTTTAGTTTGTTGTCTGATATTGTTTTCTGGATTAATTCTTGGAGCACCTTATGATCATGGGTTATTAAAGTACAATCTTTCTTTAACTCTTACAAGTATTTCATCTCGCTCCTGGTCACTAAATATTTCTCCGTATGCCCTTCTGCTAAGTGCTGCCATCATGAATCAAAGCTCTGACACCAAATTGATGTAGGATAAATAGAAGAATTATTAAATAGTTGTTAAAAAATACAAAATTAGGAAATATGGCTGATATTAGTCTGCTTGAATATTCAAGTTTTAGGGTTGAATTTTGGCTAGAAATGCTGAATTTTTAGATTTTGTATGGCTAAAATTTTAATGTTTGGTTGCTGAAAATTGAATATGGCTGGAATTTAGGTTAATTTTGCTGGAATTTAGTGAAGAACACCAATAATGGATAATTAGGAATCACTTTTAGAAGAAAGCATCAAACTTTCTAGCTGAAAACTCAAGTTTGTAGAAAAATTTTAGATTGCCATTCTTGATGAAGAGCTGAATACACACACACACACTCCTATATATAGTTCTTAGAACCCTTATTCTAGTAGAAAAGAGTTCTTAATTTAAATCCTATTGTAATAGAAATTCTATAAGTCATATACAACTAGGATAGCATATCTAAAATAGAATTAACATATATTACTACTACATATCTAAGGAGGAATCCTAACAGTCTAAATTTCAGCCTATTTTGATGTAAACTCAAGCCCTGGATCTCAACGTGTAAACTGTTTTGGAATGGATAATTTTGTCTTTATTGCATTCCCTTATATAGGATACAAGACTTATCTTAACAACTAACAAACTTTCTATTATAGAAATAGAAAATAATCCTATCTAGATAACGACTGCCAGATCTATTCAAACTAATCCTATCCATATAACATCTGAAAATCTATTCAATCTTATTTCTTATTTTCCAATGAGTAAAACGTTGGTATACTTTCACTGAATCATGTTCAGGAGTAATATGAGCTGTCCAGCAGTAATATGATCCTGTTGTCCAGAAGTAAGAGCACCATTTGCGGAGACACCGGTTTGAAACTTGATACTGTCTTCAGTTTATTAGTTTCCTATGGAGCAGATCGTGTCAACCTTTGGTTATAGTTAACCATAACTTTTTGAGGTTTGATCCTCAGATATCTTAGCAGCCACTGAGGAGAAGCCTTGCCTCGTTCATAGCCTATGGTAATATGGATTAACAGATCAGTATTGAGTTTAGTATTTCTACATGAAGTTAAAGCTTAAATCATTTTCTTTCCTCTGTAGAATCTGCTACAGTTAATCCACTGAAAGATAAAAAGTTTAACTGAGAAAAGAGGCGGAAAAAAAAAAGGCAATGGAGGGTGAGATTAATGAAAAAATAGGCAAATGGACAAATACTTCCATAAGTCTTCATGTGATTTTCTTTCCATTTACATCCTCATTCAGCCCCTTTTGCTAATCCTACTACGTAATTGCTATAGTTTGTGTTCCAAGGATTTTTTTGAGTCAATATGCAGTTGCTTGCTGTTTCCATGGCTCAGCACTTTCTAGTTATTGCTTGTCACTTTGTCTTCCTCAAAACTGCACCAGAAAGACACCTGGAAAAGTGCATTACCTACACAAGTGCGGATTGACTATTTGATTAAGAAACTTTACACGTTGCTTGCCATTTCTCATTCTTTTTCGGTTTTTCAAGATTGAGACTGACTACAGAGGCGTGTTGGTTGTGAGAGTATGCTTTATTGGCTGATCTTCCTCTCTACCGGACCATTTTTCCTTTTTATCATCCTAAATCTTGCAAATGTAAGGATGGGATGTTATACTGGCTGTTTATCAACCGCAGATTAATATTTGGTCCCGGCCAATTCTGTGTTGTTCCATCGTGTCTTCCGAGTGAATAGGGCTTGCGTGTTGCGAGTGACTCATTCTGTGCGATATGGATGTGACTTTCAAATTGGCCTCATTTTTATGTTATTTTCTTTTTGTCTGAAAAGATTGAATTGTTCTCAGGCATTTGTAGCACGCCATTGGATTGCGCACAGTGGAATAACTTAAATGGAATGTACACCGAACAAAGAGAATTAACAACTGAAGGATCAGTGCTTGAAGCTTCAGCCATAGAAGATGTAGTTTGTACAAGCATTTAATGGGATTATCTTAATTTAATATATGCTACTGTAGCTAGTAGTTTTTGTAACTTTAAGGGCTTGGTAAGTATTGCTGCGAGGGGATCCTTCCACTCTCAGTAATTATGCAATTCGTCTCCTAAGCCACATCGCATGTTTTAAACCCAATTCGTATATTTAATATTATTTTCACTTTTCAATCTAGTTCAGTAGCCACCAGTTTCTGCATATAATATTCTATTTTCACTCGTCACTACTAACATTCAAATTGATTTGGAGATATTCGCATTTTAAACCAAATGTAAAATATCTTGTTTTTTATTTTTTTTGCTAAAAAAGGTCAATTCCTTCGTGATGTACATGGATTGGGGCATTGTATTTGTGTATAATATGTTAGCACTTAGGCCCAATTACCAGCCCAATTGACTACTCGATCCAGAAGGACCTCAAGGAGATCAGGCTACTGGGATGACTATGTTAGAGCTGTCATTTGTTTTGTTGCATTTCTTTTCAAATGTTGTTAGATTCTTTTTTTCTGTTTCCTTGAATCGTGGTTGTCCAATGATTAGTACATGCTCTTTATTAAATACTCCAGGAATGAATGAAAGAAGGAGGAAAAAGAATATTACCAAAATCTCTCTCCTCTCTAATTTCTCGAAGGTCCCTTTGTTCTCGAATTCAAAGAAGAATGTTGCTTTATCAATTGGTCCGACCTACCATGGCTAATCATAATACTCGCTCCAAAACCGCCACCAAGTGCCTCGAAGAAACTGTTCTTCGTCTTGCCCAAGCATAAACCACCCTCACCACTAACCAAAATGACCTTTCCCTCAAAATTGATAGCATCCTCGAACAACTTAACCATCTCTTCACGCAAACACCCCACCCCCACCTCCCTACAACATCCAACGTCCACCTATTAAGTTGGAAGTACCTCGTTTTGATGGGCAAGACGCATTAGGATCGATTTTCAAGATTTCACAATTTTTTGATTATCAGGGAACCCCCGATAAAGAGCAAATCACAGTTGTGTCGTTTTACATGGATGGTCCAGCTCTTAGCTGGTACCAATGGATGTTCTGAAATGGTTTTATGGCCAACTTTATTGCAAGCTCTGGAAACAAGGTTTGCACCTTCTTTCTATGACGATCTCAGGGGCGCTGTGTTCAAACTATCCCAATGTGGCATTGTCAATGAATATCTCACAAAGTTTGAATGGTTGGCTAATCGTATTGTGGGCCTACCACCTTCATTCCTACTCAGTTGTTTCAGCTTTGGCCTTTCTCCAGAGATCCAACGTGAAGTTCAGGCGTTGCAGCCCATTTCACTCACATAGGCCACAGCTTTAGCAAAGCTCCAAGAGGACAAAATCGAGGATAGAAAACGCAGCTATAAAGGTAGAACCTCCATCCCATCTTCTTCATCCATTGTGACACCTACAACCCAAGATACCCCAACACCCCAACCCCTGTTACCCACTCCATCAAAACTAAATTTTAAAAAGCTTACCCTAGTGGAAATGGCCACTAGACGTGAGAAGGGATTATGCTATAACTGCAACGAAAAATGGGGACCCACCCATAAATGCAGGGCCCGTTTCTTCTTGCTTATTGCTAATGATGATGATGAGGACCCACCTCCTAAGCCTCCATCTTTTCATCTTGACCTTACCCCACTATCTAATGACCTAGTCAATGCTCAGATTAGTTTGAATGCCCTTTCTGGCACTCCTGCACCAGAAACATTTTGCCTTTATGGCTTAATTGGACACTCCCAGGTTACCATTTTAATCGATGGCAGAAGTACCCATAATTTTGTTCAATCCAGAGTAGCCAAATTTTTATAGTTACCTACTGAAAATACTTAGCCCCTTAAAGTCATGGTTGGCAATGGAACAGTGATTGATTGCCACCAAATTTGCTCACACACGACCATTCAAATTCAAGGCCAAGTCTTTGATGTTGATTTACATGTCATCCCCACCAGTGGTGCTGACATCGTACTTGGTATACAGTGGGTCAAACGCCTTGGCCCTATTGTCACAAATTATGAAACACTGACCAGCAATTCATTAGGCATGGTAACATCATTGAATTCAAGGCAGATGCACCAAACAAACCTGTTCACGCGTCTGCCCAACAGGTACGTCGTCTATTACAGACCTATGCCTCTTCTGAATTTTTTCATATCAACATTTTTTCAGAACCACCAGCTGAATTGGAACCACCTCCTTCCCCACCCATCCCATAAATTGCCCACCTCTTAACTAAATATAAAGACCTTTTCCAAAAACCAACCCAGCTTCCTACACCATGAGAAATACATCACAAAATTCACCTCCTACCCAACTCCAATCCAGTAAATGTCCACCCTTATCGATATACCCACTTTCAAAGGTGTGAAATTGAGAAACAAGTCAATGAGATGCTTTATTTAGGAATGATTCAGCTGAGCTACAGCCCCTTCTCATCACTCGTATTACTTGTCCAAAAAAGGACGATAGTTGGAACTTTTGTGTTTACTATATGGCCTTAAATTCGATCACCATTAAAGATCGTTTTCCTATGCCTACGATTGATGAACTTCTGGATGAGTTGGGCAATGCTTCATGGTTTTCAAAGCTGGACCTGAGACAAGGCTTCCATTAAATACGAATGGATGAGGATGACATTCCAAAAATAGCTTTTAGAACCCACCAAGGACATTACGAGTATAAGGTGATGCCGTTTGGATTGTGTAATGCACCTTCTACATTTCAGGCAACAATGAACGGATTACTCAAGCCATATTTACGTCATTTTGTTGTTGTCTTTTTTTTTTTTTATGATATACTAGTATATAGTAGCTCTTTCAATTCTCACCTGAATCATTTGGATTGTGTGTTTCGTGTTCTGCTAGAGGGCAACTTCTTCCTCAAGGACTCTAAGTGCTTGTTAGCCAAAAGATAGCTGGAGTATTTGGGTCACATTGTGTCCCAAAGGGGGATCCAACCAGAGTTGTCAAAAATTCGTGCCATGATCGAACCAGAGCTGTCAAAAATTCTCACCGGTTTTTACAGCAAATTCATCAAAGATTATGCTAAAATTGCATCAGCATTAACTGTTTTATTACGCCGGGGCTATTTTCAATGGAACTCTCAAGCTGAACAGGCTTTTGCTACTCTAAAAAAGGCGATGACAGAGGCCCCCGTTCTTGCATTACCAGATTTTACACTTCCCTTTACACTTGAGACTGATGCCTCAGGGGTGGCCATGGGAGCAGTGCTTATGCAACGTGATCATCCCATCGCATTTTTTAGCAAACCATTTTGTTTGCGCCTCCTTCGCGCTTCCACTTATGTGCGTGAATTACATGCTATCACAACAGCAGTTCGTAAGTGGCGCCAATACTTGCTAGGTCATCCATTCATCATCCTCACAGGTCATAAGAGCCTCAAAGAACTCATGTATTAGGTGGTACAAACTCCAGAACAACAAATATACTTATCTAAGTTTCTAGGCTATGACTATACAATCTAAAATAAGGTGGGAAAAAGCAACATTGTCACCGATGCTCTGTCACACATACCGGATGACACAAAAGGCAAGTTTTTCATACTGTCCATGCCTCATTTTACATTTCTAGAGCAACTACGCACCACACTAAATGGAAGCAGTGAATTTAAGTCCTTATTTACTTAAGTTCAATAGTACCCAAACTCTCATCTAGATTACTCATTCCACAATGGACTGCTATTATTTAAGGGCAAGATATGGCTGGATTCTACCAATCCTTTTCGAACACTTTTAATGGAAGAATTTCATAAAACTCCACTGGGGGGACACATGGGCTTTGCCAAGACATTACAAAAGATCTGAGCAAATTTTTTCTGGGACACTATGCGCCGCGATGTGCAGATTTTTGTGGCATGATGCATAATTTGCCAACACACTAAGTATGAAACCAAATGCCCAATGAGACTGCTACAATCGATCCTAATTCTATCTGCTATTTGGGAAGACCTATCCCTTGATTTCATCACTGGTACGGATACACAACGGTTTTGGTGGTCATTGACCGCTTCTCCAAAGCGGCTCATTTTGGGGCACTTCCACCTCAATACACAGCATTTAAAGTAGCCTCTCTTTTTATGGACATGGTTTGCAAGCACCACGGTTTTCCCAAAAGTATAATCTCTAATTGTGACCCAATTTTTATGAGCCATTTTTGGCGTGACTTATTCAAAATTTGTGGTACCAAGTTGCGCATGAGTACTTCATATCACCCAGAAACAGACGGCCAAACTAAGGTTATGAATTGCACTTTGGAGCAGTATTTGAGATCCTCCGTGCATGACAAACCATCACAGTGGTACAAATTCTTGTCCCTGGCTGAATGGTCCTACAAAACTTCCATTCATTCTAGCATTGGTGTCACTCCTTTCAAGGTAGTTTATGGAAAAAGTCCTCCCTCCATTCCGCATTACTTGCTTGGCTCTTCTCAAATTGAAGCTGTTGATTCTATTCTATCCTCTTGCCAACAAATGTTGGACATTCTCAAACAACGTCTCACCAAAGCGCAAAATGAAATGAAATTGCAAGCCGACCATAAACACAGAGACGTGTCATACACAGTAGGAGATTGGGTGTATGTGAAACTTCGTCCTTATCGCCAAACTTTTGTTTCTACTTCACCATACACCAAGCTCTCCAAGCGATATTATGGTCCATTTCAAATTACTAAAAAAATTGAACAAGTTCCCTATCTCCTACAGCTTCCTGAGATATCCAAAATTCACCCAGTGTTCCATTGTTCCTTACTTAAGTTCCATCAAGGACCATTGGTTCCATCTGCTGATCCCCTGCCATCCGATGCTTTTGAAAATCATCCTTTAGTGGAACCATTAGCTATTTTGGAATACATATGGGATAATACTGTTTCTCCACCCTCCCTATTAGTTTTGGTTTAATGGCTTGGACTACCTCCAGAAGACACTAGTTGGGAGAAATGGGAGGAACTTCGAAATGTTTATCACCTTGAGCACAAGGTGTTTTTCCCAGCAAGGGGTGATATTAGCACTCAGGCCCAATTACCAGCCCAATTGACTACCCGATCCCGAAGGACCTCAAGGAGACCAGGTGTTACAAATGTTTTTCTTGGACTCGAACTTTCACTATAAGTCGCGCCCACCGTTGTGCGGTAATCCCACTTAGGTCCGCTTAAGCAAGATTCAGCCTTCTCACGTGAATGTCACCGAACAAATCCGTTAGCCCTCGAACACCTCACGCGCACACAAGTGTTTAAGTGTTTCCCTCACACACAAAAAGAACACAAGTGTAATAGAGTAAAGAAAGCAACAAGAGATTTTTAAATGTAGCCAAAGCTACCTCTTTCATTAACTCTCAACAAAATGTTAACAAAAGACACGAGTACCTCCTACTTGAAGCACTCAAGGAACTCCCTAATCGAAGCTCTTACAATGATAACTCCCCCAAAAGCTCTCAACTCTCAAAGCTCCCTCCTCTGAGTGATTTCTCTCAATGAGCTCTTCCACTGATTGAATACTGAATAGCTCTCAACTCTAAGAAGCTATTTATAGGATCCACTAGATGACTCAGATAGAATCCTAATAGAACTCTACTAACTAAGATCATAATCTTATCCTATTTTATCCTTAATAGGATTAAGTTACATCACATTTAAAAGATTATCCTATCTAGGAATGATTATCTTTATCCGTGACGATCTCCTCTATCTTCAAATGATCCTTCAAGATGATCTTTATCTTTTAAAGTTGATGTTCATCCACTGCGATCTTATCTGCCACGTCATCATGTGTCACATCATCCACAGTTGCCAAGTCACTGCTGATGTGTTCACCAAGGCCTATCCGCACATAAGTCCGTTAATGCACGTGCATGGACAAGTCCATCTTCCATAATCCAGCTCACTTTATGGTGCAGTCTCGTCGCTCCATGACTAAGCACAAGTCACAATCCGAGTTAGTATAAAGCCTTGCACATTTTACATACCTCCGACCTGCCTCGCCGAAGTCAAGTGCCTTCGCAAACTCTCGGATCTCGCATGACTTAGTTCACCAACTTGTAAGACTTTGCCTTGTTCCCTCATCAACACGCCTTCCTCGTGCCGACCTGTGTGCCAAGCATTAGCCAAGGCTCGCCAACATTCGCACGAACCCGCATTTTGGACTTAGGGGTCTAACAAACCACCCCTACTAGAAGAATTTGACGCCCTCGTCGAAATACTCTGTGGGCACTCCTACACGAGCGGTTCCCTCAAAGACTTCTTCGCCAACTGTCGAAGACTGGAGCAAGCCTTCTCTTCCATTGGTACCTCTCCCACTTACCACTTCCTCTTTCCGTCGAGTTTCTTTTTGCATGAATCCTCCTCCACGAGGCCCATAACATTCAAATACGCAATGCTATTGATGGCTCCTTCTCCCGAGTCATCTTCATCGCTCCCTCTTTTGTCTTTTGCGACTATGGAGTTCATCTGCTCCTCGCCCTTCTTCTTCTTTGGGCATTCAGGAGCATAGTGCGGCCCATCGCAGATGAAGCATGAAACCTTTCCCTTCGATTGCTTCTTATTATGTTGAGAAGGTTCTCCCACTTTCTCTTTGCCTTTCTCCTTGTCATCCCAGGTTTCACCATTTTTCTTGCCCTCTCCGCTGGGTTGAGTTGGTGGTGGCAATTGAAGATCCACCAAGGCATTTACCGCCGCTATTGCGCGGGAGGTCCTTCAACGTTCTGCCTCCAAAGCTCCATTTGTGCCCAACCTTGCAAGCCGCTAATGAAGTTGAGCAACTTTTCTTCCGCTGACATGTTCTGCACGTCCAACATTACCGATGTGAACTCCCTCACCGAGCCGTCTTGCTTCAACCTCTTCAAAGCTTCTCTCGCTAGCCAAGAAGTATTGTTGGGTAAGAACTAATCCGTTAGCTCCTTCTTCATCTTCTACCAAGTGTCGATGGGAGGTCTCCCCGCACTGATGTCATTAGAGGTCCTTGTCCTCCACCACAGCTTAGCATCACCCACTAGGTACATTGCTGTGATTGACACTTTCTCCGAGTCCGCTACCTTTGCCGCTACAAAGTACTGGTCCATATCAAACAGAAAATTTTTGAGCTCCTTGGCACTCCGTTGGCCATCGAAAACTTGTGGCTCTCGAACCTTTACCATAGTGCTCTCCACTCGGACACCTGTCTCGTGCTTTGCTATCGCATGCTTGAGTACTAACAGATCATAGCCCATCTCCTCACGAGCCTTCATCTGTTCCTCGAGCGCTCTCATAGTTTCTTGAAGTTCCCTCTCCAAGGCTGCAATACGTTCCAACAAAGGAACTACTCCTGCATCTGTTGGGGCTAGAGACTCAAGAATTGCCTCTATTCTAGTAACCCTTTCCGTCAGATTACTTCCACCAGCCATCACTCTAGATTGACTCTGATACCAATTGTTACAAAGGTTTTTCTTAGACTCAAACTTTCACTGCAAGTCGTGCCCACCTTCGTGCGGCAATCCTACTTAGGTCCGCTTAAGCAAGATTCAACCTTCTCACGTGAATGTCGCCAAACAAATCTGTTAGCCCTCGAACAACTCACGCGCACACAAGTGTTTAAGTGTTTCCCTCACACACGAAAAGAACAAAGTGTAATAGGGTAAAGAAAGCAACAAGAGATTTTTAAATGTAGCCGAAGCTACCTCTTTCATTAACTCTCAACAAAATGTTAACAAAAGACACTAGTACCTCCTACTCGAAGCACTCAAGGAACTCCCTACTCGAAGCCCTTACAATGAGAACTCCCCCAAAAGCTCTCAACTCTCAAAGCTCACTCCTCTGAGTGATTTCTCTCAATGAGCTCTCCCACTGATTGAATACTGAATAGTTCTCAACTTTAAGGAGCTATTTATAGGCTCCACTAGATGATTCAGATAGAATCTCAATAGAACTCTACTAACTAAGATTACAATCTTATCCTTAATAGGATTAAGTTACATTACATTTAAAAGATTACCCTATCTAGGAATGATTCTCTTTATCCGTGACGATCTCCTCTATCTTCAAATGATCCTTTTAGATGATCTTTATCTTTTAAAGTTGATGTTCATCCACTGCGATCTTATCTGCCACGTCATCATGTGTCACATCATCTACAGTTGCCAAGTCACTGTTGATGTGTTCACCAAGGTCTATCTGCACATAAGTCCGTTAATGCACATGCATGGACAAGTCCATCTTCTATGATTCAGCTCACTTTATGGTGCAGTCTCGTCACTCCATGACTAAGTACAGGTCACAAACCGAGTTAGTATAAAATTTCGCACGTTTTACATACCTCTGACCTGCCTCGCCGAAGTCAAGTGTCTTCGCGCACCCTCGGATCTCGCATGACTTAGTTCACCAATCCTAAAACTTCGGCTTGTTCCCTCGTTAACACGCCTTCCTCGTGCCGACCTGCGTGCCAAGTATTGGCCAAGGCTCGCCAACACTCGCACGAACCCGCATTTTGGACCTAGAGGTCTAACACCAGGCTACCTGGATGACTATGTGTAGGCTAGAGTATTTTGATGAAACTTAGGCACCGAGTCTGTTAGAGCTGCCATTTGTTTTGTTGCATTTCTTTTCAAATGTGTTGGATTCTTTTTTTTTTTTTTCTGTTTTCTTGAATCGCGATTGTCCAATAATTGGCACATGCTCTTTGTTAAATACTCCAGGAATAAATGAAAGAAGGCAGAAAAAGAATATTATCAAAATCTCTCTCCTCTCTAATTTGTCGGAGGTCCCTTGTCCTCGAATTCAAGGAAGAACGCTGCTCTATCATAATAACATTCGTGTAATGGACCACTATTTATCTCTTCCATTTTTCCGAGTCTTCAGTGTAAGGCGAATAAATCATATTTGTCTTTATCGTAATGCTGAAGTGAAGCAGATGCGTTTTATTTACTTTTAACACCTTTAAGAGTTTTTATTTAACGTCCCTTATTTAATTAACTTTTACTAAATAGATTTTTTTAATGTATTATGGATGGTAACGTCTTTACTTGATATTTTGCAACAAGAGTTACTTAGATGGCCGCGAGTAATGTTTTGCAAATGCATACTCGTCTATATAATATTTACTTCGATGATGTGTACATTTTAACAATTATGTGGGGGTTATATGATTGAATAAATGAGAAAAGAATTCATATTAAGGAAGTTTCAAAATGACATGTATTCAGCAGATGAAATAACTTGTATATTCACATTTCTAAAATGTATCATTTAATAAAACTAATGGATATATATGTATTAACTAAAATAAGTGGTCATATTTTCCAATAGTTGCTTCATATTGTGTTTGTAATTTCTTGCTACTAATGCAATTTTTACATTATTTTCTAGAAAGTAAATTTCATTAAAATTCAGGAGGGTAAAAGAATATAATGCTGCGTCAAGAAGACAACATACAGATTGCTCTAAGCTAATATAGCTCTCAAAGATATAAGCATCAAGCATTACATTCACATGTCCCTTCATTGCCATAAACACTTGTAAACATTCCATATAATCTATCATTAAGATTCCACATATCATTCCATCATGGAGTAGCAAGTGATAAGATCCCAGTAATACTCAAATAAGAATAAGAGTGTCAGGGATGAAGGTTTTAGTTTCTACAAACTTCCAATTTAAATTTTGTTTCTCTAAGTTGTTACTAGTTGTTTACCGCATCCTTTTTGCATAGGTCATTATATATGTCCTGATGTTCTTGTGAGTTCCATCAGAAAGGTATCCACTTGAACAAACAACTTATGATAAATTCTCTTGTTTCTTTCTTACCATAACATATACATTGTATAGCTTAGACCAATCTTCAGCACCAATGCATCCTCTTTTCTCAAGTTAATGCCCAATGAAAAATAATTGTTCAATTCTTTTTTCTTTTGAAAAATTAAATTTTACTCCATTAAAGAGGGAATCAAGGAACTTACAACAGTATTTAACATACAACACAATTATATACTTAAGCTGTCATTTAAACAAAACGCGGCATTTCAATGATCAATAGGTGTGGCATGCTGGTAACATTTGTCTTCAACTAGTGTTGTGGAGAGACTTCATGTGTGCTGCATGCAATTGCACATCTCCACGTGCGCTAACTCCTCCTCTGGTCCTGGACAGGCACACCCTCTCTACCAGCTTCATTCTCGTTATGTCCAGAGGCACAATGGCAGGCTACATACTGCTAGTCACTTCACCTGGAGTCAGCTTCATGGGGACCCCACCATCAGTTAGTCGCTATTGTCTCATACAAGGTTGAGATGCTTCATTGTGTAACTTACGTTTTCATTTAAGCAAATACGGAGTGCTTCCTGTCTTCATGCAAGGGATCATCAAGAGCTCTATACTTACAGCCACCTACCTTGTAAGTCTTTCATCGCGTTATATTTATCCAGCTCAATTCTCCATCCTTTGCATGTTTGGGAAGTAAGCTTGAATATGAATCCAGAAATAGTTTATTCTATATTGTCCATGCATATTGGATATGCACACTCATCATCTTGGACTCCATGCAAAGTATGTATTGCTCTCTAATACACGTTAGAGTCAGGTATAGTGTTACCTCAATCGTCCTTGCTTGATGTTTAAACCTCCTGATATTCCTTTCTTTTCCATGTCGAATAGACATTTTTTTTTCCAAGCAATTGTGTAAGCAACTAAGTCCCCTCTTGAGAGCCTGTTGTAGTTTCCTATTACCCATTGGATGATATCCAGATAACTAGCCACATACGAGTTCCAATTCAACAGCATCTTGACACCGCTCTTATGGCATTAGAATAGGTACAATGGAAAAAATAGGTGAGCCAGACTTTCAGCTTCCATTCCACATAACAAACAATTGCCATTCTTTTGAAGGAAATGAAGTCTCTCCATTATGTTGATTATTTTTGTAGCCGCCAAACGCACTAGAAAGGAGTATCTAATCAATAGACTTGTATCCCACACAAGATTATGGTAAGCCACAAACTGTCCTTTTGGTCTAATCCATTCCATACAGGCTTTGTTGGAGAAATTGCCATTCAAGTGGTTATTCCAAGTGAAGTAATCCCTTAGTTCTATGTTAGGAGGGTAATTATGTAACATATGACTCGATTGTCATAGGTAATTGTGTCATTGTCCATAAAGAGTCCAACTATTAACCTTGGCTTGAGCTGGAAAGCGATCGATAAATTGGACAGCCTTTAAATTGTTAATTTGGGCACCGTTTCCTATCTAATTATCATACCACAGGTATGCTTAAGTGCCACCATAAATAGCTTATATTAGGTTCAATTGAGTTCCTTACCTTAAGTAACTAAGATATGAACAATTAATTAGAATCTTTATCTTTAATTGCCCAAATACTTTCTCCTTTCAATATATAGCTATGCATCCATCTCATCCAAAGCAATTCCTTATCCACCAGTTGCTTCCAAAGTCTGTTGACCATTAATCCCTTATTAGTTAACAATATGGGGATGATATTAAGACCCCCCTCTTCAAGAGGTTTACATACCTTTGATCATTTGACTTCTCATTATACTTACTATCATTGATTTTTCCCCACAAAAATTGTCTCATAATTCCTTCAATAGTCTTGATTAGGCCATTTGATATAAACATATGTGCACTCCAATAGATGTGCATGGAATTTAGAATGAATTTTATTGAGCAAGTTTAATAAAACCCTCATTACACCGAAAGTATACAAATATGACGTAGCGCATTGTAATGCTACACAAAATAAACTAGATTTACAATTATAACAATGCTAAGTCTAGATCAATTCCACAGAGAGTATATGTAAAGCTTTTGAAATGAAAATAATCAGTGTTTAAGTTATGGGGGGTTTGTTTGTTTTCAAATACGAAAATAAAACAAAACTAAGCTAATGAAAAGAAATTAAAGAAAATATGCAAAAATGATGAATGATGAATTCGTTAAGAAACTAGTTCTTTGGTTCAATCTCAGTCTACACTCAATTAGGCATATTTTATTGATTTGTTATCTTTACATCTCTCTTTGAACTATTGGTCGTAGATTGACAAAAAGCTCTATTAATCTCAATTTTTCTTTAGGTCATAGTTAATTAAGAAGAGCTCGATAATTAACTCTAGCTATCGGATAACTTAGGGGACGCTCTCTAAGTTTAATTGAACAGTCACCTTACGAATAAGAAAAATAGACCAATCTAGTAATAATCTCATAAGCTTGGATTATTTAACCTAGGTTACGTTACTCCTAATAATTAAAAACTATTAGTTGCCACAAACGAATCTCAACTTAACAATTACGGATTATATTGAAATTCTAATTTACATAAAAATAATCAAATAAAGAATTCAATCATTCTCACACAACACTCAAACATTAAACATAGGATAACACAATCAATCCCTAATAGAAAGAACAACAAACAATTAGAGAAATGCTTAACCGGGTACTTCAGTATCGATATCACCTCTGAATAGGCATCGGGAAGCCTAGCCCTCTATGGGTCTCCAAAGTATAAGAGGTTTGCCCTATTCGTTCACCCAAAATCTCAAAACCGCGAGCTCCAACATTTTTCCAAACAAAACATAAACATGTGCAGTCATAAAAACGATGTTTTTATACTAAAATGTAGGGTTCGGGTGAGTTGTAATTGTCTCACATTCATGAGACGCCTTGCATGGGCATTGCATGGGACACACCTCTCACGGCTAGGACTTGTGCTAATTTCATTCCTTTTGGTATTTTCTTGTCTCCTCTTGCTCTAATCCTTCTCGTTCTTGCTCCATGAAGACAAGTAAGTCTTTTAACTTTACAACCATAGAGTAGCTTCTAATGTGGAGGTAAAGATTTGTTCGAAAGTTATACCTTAGAAAGAGTGTTTTAAGTATCTAGGATCTATCATCCAAACCAATAGAGAGATCGATAAAGATATAATTCACTGTATCAGATTAAGTTGGCTTAGATGGTAAAATGCATCAGAAGTATCAAGTGACAAGAAGACACTATTTAAGCTTAAAGGTAAATTATATCCTTTAGCGATTAGATCGGCCATGCTCTGTGGAGCAAATGGTTGGCCCATCAAGCAGGTACATAGTTATAAGTTAATGATGGTAGAGATGAGGATACTCGATTTGATATGCAACTTTACTAGAAGAGATAAGGTTAAGAATGTAATGATAAGAGATAAAGTAAAGATGGCTAATATTAATAGAAAATTAAGAGAGAAAAGGCTCAGATAGTTCAGATATATTAAGAAGAGACACCCTGATAATCCAATGAGAAGATGTGAGAAGATTGTACCTAGAGATTGTAAGAGAAAGAAAAGGAAGGCCTAAGAAGAACCGTTAGGGAGGTGATCAAGATCAATGACTCTGCTGGAACTTACCAAGGATGTGGCCCTTAATAGAAAATTTTAGTGTACTAGGATAATCTTTCTCACATGTCTTTTAAACATTTTATTTCAAGAATTATGTCTTTTATTTAACCTAAACATTTAATATATAATGCTTGCCTCTTAGATCCTTAGCGTAAATATTTTCTTGTAATCACTTGTTTGATTATTTATTTACTTATACTCTTTTTTATTTGTGTATTTATTTACTTATTTTATATTTTATATTTCTTTACTTTGTTCTATTTTATTCTTTATTTATTTTATTACTTATTTTAATATTTTATTTATGTGTATTTATTTATTATTATCTTTTATGTCTTTATTTATTTTTATTTTTTATTATTATTATTTAAATTTAATAAGTATATATATTTATATTTTTATGTGAGTCTATCAAAAACCCTAAAATAATTATTAACTATTTTGTTTTTCTAGTAGCACTCCGTTTGTTTTTTGTTTTTTTCTCTGTCCATTCTCTTATTATTATCTACAATGTTTATCTTCTCCTAGATTTAAATATATGTGAATTCACTTTCTAATCAAGAAGTCGCTCAAACAACAAAATGGGTGGATGAGCAAATTGATTATATTAAAGAAAGAGTGAGTGAGGAGACCTTAACAAAGGGAAGGATCCTACTTAGGTTTCTCGAAGTTTTGTCCGTAATCCATCATACTACATTATCAATAAATCTATGGTAATACTAACTGATGATTTTCTTCTTTCTAATTTGCAAATTGTGTTGGATAAAACTACTTTTTGTTGGATTTGGTTTCTATGGAAGGGACTTAGTATGACTTACTTGAGTGGATTGCTCAATTCTATAAAGAGGTAGGACATGATATTGCTAGATTTTTTAAATATAAATATTGAATAATCTATTTAAATTCTAGTTTAGATGTTTTATCCTACATAAGCATAAAGGCTTCTTTTTATATACACAATTGTATTTTGCTCTTTTTTTATGTTTGATCTAAAGAAACATTTTTCCTACTTATATTCGTTTAAACTAATTATAATTTTACCATGATTATAGTATAACAAATTACAATATACAAAATTCTAAGATTGCAGTATATCGATGATAACTACAATTTTCTTCTGGTTATAATTCAAATTATTATTATGATTTACTAAAATTGTATCTATATAGTTGTTAATTTTATAATTATGGTATAATCTTGCGTATGATAGGTGAAGACAAGCAAGAAAATTTATATTGAAAGTTTATATGAACAATAGTTAGTTTAGCACCATAACATTATTATGTAATGTTTCCTTATTTTTAACTACAGTAAAATAGAATGTCTTTATTTTATGTACATGGTATTACTCAGTATCAAGCAAAGCCCACTTCTCTCTGAACATTAACAAACACGAAAACCTTATTATATATGAACTAAGAGCATAAAATGTAAAAAGAAAACATACTTTCTCTCTTTTTTTTTTGAATTTGCTATGGAGAAAAAGGAAGGGTTAGTTTCTTACTGTAAAACAGATGAAGTAACATAGAGAAGTAAAACAAATGAAGGAGTGGATAATTATTTTAGGACTTTTTATATTTTGATTTATTAAATATATGACAGTCACAAGATAAAATACTAATTTGATGTAATTTGTAATAGCATTCATATTAATAGAGAACTTAACGCTATGTTATTTTTGCAAAATATTGAAAATTAGAGCATTTATTGCCACTTCTTCAAATTTGAACTAGCGTTACAAAATTGAGTAAAGTTTGAGACTTTTTTTTAATAATGAACCCTATTTATAATATTCTTTTCAGAAGTACATTTTTTAATAATATATGACAACAATTTTAAATATTTATAAATATATTTCACTTTATTTTAAAGGTAAATTACAATTAAAATTTTAAACTTTTTCTAATTTTTCAATGTTATTTAGAACTATTAAAAGTACCAATAAAATGTTTAAATTTGTAATTTATAATAAAAATAGCCCTTTTTAAACCCTCTAATAAATGAAGCTAACGTGACAAACAAAATGACACGTGAGTAATAAGAAATTGACATGTCAACTAATTAATTTAAATAAAAAAAAGAAACCTAGCCCTTTTGCTCTTAGAAGATGAGGTAATGGTTGAGGCTACTGACCACAGGGTTATATTAGGTTAAGATGGGTGTTAGATCGGGTAGTGCAGAGGATTCAATAGAGACTTTGTTGTCAATTGGAGCGATAGCAATGACAAGGAGTAACGGGAAGACGTGGTCAGTGTCATTTCGTCAAATGTAGGCTTTGACTCTTTTGATTCATTGGAGAAATATGCATAGATAGTTTCTTTAGCTAAGAAAAAGTGTTCATTTAGTTTCTCTCTCATTGATCAATAATATTGATTCTTTTTTATTGTCTCTAAAATTTGTACATACCCACACAAGTTTTATTTTTCTCAAATTTTAAGCATCCTTTGATAATTAATTTGTAGAAGATAATTACCAAATCACTTTCTAGGAAAAATAAAGTTATTCACAAATATATCATAAATGAATGCAATCTCAAGTGTGAAAGATTTGCAAAAGCATAAGAAAAAATAGAAGAATTTGAGTGACCCATAAATGGTCAAGGAAATCTTCATTTTACAATTGGAACAATCCTAAATCCATGCCTATAGTCTTATTAAATGAAGAGGAAGATGAGGAACAACAAAGTCAATAAGATGATTATAATCGAGATAACTCATTATCCTCATCTTCATCATCACAAGAGAAGAAGTTGCGAACCACTACTTTCAAATCCTAAAGTTGTTTCTCTCCTGTAGATCTATAAGTAGGCCAACAACTAGCTATGACAGAGGCCCATGACCTGGTCTGATTTAGCCCATCTTAATGATTGATAGATCAACTCTGAATTGGTCAGATTTTAGGTTACGTTGATTAGAATTTGGTTTAAGTTCAAATTAGGGAATCATCTCAAAATCCAATCCAAATGATCCAATATCTTACTACAAAATGATATCATATTTCCTAAATTTAAGAAATTTAAGACCAAAATGATGTTATTGTCCTATAACTTGGAGGGTCAAGTTAGGTTGAGTAGGTGACGAGCTTGACTCAGCCTTCCCTGTTACCAATTTGCCGCCTATACTAATATCATGTCAATTTCTCTTTCTTTCAATTTTTAATCAATTAGCTAACATGTTAATTTCTTAATAGGTGTAAGCAACCTTTTTTGTTGATGTAGCATGCCACACTAACTCCATTAACTATAAGGCTAACAATAAGTTACTTTTGTTATAAATTGAAAATTTGATAATTTTATTGCTACTTTATAAGTTTTGGCTAATATTGTTAAATTAGAAAAAAAGGTTAGAATTTTGATTATAGTTTACCATGATTTTATAACATTTTAAACATGTTATAAATAATAAATTTTTATCACTATATATCATATGTTTTAAATAATAGTAAATTAAGAATTAATAATGTTTTGATATATCCATATATTTACTTTCACATATAATAAATATGCATATATATTTATATTTATAATTTATATAATACCTTTTTGAATACCTAAAATTAATAAATTGATAAGTGCTTGATTGACTATATATGATTAATATTACAATACTGAAGATACTTATTTTGGTTTATATTTTAGTTTTGGTACAAGTTGGAGGAGCAAGAAACAAATCGAGTTAAAAAATGTTTCCTTGGAGCTGTCTTATTGATGTTCAATCTTTCTTTCCATTGCAAAACAAAAGGGGGATGAATTAGGGTAAAGATGGGACAAAGAATGAAAGAAATGAAGTTATTGCAACTTACTCGGCCATATATGGGATGGTATAACTCACTAAAAGCCAGAAGGAGCACGAATATGCAATTTCAACCACTCTTGTAATCTAAACAGTCATGTGCAGACTTATGAGGCTGTGTAAGTGAGCTTCACTACCATGTAAATGGTTGTACGTCTCATTTTGATTATTAAGTTCACGATTTTTGTAATTTTCATACATTTGGTTACCTACTTGACTGTGTATTACGACAAAAACTTAGTTTTTACTATAAAAGGGAAGTTAAGAGGCTAAAGGAGGCACGAAAAGTTTAGAGACACAAAAGGGGGCAGTTTTCCTACCCTTTGGAGATATATAAGTATCTAAACTTCATCCTTCCGGTTCAAAGGGGATATCAAGGTCGACAAACATATTTAGGCATTTCTTAATCTAGTAGTGTTGTTCTCACTCTCTTTTGGAGTTGATTGTGTTATTTTATGACTAATGTTTTGGGATTTATGTATGAATGATTTAAACACTTTAAATAGATTACTTACGTATAAAGCCTTTGTCAGAATCTAGATTGCAATACGTAATCGTTGTAAATCTAATTCACTTATGGTAAATAATGGTTAAGCATCATTAGGATAGCATAGGTTAAATGACCTGAGCTTATCAAGTTGTTGCATAGATTAACCTTTTTTCCTATTATCTAATGTGATTGTCACACTAAATCTAAAGTGCTTATTCTAGGTTTTCTGATAGGTAGACCTAATTAAAAAACTTGTTTTAATTATATATAACCTAAGGAAAAAATGGAGCTAATAGAGTTTATTGTTAATCTATGGATAATAGTTTCAAGACGAGGTTGAATAACAACATAACAATTGATTGTGCATATTTGTGTGAAGGTTATGATTGAACCACAAACTGGATTCGAAACTTATTGGTTAATTTTATCACTTTTCTATTGTTTGATTTGATTTACCTTGAATAGTTTAGTTTTTCTTTATTTTGTTAATCAAATTCAACTAAATCCCTCAACCCCTACCTTTAAAATCCTAAACACTGATTTATTCATTACAAAAGTTAGACTCATTTCCTCTATAGTTACGATCCTTGCTCACCACAATTACAAATTTAGTTGTGCAGAGTTAGGTCTTATTTTCATAAGTGTTAGACACGTATCAAGAATTTTGACATTGTTGTAGAGGAGTGAAGTGATTTAGTTTTTTCAATTGGTTTTTAGTATATATATGTTATAATTTGTTTTTACAGTTATTTCATGATTTTTCATATTTGATAATGTTTGCATATGGTTTTAATGAGATCTCCTCATCAGGAACCTATACAATTTGATCCAGAGATCAAAAGGACACTGTAAATGCTGCAAACAAAAACTAGAAAAACTCCAAGAACACAGTCAGGGATTGAATTTGAAGAAGTTATGGCCAATACGAGAACTCTAAAAGAGTTGGCTTCCCTAGACTTAACTCAAAGACCCTTGTGCATTACTTTTTCAAATTTTACTGAACGCGTTAATTTTGAGCTTAAGTCTGGCTTAATCTATCTTTTGACTAACTTTCATGGTCTTCTAGGTGAGGATGCTCATAAGCATCTCAAGGAGCTCGATGCTGTAGCAACACTCCACTCCTATAGATTTCATACCGGGATACCCTGAGGACATTCCAGTATATAATCTATAATAATGGCATGTTAACTATCTCACATTCACTTTATAACATGGCAACATATCCAACTTAATCATGGCATCAACTATATATGTAAAAGTCATCAAACACAATATTTAGAAACCTCAACGTCGCATTTCATTCATTCATAAAAGTTTACACTATGTCATCAAAAGCCAATATTTACAACCGATATACACAAGTTCTACATGGCATATATTAACTACTTAAAAAAAACTATAACTCCTTGATTGCCAGCTAACAGACTTTTGAGCTATGTCTAGTCCAAAAAGTTATTCTATAAGATCTTAGAAATCTAGGTCTCCTATCTCGTACCTGAAAAATTAGGTTGCAATTTTGGATGAGTTTTGCAAACTCAATGATCGAACCATCATTAATGATCTCGCTCCAGGCATAAAACACAAATATCATATGATCAACAATCAGAATAAGACATAAAGAATGTCATACACATCACATACATTCTTTCAAAACTTGTACATCCCAATCAGACACATTATCATGACATATCACTTTCACATCACAACTTCAGAAAAGATTTCACAAGCATATATTTCATAATCATAAATGTTCAAACGCAGATGCATATGCATATGAGACTCCAGATTTGTTATTATTTGTTGTGACTGAGTGCCTTTCAAATATAGAAACAGATACTGACTCATGAGGCTCAGTCAGAACAGAAATCACAGAGTAGAGCTCTATGTGCAAAATACTGAACTTTTAGCTTTTTCGAACTAGCTACTCTAATCACAACGTCTTTATCTGAGCATGCATTTTATGAAATGCATCAAATAACAGAATATGCCATGAATAGCATTCTCTTATAATGCATAGACATAATCTCATATTCATCGGACTTCAGTCCAGCATTCAACTTTCGTTGAGCATTTAGAATTTAGTGGCAAACATATATCATTCAAATGTCAGATGCAAATATAACACTTCCAATACATTCCCGACTATTAAACTCCTCGGACTATTAAAGTCCGAAATTCATATTCAGATCATAATAGTTCAATCATTGAAAGTCAAACATAATAAATCAAACAATCCTAGGAAGATCATCTAGGTTGACTCACAGATACTCCCTTTAGCTTATTGCCTTGAAGTCCCAGCAATATCTGGATGTTGTCACTCAATGTGCTCCTCTAAAACATATTATACATACACACATCACAATTTGGCACAATTATAAATTTATTTATGCACATTCATGTATACTAAATACGTACAATGCATGTTCATGACAATTCCAAGTTCCTTATCATTATTTTTGTCACAATAATCATTCATATATCAATACTCAATTTAACAATCCAGATTTGTCTAAAAACATACTTTACTTTGTATGATTATTATCATTACTAAAGTGAAGTAATTTGGCAACACTTCCTTCTGAAAAATTGTTATTCCATGTCTTAAGTTTCGAATGACATCAAAATCATACAATTTGATTTAGTATTCTATGAGTTATGCTCACAATACCACAGACTGTGTACATTTGAACTTTTGGTTAGTACATGATCATACCCTCGAAGGTGTGCAACTCGTATCTCTCAATTCCCATATCCAAAAATTATAAACGTTATACCAATCAAAATCTAAAAGAATAAACTACATCCTTTGTGAAGATACCTTTGTCTAATTCAGCTTCTATCAATACAGTTTATTTAATATCAACAGGATATGATTTATATCTCGGGTAGTACTACAGCCTCAGTCAAGACTAAATTTCAAGCTAGATTTTGAAAGGCTTAGAGATAGAATTAGAATTTGACTTCTTCAAAAAAGTTGTATCCATATAACTATACTTTAATATGAATCAAGAATCAACTCATTTAAAAATATACAGATGAAGATATACTAAAAATACTGAAGCATGTTCAAAGAAACTATTCCAGTTCACTTCCTCATTTTCATCCTAAATTCATTAATCAAATCTTTCCCGAATGACTTCATATGGATCTAAATTTTCATGGAGAGGAAGAAAAATGTGTTAGGAATCTATTGGTTTAAGTTTCAAGTCATTTCGAGGTTGGATGAAAAAGTTATAGCCAAAAGACTCAAAGTTGTTTAGTAAAAATACTCTAGTTCATGTGCAGATTTCGAAAAAAAAAACAAAATCATACATGCAAACCATCACCTTCTTCTTCCTTTCCTCTTTTGTCCGAAATTCACATACATTTTAACACCAAGTACTTCACCACAAACACATCATTCCATACTCATTCACAAACCACTTTGTTTTCATGAAACCAACAAACTCTATTAACTTATTAAACTCTTCATCTTCATAATATCATTTATGAAACCTATCAAATTTCCAGATTTTTCTTGAGCAAATTTCGAGTCAGATTGTATGACCATTTTGATCTAGATAATGAGGTATTTAGGCAATATATTCTACTAATCAAATGTTCCTCAATGTCTTAAGTGTCTAATAACATCAATTCCATGCATTTTGGTTCAGTATCATTCAAGTTATAATAAAAAATCCACAGACTATTTTCACACTTTGGCAGGACACAATTCTCAACTTCAAGTCAATTTTCAAGAATCTTAAGGACATATTTCCAATTCTATTCCTTCATAAAAAATGTAGCTATATGTCTCTAGTTTACTCTAAATCAAACTTCATCCAATTTGGATATTCACAAATCAAGTTATGCCATAAATACAGATGTATGTTTAGTAAAATATTGCATATATCATACCCCAGTGACTATAATCCTTCATCTTGTTATTCATATCACCGAATCTGCTTCCTCCTTCACACCCACACATGCATCAACACCATTTACGCATGCATCAATCCACAAGCATGAAAATATGCACCATTCACGCATGCATTCATTAACAAACTTTAAAACCTTAACAAAAATTATTTACACTATCATAAAACTTACTTGACTTAAGCTTCTCTCTCTCTTCAACAAAATTTCAGGAACAGGGAGAGTAAATAAGAGATTTTGATGGATGGAAAGTCACATGGATTTAGCAAAAATCAAAAACCTCAATGACTGAAGACTTTTTTGGTGGTGGATGAGCCAATAATATAAATAAATGCATAAATTAGGTGTTTAGGTGATAAACCATAAGGAGAGTGTTTTGTGAAGCTGATTTTCGGAGAACCCAAGGAGAGGGTTGCAGAAACGTTTTTCCTAATGCCTAGGTGTCCCTTTTAAGGCTTGACACATGTCTCCAATGCATGTCTTCCACTTGTCCACTAGATAAGCTACCATTTGTCTTTTAGTTATAAGTCCATATGTCACTCCATAATTTATCCATTTGTCAACTAATAGTTTGTCTCTTATTTTAGTATTTTTTCCTAGTCTAAAATACCTCAAATTTTTTATAAATCTCCACAATAAATTTTGAAATAATAATTATTAGCACCAAATCAATTTTTAACACAATTAATACACAATTCACATTTTAATCGTATTTATAAATCAATTATACTCGAAAAATGTCAATGAATGCATGTACAATTATTTCATGAATGACAACATTATTCACGTGCATGTGTATGCCATATAATGCATGAAATGCATTTCTAAATTCTCAATAAGCTCTTATAAATAAAGTATCCTAGGGTTCTAACCCTAATAATGGGAAAATGGAATGTTATAGATGCGGTTTGCCTTAGTATGAAAGTAATGACAGAAGAATAGATATGTTGAGAGCCTTTCCTTTTCCATTGAAGGACGTAGCAAAATACTGACTTTTTCATTTTCCTATAGGGAGTGTGAGCACATGGATCAAAATAAAAGGGTTCTTTCTAGAGAAGTATTTTCCAGCATCAAAGACAACTATAAGGAAAGAGATTTGCAAGTTAAAGCAACATCATGGAGAATCCTTTTATGAGTATTGGGAGTAGTTCAAGAACTTGTGTACAAACTGCCCTCACCATAATATCACAAAACAACTCCTTATCCAATACCTTTATGAAGAATTATTTCCTATGGATAGGAGCTTGGTAGATGCAATAAGTGGTGGAGCATTGTGTGAAAAGACTCTTGTGGAGGTCAAAACTTTAATTGAGCACATAGTAATAGGCATTCAACAATATGGAATCAATAGCGATGTTTGTAGGATAAGTGAGGTAAACAGTTCATCCATAGAACATCGTTTAGATGAACAAACATACTTTGTTAGGCAAATTGATGGGTAGGTATAAGTGAAAACCTATGGTATATGTGCAAAAATGAACCATCTGATAGATAGGTGTCCAACTTTATAAACTGGAAAGATGAATTATTTCAAAGTTGTAAAGGAAATTTCAACAAACAACATAACCATATTCGCATAACTATAACCCAAGTTGGGGAGATCACCCTGACCTAATTCATGGAGAAAATAGGTAGGAAAAATACTTCCCAAATAGGTCATAAGGTGCACATCAATTTTCACCTAGACCATAAGCCCCCTTCTCTACCTCATTTACATCATTAAAAGATATAGTTAAGTCTCTTACAATTAAAACTTTGCAAAGTAGTAGACGAAATCTAAATTTTAGGAGACAAGGTCTAGCATTCAAAACTTAGAGAATTATATGAGCCAGATGACAGAGGCTATCAACCATTTAGAAGCCCAAAGAGGGGGGAAAATGATGTCACAAACTAATATAAATATAAAGAATGTTAGTGTAATCACCTTGAGGAGTTGTAGGAAGCTTAAGGTTCCTGATAAGGCTACACAAAGGATGGATAGTGAAGAAGAAATTATGAAGGAGCTTGAAGGAGAAGGGATATATCATCTAGCTCAAAGGTAAATGTTGAATCTCGAATTGTTGTTAAGACTAACCATCCACCTTTCCCTAGCAAGTTGCAAATTCAAACAAGAAGGATAAGGATAAGGAGATCTAGAGACTTTTTAGAAGGTTAAGGTGAATATACCACTATTAGAAACAAACAAGAAAGTGTGGGGGTATGCAAAATTACTTAGAGAATTATATACCAACAAGCGAGAGTTGAAAGATAATAAAATGATTAGGATGAATGAAACTGTTTTTTGGTCTTTAAAAAGAAAACACTTATTAAGTGTAAGGAGCTAGGTGTTAGACTCGTAAGTCCTAATAATGGAATCGTATAGGCATTAACAAGCCTTGACCAATGTTTGGTACTCGAGATGATTAAATAAGGCAAAGACTTAAGTAAGCAAGGAAAACGACTATTGTCGATGAGTTGACATTTATTAGTGCACATTGATAGTGGTAAGTTGCATAATGTTTCAATGGGTAGTTTAGTATGTGTTTAGTTGTTAAATTTAATCATTATTGCATGTTTAGGTTAAGATTGTGTTATTTAGTTAGAAATTTTTGTTTTGAGGGTTTTAAGGGTTAGAGCATGCTATTGAGCTTAAATTTTGTGTATTTGAGGTGCCTTGATGTGTTTGTTAGTGTTTCAGATCAAATATCGAAAATAGAGGAGAATCGGAGGAAGCCCAGAACCCAACCCATATCCAAGATCGTGGGCCACGATCATGATAGAAGCCTGGTGGGTTTGCCATGATTGTGGCTTCCTTTGCTACGAATGTGACAGAGAGCAAAATCTAATGCCATAATCGTGGCCTGTGTACCAGAAGATGCAGACAACCTTCCAAACTTAAGTTTTCGAAGGACTTTTTGGACTTTTTAGGCACAGGAAAACCCTAAGGTTTACCTAAATGGAAAATACTATATAAAGAAAGAGAAATGACCTAGAAAGGAGCTCTATTTTTTGCCACTTTGAGAAAGATCCAAGGAGAGATGTAGAAGAAGAGAGAAGGAGGAGAAAGGAAGAAGGAGAAGAAGGACTATAGTGCTGCTATCTTTTTGATCTATTCTGAACCTTCCAAGTGATTTCATTTCATCTTTATTGTTCTTTCTTTTGAATGTATAAGATGGATTTTATAGTGATGGATTTGGGTTTAATCATGATATTACAAACTTCTTTAAGGATTTGTTCTTGAATCAATGTTAATGTGATTTCTTTTGTTGTTGATACATTGGGTGTTGATACAACCTATTGTTTCTGCATGCTTCGGTAACAAATTGATAGAGTGAACCGATAGCAAATGATTAGATTAGGTAATGAGAGTTAAAAAATCTAATAAATCTTACAAAGAATCAAATCAGGAATTTAGATGAAGAGAGATCTCATGTGAGGACCCGATAGTTTATTAGAGGGCTTAAGATCTTATTAGAATTGTAGGTTAATTGAGAGATCGCAAATTCCATAATTCAATTAGGGGTTATGATTTAAGGCTTAATGATTATAACTCGAGAGAGAGTAATCCACCTTTTGAAAGTCTAAGACTGACACGTATTAACTCAAAAGTAATCATCTTAGCATTTGATGATGGAATGAATCCCCTTCTCATAATTGGCTAATCTTCCTTGTGTGATTTCCATTGTTGATTTGGTGGTGCTCAATTTGATTTTTTGTGTGTGATAATTTTACATTTAAATTCCAATCAATCATCTTCACGAGTTTACTTTTTGTGCAACTTATTTTTCTTTTAATAATTCTTTAGGCCTTAAATAACTTAGAATTAAAATTAGTTCGACAACTCCTCGAGGGAACAACACCTCATATACTACACCCACGACCTGTGCGCTTACAGTATTTTGAGAGTTTTAAATAGATTAAAACTTGCCTTAACACACACTGGTAGAAATCTTTGATGAGGTACAAGATTCAGATGGGAGACTAAAAGATAGCTTAAGATCGACATTAGGTTGAAGGTTAGCTAGATCATATACATGAGGGAGACATATGAGATCTCTAAGGACTTAATGTGTATTCAAATAGACAAACCATGAATAATGGACTTGACATGGGTAAGCATTATACTAGAGTAGTATACAATAGAAGGCTATTGGCTTAGATGAACATTATGGGAGATCTTGGATGATGTGGAAGATAAGATCACAACAGATAGACATCAGCTCTAAAAGATAAAGACCATGTGGGAGCATCATATGAAGATATTAGAGTTCTTCATGGATATGGATGTATCATTTCAAGACAAATATTATCTGTTATCTTGTTAATTGTGATGTAGATAAATCCTATGAGATAAAGTCCTATTTATATGGGGGTTGTCATCTTATTGGATAATGTGGTGTAGTCTGATAAAGGTATAGGTGATCTAGTTAGTTTAGTCTAATTATAATTTTGAATTTTAAAGCCTAAGGTGCCTATAAATAGCATAATTGAGCCTTGCTTCTAGGGGGGAGGAGAGATAGAGAAGAAGGAAACATATTGAGAGAGAGTATTCCTTTGTATACTTCTAGAGAAGTAATAAAGGTTGGTTTTTATTATAGCTCTTTTGTGTTTATTGTTGCCTGTGATTATTTAATACTTTTGTAGTATTATCACTTAAGTGTGAGAGTTAAATATTTTGAGGGTCATCAGGCATTCGAGCACAAGGTTTTGTTGGTTAAAGATCATATGGGAAGGTAACATCTTATTTAAACAGACCTAAGGGAGATTGTCATGTAAAGGAGTAGATGTGACTTTGATTAAGTTAGGCGTCTAAAATAACCTTTGTAACACTAGGCATGTTTACCATTCCTTGTAAAATTGGTAACACTAAAATTAAATAGCCAAGTTAGATTTAGGATCATCAGTTAATGTTATGCCTCATTCCATTCATGCTTTTTTAAATTTAGTCCTGTTGAAAGAAACCAGTGTTATCATATAATTGGTTGATCATACTAATGCTTATCTAGATGAGGTGATTGAGGATGTTCTGGTGGAGGTAAATGACTTAGTGTTTCCTATTGATTTTTATGTGGTAGATATGAATGATGAAACTTCTTATAAAATGATATCTATTTTACTAGGGAAACCATTTCTTAACACAACCCAAATTAAGATGGATGTTCATAAGGGTACCCCTTATGATGGAATATGATGGGGAAGTTACTCATTTCAATATTTTTGATGTCAATAAGGATTCCTAAAATGACCATTCTATTTTTATGATTAATTTGATTAACCTTTTAATATAGAAAGATTGTAAGAAAGAGTGTATAGATAACTTGGAAGTTATTTCAACTAAAGAGATGACTAAAGCTTTCAATGTCTTGAGGAAAAGATTTAATGTTGGTCAAAAAGTGCTTTCTTATTTCTCTAGATATAAATTATTTCCACTTAAATTATGTCCTTATTGGATTGATCCTTCTGTGATTACTAACATCTATCCTTATGGTGCTATAGAGATTAAGAGTATGAAAACATGGAAGACATTAAATGTGGGTGGTCATTGACTCAAGCCTTATCCTAGAGAATTTCAAATGGAAAATGTAGAAGCTTTAATCATTGAAGATCAAAATTTTATCATATGATAAGGAGAACATAGAGTCGAGCTAAAGACAATAAACAAGGCGTTACTTGGGCGACAACCCAAGGGGAGTTTATTCCTTTTCCTTTACATTTTCACATTTATTGTCTTCCATTGAATGATCCATTTCTTACATTTAATGTTACATTGGGCACAATGGAAGTTTTAGGTGTAGGGGTAAGGATCTTATTTAATATGTGTGTTTCTAAGTTTTTTTATTTTTAATTTCATTTTGCATGTTAAAAACAAACTAACTCTCCTTTTCTATTGCTTATAGGATTTTATAGTTATAATTAAAAAGTATAATTAACTAGAAAAATACATGGAAACTTAGGCATGTATTTTTACTCTTGTGATTGGTAAATATACATTTTCTTTAGAAGAGTAGTGGCTAACAGGAAGTCATAAGTCAGTAATATTTTGATCCTTTTAGACTAATACATCCATATCAGTCTCATTATCTTTTATTCATATATGACCTTCATAACATGGCTATTTTGATTTTTCTTTGATTTTCTATTTTAGACCACATTTTTATTGCATGCTTTAATATGGAAATGATATAGACATTATTTGTTTTACAAGCTATATTAGCCAAATAACCTACCCAATGATCTGATTTATCTTGTCGTTAAGCCCCTTAACCTTTTTTTTTAATGTTAACCATATTATGAGCCTTTAACCTAACCAAATGTCTTACCTAAGCCTTAAAGTCAATCGAGCATTTATGATTGTTGATGTTTGTGGATGTATAAGAGCATAAGTCTAGGGGTATGTATATATGGGGGTTGGTTATAATTAATGAGATGTGATTTTTACCTCTTATTAGTGAATTCCATTTTTTTAAAAAAATTTGAATAAGGATTGAACTGACTATAGCAAATCTATCTTGACATTACAATGAGTTCACAATGAAATGATTTACAAAACCAACTACAAAAACAACTTACATAAGCAAATAAAATTTAACAGTAGTGGTTACAAATTCCATCTGATCTTCATTCCTATTAATAGTGCATGCTGATCAAATTTAGCTATAAAAATGGCTCTAATCCAATTGATGATGTTGTAAGCTAAGTTGCACTTATCAACTTCCTCTTGCCTGTATATCCTCTTATACATTAGGGTGTCTTGTAACTTCTGATTAGTCGATGTCCAATCATAATTCCATTGTTGATGTAGTTTCTTCCAATTTTGTCTTAAAAAAGAAAAAAGAGAAGAAAGAGAAGAAAAATAGAAAAGAAAAGAAAATGAGAATTAAAAAAATTATCAAGGAGAAAAATCATTTATTTTGCAAATTAATTCATGTTAGTCTTTCCTCCTAAAGTTGTAATTAATTCATATTAGTCTTTCCTCTTAAAGTTGTATCAATTAATTGTGATGTAAATAAGGGAGAAGTTGTTATGAAGGTTTACTCCTTATGGTTACAATATATTGATTATCGTCAAATTTTGTGAGTGATTTCTTCTAATTATTGACGTTTCATATGGTTTATGGTGTGAAGGCTTGAATATAAAATGTAAAACAAAGTTTTTGCATTCATTATAGCTAATGGTACCTAGTTTCGAGTGGATTTTAATTTTTCCACGTGATACTTGATTGAGTGTTTTTCCTGCTTCAATCGCTTTGATGGCTTTTAAACTACATGATCCAAATATCTTTTACCTCAACCTTTGGCCCCATTATAACCTTAAAAAGTCCTTTAATTCATGATTATACATGTAAATCTTTAATGGTGGAGAAATGAAATGAAATGTAAAGTTGTCGAATATCTGGATCATGAAAGGTGTTTAAGTGTACCTATATTTTTATCTTCTTGTTAAACATAACTTGTCAAGGTTTATCCCTAGATTGCTCATTTTTTGAAGGAAATTTTATTGATTAATCATCAATAAAAACATTGTATATTTAATTCTTGCCATGATTTTAAAAGTTATTCCTCTTTTTTTATGACTATCTATTATTAGGAAATATGGAAAAGGAGCAAGCGTTTTGGATTTTGATTTTTAGTTTTACCTAAGGATGGTCAAAAGTTAAGTGTGGGGGTACTTGATAAGTGCCTACTTAACTATATATGTAGTCCACAATGCTTAGGGATTAATGTTATGTTGTGTTTAAGATACTTATTTTTCGTTTATATATTTTTAGATACAAATTGGAGGAACAAGAACCAAATGAGCTAAAAACATATCCTTAGAGCCATCCTATTGATGTTCAATCTTATTTGCCTTTGTGGAATAAGAAGGAGATGAATTAGTGTGAATATGGGACCAAAAAATGAAAGAAATAAAGTTATTGCAATTTATACGACTGTGTAACTCACTGGAAGCGCTAAAACTGCATCTTCACGCTCTTACACACTTTAAGAGAGTTACATGGTCTTGTTTTCATTTTTTGTCCCATCTTCACCCTAATTCATCTCCTTCTCATTCTATGAAGGCAAATATGATTGAACATCAATAAGATGGCTCCAAGGTTATGTTTTTAGCTCATTTTGGTTCTTTATCCTCCAACTTCTACCTTAAGAAATATAATCCAAAATAAGTATCTTATGCACAACATAACATTAATCACTAAGAATTAGGGACTATATATATAGTTAATCAAGCACTTATTAAGTACCTTTACATTTAACTTTTGACCGGGGCTTACTTTGAGTGTGTAAGTTTAGACTCTTGCAATTTTCACACGCGGCCACCTACATGCCCATATGTCTGACTATGTATTGTGATAGAGCCTAATTTTTACTATAAAAGGGCATTTAAAAGGTCAAAGGAGAAATGAAGATTTTAGAGACATGAAAGGGGGTAAATTTCTTATACTTTGGAGAGTTATGAGGAGCTAAACTTATACTTCTGGTTCAAAGGGGGATATCGAGGCAAACAAACATATTTGAGGTAATATTCTATTTCCATACTAAAGGTTAGGACATAGGATCCTAGACCATAGTATATGATAAATAACATAGAGAATACATAAGGTGCATTGCATTCGCATGCATACCATGAGCATACACACAAATTTTTTACTTTTGTACACATTGCAAATACTGTATATGTATACTCATTTGACATTTTCCGGGGTATGAATGATTTATGGTTATGACATGAATTGTGAATTTATATGTCTTAAATTTTGGTTTGATGGTTTTTGTAACATCCCCTCACCTATTGGAA
The DNA here is from genome assembly GCA_027563885.1 of Erythroxylum longipes. Classification (NCBI taxonomy): domain Eukaryota; kingdom Viridiplantae; phylum Streptophyta; class Magnoliopsida; order Malpighiales; family Erythroxylaceae; genus Erythroxylum; species Erythroxylum longipes. The sequence goes on from JAOQMS010000179.1 coordinate 26,592,739, forward strand.
AGGGTATTTTGGTCATTTTGGAATGGGTTAGGATTATTGAAAGTGTTTTTGA
>JAOQMS010000179.1:26592890-26612603 GCA_027563885.1 Erythroxylum longipes
ATTTATAATTATTGCTTTAATTATTTAAATTGATATGATGCCATGTGGAGTTCTGTAGTGATCGCACGTAGCGCTCCATTATCTTAGGATTCGTATCGGAATGACCTACGGGCGTCCCGGTGCGTACCCTAGGATAATGGGGTGTTACAGTTTTAATTATGAATTTGGAAATTATTTGTTACAATTGAGAGATTTAGGAATTTTTGTGTATTTTTGGACTAGGAAAAATGCTAAGTGGCAAGAAAAATTAACTCACGGTAATAGAAATAAGTGACAATTAGTAGTAGAAATAAGTGACGAGTGGCATTAGAATTTATTGACAATTGGCATAGAAAATTGGTGACAATTGGTTTAGAAATTGAGAAACAAATGGACTGATTATTAAGAGTTATATGGTAGTTTAAGTAAAAAATACTAGTAGCATTAATTTTTATGAGGTGAGTGTCATGACATGTGTCTTGACACCCACCAAGCTCATTAAACCATGACATATGTAATAGAAGACTATCTTTCATTTTGTCTTTCATTTTATTTGTTGTTATAAGCTCTCATCTTCTTCCATATTCTCTCAAATTTCGACACTCTCATCTTCTTCATTTTTCTTCTCCATCACATGACACTCTCACCATCACCCTCACCACATTGAGTTCTTGCCACCACCTTTCACCTTATCACACCAAGATCTTTGTTGTCTTCTTCATCTAGTTGATGAAAACCTAGCCTATTCCTCTTTGAATGTTGATGATCGTGTAATGTTTGGAGAGCCAAGTTAACCCATGATTTGAAGAACTTGGAGTTAAACAAGTAAGTGAATCATTTACTTCTTGTGATATATGTAGCATAACGTTTATGGTGATAATTTAAGCTTTGATTGATAGTAAAAATGATGTTGATGAGTGCTGGAAAATTTGATGAATGAATGGATATTTTCATGTTTGTTTTTGATGTATAAAAACGTGGATTATTGGTTGTTTTGGAAATGGGTTAGATTAAGTTTTGAAGTTAAAGAAAAGGAAAGTATAGTTTCTTGAAAAGAGAAAACTAGGATGATAGTTTAGAGATAAAGTGATGATGAAAATGGTGTTAATAAAGTGTGCTAAAACATTGATGATGAATGTATATATATTGATTTTCTATTTTTATATAGATGATAAACCATAGTTTATAGATTGATGTATGAATGAGACTGAGATGGAAATGAGGTGAGAATGAAGAGGAAATGAAGTAGCAATGGTGAATTATGCATAAGATGTGTTAGATGTAACATGTAATAGTTAAATCCGGGAAAATTAGAAGAAGAATTGGCTGGATTTTTTGGAATAACATAACCCACGATCATGGGAATGCCTCCATAATCGTGGAAAGTGCAAGAACAAGGAGAGAAATGTTATGTTATCATAACCCACGATTGTGGGAAGTCCTCCACGATCGTGGGAAAGACCTTTAACGTTAATACTTCTCTTTTGAATGAAGTTTGAACCAACTAATGCTAAGGTACTTTCCTATAGTGCATTTAAACTTAAATAAGGCTTGAAATGAACCTAGTTTGATATTGAATAAGTTGATAAAATGTTTGATATGTTTAGGTTGATAATTGAGGTTATAACCTAAGAATGGATTGTTGATATGAAGTGTTTGAAATCTAGAAATTTAGAGTCATCATAGGAATGGAGTGTTCTTAGAAATGCTAATGTGATTCAAAGGAGATGAGAAAGATATATTAGGTATGAATGAATGAAAATTTGGATATTATATGATTATAGAATGCTAGAAAAAGGATTGGAGAATATATTATTGGTGATATTAAAATAATCAAGTATATATAAGGTATGAACCTAAGTGTAAACTAGACATATCCAAGTGATAAAGTGTGAATGATTAAGATATGTGAATTAAGGAAATATACCCAGGAATGTCATTGAGCATGCATTGTACGTAACACATATGCATATGTGTATGATCGAATATTTATGTGATTGATCAGCATAGTAATGTGTATATAGAAACGCAAGTTGAACAACAACATCTAGACATTGCTGGTCCGTCAAGGCAATAGCTATTTCGAGCTTACTATGAGTAACCTAAATGTTTCTCACTAGGATTGATTGTATTTGCTAAATTTTTTATTATTAAACTGATATTTATGTGAATGTGATAATTCTGGACATTGATGGTTCGAGGAGTTTGATAATTAAGATCGTATTGGAAGTGTTTTATTGAATATGAATATAAAAGAAATACATGTACTCAACAAAAATTGTTGAATGCTGGACTTAGGTCCGATGAATATATAAAGCTAACTGTGCATCATGAATAAATGTTATTGATGTATATTTTATGAATTAATGCATCATATTGAAATGCATGACAAGATAAAAGAAGTTGTGACTGTAGTGGCTAGTGAAAAAGAGCTTAAAGCTCAGAAACGTGTATGAAGAGCCACATGCACAGTATTAAAATAAGCCCAGTATCCACAACAAATACGGGACAGTTATAAATGAGTCCAGTATCCACAATGGGTACGGTATAGTTAAAAAGGCGCTCGGTCACAACAAGGTAACAATGAAAGCGAGTCACATGCGCATTGCATATACAAATTCATATGTATGATCTGAATGTTTGAAATGAGCTTTTCTAAAATGAAATGTAATGTGATAATCAATATGTGTAATCTAATTTGATTGTAAATTGAATTGTGAATTATCATCGTGGTTTGATATGAGGGAGCACATCGATGATGGTTCACTTACTGAGTTTGTAAAACTTATCAAAATTGCAACGTTGATTTTTCATGTACAAGAAAGGAGACCTAGCTATTAAGAAACTCTAGAAGAAGTCTAGTACTGCGTTTTTAGACTCAAGAAATGAATCAAAGGTCAGTCAGCTAAGACTGTGGAGTTTAGATTGAATATTTTTATTTAGTTTCTCATTCCATGTAGAGTATTTTGCAAAAGAGCAGTATGCTCTTAGATATTTGTGTACTATATATATGAATTATGGAGTGTAATGCTATAGTATAACTATGTTTTACAAATGGAAAGAGGAGTTGATATTTTAAGTATTCATGTTTTATACATGATGCCATATTAAGTGAATGTGACTACTCTAACATGCCATTTTCATCAGGCATGTGTCGGAACGTACTCTGGGATGTTTGGGCAATGTTCGGGCACGTGCCTTATGGAACAAGATGTTACATTTGAGAATTTCATAATCTAATAGTATTTTTCTTTCTCTCTTTTGGAATTGATTATGTTATTCTATAATTAATATTTTATGATTTGTATGTGAATGATTTAAATACTTGAAATATATCATTTATGTATGAACCCCATTGCAAAAATCTAAATTACAATATGTAATCGTTATACATCTGATTCACTTTGGTAAACTAATGGTCGAGTGTTGTTTAGGATAACATAATATAGGTTAAATGACCCAAGCTTATACGGTTGCCGCCTAGATTAAACTACTTTCCTATTAGGCAATACAATTTTTACACGAAATCTAGAGAGCTCATTCTAGGTTGTTTGATAGTTAGACCTAATTGAAGAGTTTGTTTCAATTAGATACAACTAAGGACAAACTAGGTTTAACAGAACTTATTGTTAATCTATGGTTAATAGTTTTAAGGAGAGATCCAAGAATAACATAACGATTGATTATGCACATTCGTGTGAAGGTTGAGATTAAACCACGAATTGGATTCAAAACCTATATGTTAATTTTATCACTTTTGTACTATTTGATTTGATTTAACTTCAATAGTTTAATTTCACTTTATCTTGTTACTTTACTTGTATTGTTCGGGTAATGTTCGGGCACGTGCCTTATGGAGCAGGATGTTACATTTGAGAATTTCATAATCTAGTAGTATTGTTCTTTCTCTCTTTTGGAATTGATTATGTTATTCTATAATTAATATTTTATGATTTATGTGTGAATGATTTAAATACTTGAAATATATCATTTATGTATAAACCCATTGCCAAAATCTAAATTACAATATGTAATCGTTATACATTTGATTCACTTTGGTAAACTAATGGTCGAGTGTTATTTAGGATAACATAATATAGGTTAAATGACCCAAGCTTATATGGTTGCCGCCTAGATTAAACTACTTTCCTATTAGGCAATACAATTTTCACACAAAATCTAGAGAGCTTATTCTAGGTTGTTTGATAGTTAGACCTAATTGAAGAGTTTGTTTCAATTAGATACAACTAAGGACAAACTAGGTTTAACATAACTTATTGTTAATCTATGGTTAATAGTTTTAAGGAGAGATCCAAGAATAACATCACAATTGATTGTGCACATTCATATGAAGGTTGAGATTAAACTGTGAACTGGATTCAAAACCTATAAGTTAATTTTATCACTTTTGTACTGTTTGATTTGATTTACGTTCAATAGTTTAATTTCACTTTATCTTGTTACTTTACTTGTACTATTCGGGCAATGTTCGGGCACGTGCCTTATGGAGCAGGATGTTACATTTGAGAATTTCATAATCTAGTAGTATTGTTCTTTCTCTCTTTTAGAATTGATTATTTTATTAATGTTCGGGCACGTGCCTTATGGAGCGGGATGTTACATTTGAGAATTTCATAATCTAGTAGTATTGTTCTTTCTCTCTTTTGGAATTGATTATTTTATTCTATAATTAATATTTTATGATTTATCTGTGAATTACTTAAATACTTGAAATATATCATTTATGTAAGAACCCATTACCAAAATCTAAATTACAATATGTAATCGTTATACATCTGATTCACTTTGGTAAACTAATGGTTGAGTGTCATTTAGGATAACATAATATAGGTTAAATGACCCAAGCTTATATGGTTGCCGCCTAGATTAAACTACTTTCCTATTATGCAATACAATTTTCACACGAAATCTAGAGAGCTTATTCTAGATTGTTTGATAGTTAGACCTAATTGAAGAGTTTGTTTCAATTAGATACAACTTAAGGAAAAACTAGGTTTAACATAACTTATTGTTAATCTATGGTTAAAAGTTTCAAGGAGAGATCCAAGAATAACATCACGATTGATTGTGCATGTTCGTGTGAAGGTTAAGATTAAACCGCGAACTGGATTCAAAACCTACAAGTTAATTTTATCACTTTTATACTGTTTGATTTGATTTACCTTCAATAGTTTAATTTACTTTATCTTGTTACTCAAAATTCAACTAAAACTAATAGTAATTAATTTAGTATATTTTAAATTAAAATTACTTCCATCAGAATTTGTTACTTTTATAATTAAATGTTTCATTATTGCTCGTAATACATTGTTTTACTTTGATTGAAATTTTAATTTTTATTTTAGGATTAAAGATATTCAATTCTCTTATAATTTAACAATTTCTAAAGTAAACCTATAAAATTCAAAATTATCATAAAAGTTATTTGTGATTTTTAAATTTTAATTTTTCATAAGAACTTTTACAATACTTAATGACAAGACTGTTGGGCCCGCTGGCACCGGAATAATAAAAATAATCAACTACAATAATGACACACAATATTTTACGTGGTTCACCCAAAATATTTGGGCTATGTCCACAAACTCCAATTCGCTTCTTTCACTAAAAATAGTAGGCTTACAAAGAGAGACTTCCCTAAATTAAATTTAGGAGTATAATAATTTTCTTGAGCTAAAACGAAAATAATAGCACACAAAAGTGTTTCCCAAAAATACCCAAAAGTATTTTTCCTCACTATTTTGTCACTCCCCTTTTAGGAAAAGACCCTAAAAATATAACACAATTTTCTCTCTATATCTCTCTATTTATTCTCTGCTGTGATGTTCTAATTTTTTAACTTATTGAAGGAGGCCTTATATAGGCGTCCAAGCAATAAAATTCATGCCAAACTTTGTTGCCAAAGTTCAACAAACTCTGCTGAGTTTTCGACAGAGTTTGGCAACAGCCCATGTGTGGCTGCTGCTTTGACTCTTCTTCTTCTTTTTTTGTTTCTAATGTATGGTGGTGGGTTCCACATATAGGAGGAACCCACCTAACAATTCTCCCCTTTCCGACTATATGGGGAGATCCTTTGTTAACATATCTGATCCATTCTCATCAGTATGGATCTTTTCAAGTTGTAACAGCTTCATCTCCAATACGTCTTTGATCCAGTGATATCTCACATCTATGTGCTTCGATCTTGAGTGAAAGGAGGAATTCTTTCCAAGGTGAATTGCACTTTGACTGTTACAAAATAACTGATATTTTTTTTAATAGAAACCAAGTTCATTCAAGAACTTCTTCATCCATATCAATTGCTTACAAGCTTTAGTTGCTGCGATAAACTCTACTTTTATAGTAGAAAGGGCAACACATTTTTGCAACCTTGACTGCCATGACACAGCTTCCCCTACAAAAGTGATCAGATATCCTGATGTAGATTTTCTCGAATCAGCATCACCAGCCATATTTGCATCAGTATAACCAGTTAACACAGTTTGTCATCTCCTTAACATAAACATATTTTAGAGGTGCCACGAAGATATCTAAGAATCCACTTTACTGCAGCCCAATGTTCCTTTCCAGGATTTGAAAGAAACTGGCTCACTATTCCAACTGAGTGAGCAATATCTAGCCGTGTGCATACCATAGCATACATCAAACTACCAACAGCTGAGGCATATGGAATCCGCTCCATCTTTTCCTTCTCTTCTTTTGTGGAAGGACTTTGCTTAGAACTTAATCTAAATTGATTAGCAAGAGGAAAGCTAACCGCTTTAGCATTCTCCATGTTAAACTTCTGAAGCACTTTCTCAATGTACTTCTCCTGTGATAACGACAATTTCTTGGCATTTCTATCTCTGAATATCTTTATGACTAGAATTTGATTCGCTGGACCTAAGTCTTTCATAGCAAAAGACTTACTTAGTTCCTTTTTCAAGTCATCAATTCTTGAAGCATTCTGTCCAACAATTAACATATCATCCACAAAGAGTAAAAGGATGATAAAATCATCAGAGAATTTCTAGATAAAAACATAGTGATTGAAATTCATCTTTTTGTATCCTTGCTCCCCCATAACAGACTCAAATTTCTTGTACCACTATCTCAGTGCTTGCTTTAAGCCGTACAAACTTCTCTTTAGTTTGCAAACATAGTCCTCTTTTTCTTTTTTCTCGAAACCCTCTGGTTGCTCCATATAAATTTCTTCTTCTAAATCGCCATGAAGGAAGGTAGTCTTTACATTCATTTGCTCAACCTTCAGATTGAGGCTCGCTGCTAATCCCAGCACCATACGAATGAATGTCATTTTCACCACCGGTGAAAAAATTTCTTCAAAATCAATGCCTTTTCTTTGGCTGAATCCCTTGACAACTAACTTTGCTTTGAATTTTGGATGCAATCTCTTTTCATCATGCTTGATCCGGTACACCCATCTATTCTTCAAAGCTTTCTTGCCTTCTGGCAACTCCACCAGCTCAAATGTTTTGTTCTCATACAAGGATTTCATCTCATCTTGCATAGCCTCGATCCATTTCTTCTTGTGTTCGTTATCCATAGCTTCTTCAAAGCTCTAAAGTTCCCCTTCATCAGTTAACAACACATACTCATTAGTATGATATCTGGTAGAAGGTCTTCGAATTCTACTAGATCTCTTTTCTAGAACAGGAGAAGCTGCAGGCGCTAGTGGTTGAGCATGAACACCATTTTTATCTGGTTCAATTTCAGTGGGAGCATCATCTTCACCAGATCTCTCATCATGGATCATATCTTCAACTTGTTTTGGCACAAGTGTTAGAGGATTAAATTCTACATCTGTTGAATCACCATTAGACTCTGTTGCATCCTTCTGTGTCTTGTTAACATCTTTAATGGTTTGATCTTCAACAAACACAACATCAAGACTTCTTAAGAGTTTCTTCTGGACTGGATCATAAAATCTATAGCCAAATTGGTCTTGGCCATAACCGATGAATACACATTGTCTTGTCTTGACATCAAGCTTAGTTCTTTCATCCTTTGGGATATGTACGAACGCTTTGCAGCCAAATACCCACAAATGATCATAGGAAACATTCTTTCTTGACATACTTTCTCTAGAACTTCCTGTTGTAAAGGAACACAAGGTGATTGATTCAGCACGTACACTGCTGATGGTAAGGCTTCTCCCCAAAACATCTTAGGTAACTTTAAATGTGAGAGTAGGCATCTAACTCTCTCCATCAAAGTCCTGTTCATCCTCTCAGCTAGTCCATTTACCTGCAGCATTTTTGGAGGTGTGATTTGATGTCGAATACCATGCTCTCTGCAATAACCATCAAATGGTCCAGTGTATTCTCCGCCATTGTCTGTTCGGATACACTTAAGTTTCTTCCCAGTTTGTCTCTTAACTGAGGCTACAAATTGTTTGAACACTTTTAGCACTTGGTCTTTTGACATCAGAGTATACGCCCATATTTTTCGTGAATGATCATCGATAAAAGTCACAAAGTATTGAGCACCACCAAGTGACCTTGGCATTGGTCCATACAAGTATAAGTGTACCAAATCCAATACATTCTTCATTCTGGAAGGAGGAGAACTTTTGAAAGTAACTCGATTCTGCTTTCCTGCTAGACAATCAACACATTTCTTCAATTGGATGCGGTTCAATCCTGTTAAGGCGTTCTTCTTGACTAAACGTGTCATTGACTTCTCGCTTATATGACCTAAACGTCTGTGCCATAGCTCGATCTTGCTATTATTCTCCGCAACATTTACAACTTGCTGGGAGAGCTTCGTACGGGTCATGTATAACTTTTATTGCTTCGTGCCCCGCGCCACCACCAATGAGCCCTTAGTGAGCTTCCATTGGCCATTATAGAAAGTATTATAAAAACCTTCCTCATCAAGCTTATCTACGGAAATCAGATTCAGGCGCATATCTGGAACATGCCTGACATCTCTCAAAGTTAGTTTCATCCCATTCATAGTCTCCAAGAACACATCACCTTTGCCTACAACCTTTGAGAAGTTGTCATTTCCCATCTTCACAACACCAAAATCTCCAGGGGTGTAAGTTGAGAAAAGTTCTCTCTTCGATGTCGCATGAATGGTAGCACCACTATCAATCACCCAAGTAGTTTCCTAGGTTGTGAAATTAATAATATCATCATCGTAGACAATATTAAACTCACCCATTGAGTTTGTTTCACCATCACTGCTATCTTTCTTTTTCGCCTCCTTGCCTTTGTTCTTCTTCTGGTCCTTTTGGAACTTTCAGCAAAATCTTTTGATATGCCCCTTCTTCTTGTAGTAATTACACTCCACATTTGCAAATTTGTTGGATTTGCCTCTGCTCTTATCTCTACCACTCTGGCCTCTATCGTCTCTCCTCCCCCTCGTTGTTGTGACCAAGACTTCTGACTGTGATGAAGTTGATCCTTGCGATCGTCGTCTCATTTCTTCATTCAGAATGCCACTCTTGACTGTCTCCATATTTACCACACCATTTGAAGCAGAATTCGTGATTGAAACCTTCAAGGTTTCCCATGACTCTGGGAGAGTTACCAGCACTATAAGAGCAAGTACCTCATCATCGAACTTGATACCCATACTTGCCAACTGATCGACAATCCCTTGTATTTCATTAAGGTGATTTGCCACAGTTGTGCCTCCTTGATATTTTACTTTCATCAATCTAGTCAAGTAAAATAACTTGTTATTACCAGTTTTGGAGGCATACAGTTCCTCGAGCTTATCCCACAGTATTTTGGCATCTGATATGCTAGAAATGTGGTTGTACACATTATCTTCAACAAATTGTCATATGTAGCCGCACACTTGATTATGATCAAATTCCCAATCGTCTGTCGTCTTCGCTTAAGGTTTTTGAGCACTAAACACCGACAAGTGCAATTTCATTACGAACAGGAGATCCTTCATCTTATTTCTCCATATGTGGTAATTTGTGCCATTTAGGTCGATCATCTTACTTGTCCTTGCCTCCATTTAGATTGTTATTCAACAAGCTTCGTCAATCTAAAAATTTTTTCGGCAGTGAATAGCACCCCGTATAGATGAATAGTATATGAACAGTGCCTTTGCCGTACAGATAGACAGTAACTGTACGTATGAACAGTACCTCCACGTGAATAGTTCCCTGTACAAATGAATAGTACTCGTACGTGTGAATAGTACTCCCGTTGTAGACTCCAAGAATAATTCTTTTCTGATGTGGAAGATCAGACAATGCTGCAACTATAGAGCACACTAGAAGTAATCTTGGCTCTGATACCACTTGTTGGGCCTGCTGATACCCAAATGTAGAATAATAAAAATAATCAACCACAATAATGACACACAATATTTAACATGGTTCACCCAAAACGTTTGGGCTATGTCCACAAACTCCAATTCTCTTCTTCCACTAAAAATAGTAGGCTTACAAAGAGAGACTTCGCTAAATTAAATTTAAGAGTATAATAATTTTCTTGAGCTAAAACCAAAATAATAGCACACAAAAATGTTTCCCAAAAATATCCAAAAGTATTTTTCCTCACTATTTTGTCACTCCCTTTTGGGAAGAGACCCTAAAAATACAACTCAAATTTCTCTCTATATCTCTCTATTTTTTTCTCTGCTGTGATGTTCTCATTTTTTTAACTTACTGAAGGAGGCCTTATATAGGCCTCCAAGAAGCAAATTCATGCCAAACTTTGCTGCCAAAGTTCAACAAACTCTGCTGAGTTTTCAACAGAGTTTGGCAACAACCCATATGTGGCTGCTGCTTTGACTCTTCTTCTTTTTTGTTTTTAATGTATGGTGGTGAATCCAACATATGGGAGGAACCCACCTAACAAAGACACAAGTGAATTAATAAAAAATTGTTGACTTAGTTTAACTGATTATCTTGATTCTCTTGTGTCATCCTATAACACCTATACATAATGTTCTAAAAAATTGTGTTTGTGTTATTAATAACTTGTTTTAAAGTGGGGGAGAAGAAAGAGAAGAGTTGGATTATCATCTTTAAAATTTAGGTATTGTAATAAATGACTTTTTAAGTTTTAATAATAACAGTCATATCTTTTAATTCAAATATTCTTAATACAGTTTTATTATCCATGTATCATTTCTATTATATATAGTTTGTAAAATGAATACTATTGAAAGATCCAAGGGTTTAATATAACATTAAGATCTCAATTATAGTCATAATGCTTCAAACAGAAAATCATTGTTGGACTGCTCTCTCTAATCTGTTTCTTGATAGGCTCCAAATTGTGTAACATACATAAGTTGCCAAGTGGCCGACTAGAAAACGGAGTCACCAACCCCAATTTCTTCCAAAAACTTTATTCTGGAAATTATGTTATGTATATCATTTATCCTTCTTTGGCATATGCCGACAATAAGTGCGTTTGGAGCCTTAAAAGAAGACCTTTTTGGTAACAACTTAATAATTGATAGTGCTCTCACCCCTAATCTGGTATCCTTTTATCCAAAAGTTGACACGGAGAAGACGTCTATGGTCATCAAGTTTGACAGGGATCTCTAAGTGCGTTACAGCCAAACACATCACTCATGGGCTAAGTGGTGCGAGTATATTAAGCTTGTAACACAATTGCCATATGAAAGGGATAGGTTCGCCAATTGAAGATTTACCTAGACAAGTACAAGAATGAAATTTCTCACGAAACTCCAAATTGGTCAAAAAACTGATGGACATTAAACTTTTTTTAAAAAATAAAAAGGATAAGCTTTCAACAAAATAATGACTAATGTTGAGTTCAATATCAAATTGACTGCGCTTACGAAAAATCTACAAAAGCTTCGGTCACTTTACTCATCGACATTCAAAGTATCTGATTTTAAAGTTGAAAGTTGTAACGTGGAGCCCAGTAAGAGATTCGAATTGTGGAGTCCAATTTCATCGACATGCTAGTACTAGACGTTTGATTTGAAAAAGAAAAAAATGTTGTAATAACATCCAAATCAATTGTTACGGTGTTTTCCAATTGATGCTAAGGGCCTTGATGGTTAGTCTTAAACTTACTCTTTACCTAAGCAAATCTGCAAAGACTTGTTTCAAAATGAAAAGGAGATACAATTGTTTCATCCTAAATTGCTAGACTAATTAAGAAGGAAAAATGATAAATTAAAACTTATACATGTTTCATTGTACCATTACACAATTCAACCAACTACAGACAATTTACCATTGGATGTAGTAGGCTGCTAGAATATAAACCTTGGAACTATATATGCTAATTATATTGTCTTCATGTAGTCGTTCCATGGTTTCTGACTTCATGCTCCACTTTCGAAGAAACAAAACTCAAATAGCTCATTTATAACATGGCAAGATGTTTATGATTTAGTTGTGAACTGATCATATTCAGTCCAACGTGCTAGCTGTGAATAATTTATGACAAGTATTGATCATGGGTTTGAATTTTTGTAATTGAGTTGTTTCTGTTTACAAATTTGAGTGCATAGAATAATCTTTGCGGTTCTCCTGGCACTATAGTTTATTCCTATAATTTGTTAATGCCTTTGACGAAATATCTTAGCATTGATCGTTAGTACAAATGTTAGGCGGACTCACACAAGCGTCTCCGTGGGCACATGCACGTCACCAACTCACCCAAAAAGCTGAAGGTCCTATCTAGAAACAGCTACCTCATGTCATCTATAAAAAGGGAACTAAATTCATAACTCTTACCATCTTCAGTTCACCATACCTTTTTTTCTTGTGTGTCTTACAAGCTTAATTCCATACGCTTGTGTACAAGAACTGAGCATTAAGTTATGGGCTTTGCACCTGATTATGGTTACTTCCTTCTCTTTGTTGTCTTCATTCTTATGGCAGAAACAACTTACTCCCAAGACTTCACTTCCTCTAGAGCAACCTATTACGGTAGCCCAGATTGCTTTGGGACAGCAAGTATGCGTTTTGCTATTTTTGTTCTTCTCTTCTTATTTATCAATGAGTAAATCCACATAGTGGTTTGCTAATTTGCGTCTTTAATTTAAATATAGCTGGTGCCTGTGGATTTGGGGAATATGGAAGGACTGTCAACGATGCTAATGTGGCTGGGGTTTCGAAGCTGTACAGAAATGGTACCGGCTGCGGTGCTTGTTATCAGGTATATTAAAACCATCTCATAATGTTGGTAATATCCCAACATGTCATATTTATAACATAAAAACTTCGATCTTTTATGAGTTCACTTTAACGGCTTGTACTGATCGACCTCCATATGCCATTAAAGTTAATTATTGAAACTTTAATATTATCAAAATTTCGGAAAACTTAAAGCTTGAACAATGGAGTAGTAACCAAGTTAATGTATCCTAATCAGCAATTAATCTTGAGAGCACAAAATATTCTAATTTTTTTAGTTTATATAATAATAATAATAATAAAACTAAAGGGTGGAAGTGGAACAGGCTTTGGAGCAATCATTGGGCTCTCCGTACATACTAGTTTAGACTGCTTGACTGTGCCCATAATTAATGCAAGCATAAAAGATAATCCGTCTTACTGTTCACGTGCATCCAGGTTAGGTGCAAAGTCCCGCAACTTTGCACTGACGATGGGGTGAATATAGTGGTGACTGATTACGGTGAAGGGGATAAGACTGACTTCATCATGAGCACAAGGGCCTATTCGAGATTGGCACGTCCAAATACGGCAGCAGAGCTGTTTGCATATGGTGTAGTCGATATTGAGTACCGAAGAATCCCTTGCCAGTACTATGGTTACAATCTAATGTTAAAGGTCCACGAGCACAGCAAGTTCAACGAGTACCTAGCCGTTGTTATCTTGTATCAGGGTGGCGTTAATGACATCTTGGCTGTTGAAATATGGCAGGTATACACAAATAAATATAACCTAGTAAATATTTGTTTCAGCCTTCCTAGTATATATTTTCCCTTTGCTTTCGCTTAAAGTTGTATCGGGAGATGATATCACAAGTCTCCACTAGAAATAGCTACTTGTCAATTACTTAACAATCAAACAGAGAATGAAATGGTGGGTCTCGTTTGGTTTTGGTACAGGAGGATTGCAAGGAATGGATAGGAATGAGAAAGGCCTATGGTGCAGTTTGGGACATAGCAAATCCACCAAAGGGAGCTATAACACTGAGGTTGCAAGTGAGTGGTAGTGCAGGGCAAAAGTGGGTCCAGGCAACAAATGTCATCCCTTATGATTGGAAGGCTGGTGCTGCTTACGACTCCACCTTTCAACTCTACTAAACAAATGAAGGAATTCTCAGTTTAGGATAGGAGCAAATATAGTTTGTTTTTCGACTTTCTTCTTAATTACATGCTTGTAATACAGCAAAATGCTCCATGCTAAGAGAAATAAAATGAGAGGTTTGTGTACTGTGGTTGTAGCAGTAGTCAAGGGAATAAAGTTGGTTTTTTTCATTCCTCGAGTTTTAAAGGATGAAGAAAGTGCAGGTGAAATAAAATGATACATTATCTCCTGATTTCATCGCATATTTCATATTCTACTAAACCAATCCAGCATACGCACCTTGATGATGTAACGTTGCAAAAATAAAGAATTGTAAAAAAATGTACATCTATTGTTTACACCGAAAATGGGCTCGGCCCATTTTTCCTATTTTAGACCGAGAACCCGAAGCCCAAAGAAAAGTCCATGGTTCGGAGTTCAAAAGAAATTCATTGACTCTGGCCCATCAGATTCCAGTGTCCAGCAAAGAGGAAAGTAGTAGAATTGAAGTTGGATTGGGAGTCTAGAAGTCCAATATAAAAAAGAGATAAGATGATAAACTTGATAGACACCAGCCCAAATTCTATCTCTATTGGATATGATAAAGTTTATCCAAATTTTATCTATATCTAGTAAGATAAAATTTTATCAGAATTACAAGTTTAATTGCAGTAGGACACTCAATATCGTTGGCTATAAATAGAAGCTTTGAAGCAGAAAAGGGCTCTCTCCAACATCTTACATATCAAAAACCTGGCATCTCAGCAAACCTATTAGCTTATTTCTATTTTCGGCAATCCTCTGGTTTTTTTTGTCCTTAGCATTAGTCTTTCCTTTTCAATTGATTCCAACAATTTTCAATTTCTTCGTCATTGTGTTTTGCCGAATTGTTTATCAATAAAGCAAAGTTATTTTCTGTTAGATTTTTTGTCCCTTTCTAGCATACACAATCGTTTGATTAGAAGTTAGAAATTATGAGTCACAATATCTTTTTTCCTTATTTCCTAGTTTAGAATCACTTTAAATTCTTGGCACGCTCGCAAATACATTCACACCGAAACAAAGGGCTACGTGTTAACCTTTAATCAAAATAAAGGCAAACATATTTTTGGCACGCCCAATGGGACCACGCAATGACGAAAACACGATCTAGTAAGAGTACTGACATTTCCATCAGTGGAGGTGATGATATGGAAAACGTTGCAACAGCAACGCAGGAAGACCAACCTCAATCCGTTGAGTTAAGTCAAGCAAGCAACATTGAGATCCTTTTAATGAAGGTTCTGGAGGCCATAGAGAAATCGACATCTAAAACGGACACTCTCTTGAACACTTTGGAGAGTAATCAAATTTTGGTCGCGATCAGTGGATCTGCCATGCGGGAGAAAGACAAAAGCATAGGTGGGGGACGGTCAAGCAAGACACTACATCAAACTGAATCGCAGGCCAGCAAGCCACCAGTGGCCGCGAAAAATCAGTCAGTGGTACCTACGGCCACTCCAACTGAAAGTGAGGATTCGGCAGCCAAGGCTGCCAAGTTAGGAGAAACTTCTCCTATGAAGGAGCTTGGGGGGCAATCCAGCAGGATTGACAGCCCCAACAAGGAGAAACAATCGGTGTCCACCTATCAGCCACCACACAAAAGGGGCGAGACACTGAAAACTATTTTGCCTCCAGTGTCCATCAATAACAAGACCCCTGTTCAGTTCCACAACCATACTGGACCAGCGACTCAACCTCACTTTTATGAAGAAGGAATGAGCTCAGGGGGCAACAGGAGTCTGGTATCCAACCATATGCAGGCCTTCCCAAGGGCTACGGGTCACCAGGCAGTTCAGCAGCCGGTGACCATGGGCCAGGCAATGTATGGGCAAAACACTCAGATGATGGATCACGTCACTAGGGATGCACTGCACGAGATTTCCTAAGAGTTATATGGGCCCGGATTCAATCAAATTGTTTGACCTGAATTTAGGAAGCCTTATCCTGAATTCATTGACAGGGAAGCTTGTCCCAGGGGTGTAAAAATTTTAGATTTTACATTGTTTTCTGCAGAAGAGGGACAGTCCACCATCGAGCACATAGCGAGGTTCACCACTCAATGCTCGAAATTTTCTAGCTACGAGAACTACCAGTATGTGCTCTTGAAGTTGTTCCCAAATTCGTTAACTAGAGCTGCTTTCTCTTGGTACGTGTCACTGTATAGAGACTTCGTGTTTGGTTGGGCAGACATGACAAGACTCTTCCATGCTCAGTTTTACAGAAGTGAGCCCGAAGTCAGTATTGCAGATTTGTCCAGGCTTACTCAACGTGCTGGAGAAAAGGCGGATGATTTTATTGTCAGGTTCAAGAGAATGAGAAACAAGTGCAGGATTAATATTTCGGAAACTGAGTTCGTGAAGATGGCGCAAAAAGGTTTGGACCTGGAGCTGAGGAAGAAATTTTAGGGCATAGATTTTAGAGACTTTTTTGAGTTGGCTATAAAGGTGACAGAATACGAGGAGCTGCTTAAAGAAGACAATAAGCTGAAAAAGTAGACTATGGGGACTTATTTCAAGGAAGTCTACAACACTGAAGTGGAAGTTGCTATAGCTGCCGTATCTGATACTGGAAGCATAATATGCCCACACTTGGCAAAGATGCCTCTTGGAATGCAACAAAATGGCGACAAGAGGGGGAACAAGTGCACATTCGATGTAAGTAGAACATCTGAAAATTTTGATTACCTAATGAAAATCGATTTTATTCTTTGCCAGAAGATCACGTTTTGCCTACCAAGGAGGAGATGAAAGCCAAAGACTATTGCAAATATCATAACGCATGGAATCATTCCACCAACATGTGCTGGGCCTTCAGGAACGTGATTCAGGATCGCATCAACAGGAAAATCCTCAAGTTCCCAAAAGAGGCAATGCTCATTGACAGAAATCCATTCCCGGTGGTGTCAGTGAACGTAGCAAGTGTTGACATGAGGAATTGACTCAACCAAAAAAGGAGGCAGGAGCATATGAATCAAATGTGGAGGCCGAAAGGGTGGAACATATGGAAAAGGAAAGAAGGCCTGACCACTGCTTCTAAAAGGCAAGAAAGAGTCAGTGTACTAAAAAGGATAGGTAGCCGGGTCACCGAAAATAACACTGGAGCCGGTGCCCAGGTAGCCATCAGCCCTAGTGGTCACCCGAAATTTGTCAAGCCACCGATGCCCAAAAAAGCTGGAGAGTGGGTTCGGGTGGAAAGCAAAAGGAGAGATCAAAAGGAAATACTTATGCTGCTCAGAAAAACACAAAAACGAGAAAAAGAAGGTGGCAGCATAAGAAGTTGGCTGAGAGACTGTTCCATGAAAAAGAAGAACTGGAAATAAAATTTCAAATTCAAACACTGGCTCACTTGGTGGAGAAACAAAAGATGCTTGATAAAGGGAAAAAGTTGGCCAACATGACCAGACAGATGGTTGAGCACTGTGACGAAGGAATTCAGAAGAACAAATTTAGAAGGAAGGCAACAGAGGATGGTGATATTGAGGAACAGGAAGAAAGTTACTTCAACGTTGGTGATGTACCTGTTTATTACCTGGGAGCTGCTTCTGTATTGTTGCCAGCTATTTTTCGCTGCATCGATCCTGATGATGAAGTGGAGGGCAAGTCAAAAGATGAAGACAAAGTTTGGGTTGGAAAAGAAGAACAAAATCCATCAGAGAAATTCTCAGAGAAAACGCAGGAGATCGAGGATAGAAAAACTTTGACATTTGACAAGCCGTTAATAGTGAATCACACTAAGCCACTGTACATATGGGCTTGTGTCAACAGGAAGATACTGAACAGAGTTTTGGTGGACAATGGAGCAGCTGTAAACGTGATCCCCTTGAAAGTGTTATTAGGACTTGGGCAAAGAGAAGAGGATATCATTGCTACAGACTTAGTGGTGACTGCGGTGATTGGAGACGTGGCAAGAACATTGGGAATAATTCCGCTATAGATAACAGTGGGGAGTAAGACGTGTGTGTTTACTTTCTTCGTAATCAACACAAATGCAAGTTATAAGTTACTTATAGGCAAAGATTGGATTCACGCCAACATGTGTGTGCCGTCCTCTCTTCACCAGTTCTTATTGTTCTGGCATGGTGACAATGTGGAAATGGATAAGGCAGACAATAATCCTTTCAACGCGGAAGTCAATTTAGTGGGTGCCTTCTACTATCATGGAGACACCACACCAATTACTTTTGAATGTTTGGACAAAGAAGGCAGGCCTACGCTGATGAAATTTGCCAAGGACAAGCATTTTCTATTTCAAGCAACGATTGCCAGTGAGAAGAATAAAAGCATCAGGCTGCTTAGGCCGATGGAAGAAGACGTTGGCCAATTAGGCCAATGACTGCTCAAGGAAGTAAAGAAGGGTGGCCAGTAGCTGCACGAGCCATCCAGGAAGTAATTTTGCAGCAGGCCAAGAAGCAATTAATGGAAAACTGCAAAATGGAGATTTTCATAACAGAGTTAGTTTATGAAGGAAAAATCCCAGAAATAGACAGAGATGAAATAAGTCTGGAAGAGCTACAAGTCGCATTACCCAAAATGGAAGATGAGAGACTTCAAGTAAAGGACCCTCTAAAAGAAATCAACTTGAATACTATCGAGGATCCTAAAGTAACATACATCAGTGGCCTTATTAGTAAGGAGTTGCGTGAAGAGGTATTCAAGCTGCTTCACGAGTATAAAGATTGTTTTGCATGGGATTACAAGGATATTCCAGGTTTAAGTCAGAGTTTAGTGGAACACCGACTGCCCATCAAGCCTGAATTTTGCCCTTTTCAACAACCACTCAGGAGAATGTCCAAGGAAGTGGAGATGAAGGTAAAAGAAGAAACAGAGAGGCTTCTCAGAGTAGGCTTCATTAGACCAACTAAGAATACCGAGTGGCTGACAAATATAGTCCCTGTAGTCAAGAAAAACAGAAAAATTAGAGTGTGTGTAAATTTCCGGGACTTAAATGCCGCCTCACCCAAGGATGTGTATGTAATGTCGGTTAGTTACATGCTTATTGATACCACTGCCAACCATGAAATATTAACATTTTGGGATTGTTTTGCTGGTTATAATCAGATCAAAATCACCGAGAATGATATTCATAAGACAACATTCCGGTGTCCAGGTGCAATTGGCACATTCGAATGGGTTATAATACTTTTTGGGCTAAAGAACGCTAGAGCTACTTATCAAAGAGCCATGAACCTCATTGTCCATGATATCATTGGGAAAATTGTCGAAGTCTACATCGATGACGTGGTTATTGAAGTAAATCACACGTTAATTTAGAATTCACGTACAATATACCAGATACACAAGAAGGGGGGTTGAATTGTGTATTGTTTTCGTGAATAAAAAAACTTTAATATATCTTGTTAAGAACTTTTCCAATTGTTAAAATAATACCACAAAAGTTATACAAAAATAGTTACGTAGTTAAATCGCAAATAACTTCTATATACTTGTCTAAAAATAAAA
>JAOQMS010000179.1:26617657-26632482 GCA_027563885.1 Erythroxylum longipes
TATTTATCTCCACTGACTCACCATTTATCATAATTACAATTTGTCATACTTACTCGGAAGTGCCAAATGAAAGCATGCACAATTATATGAATGTGCCAAATAATATGTCATAACCTTATGTCTAACGTTCATTTATCTTAAGTCATATAAGTGTCTCACAATTAACTATTCTAGCCGTATAGGTAACGGGATGTTACAATAAGACTGTTAACCATAAGCTTTAAGCTCACCCCTTCCTTCCCATCTTCAGGCGACGAACAAGATATCGAGTGATCGAGTCAAGATTTAAGGCATCACTCCAGTTTGCATGTTTGGTTTTTGAAGTTAGATTATGTAAAACAATGCTTTAGCCGCATTTTGAGCAATTCTAGTTTTTTGTAAACTTTGTATTTTGGATTATGATGTAAGGGGCCTTAAAATGCCCACTAAAGTGTTGTAAAACTCTTATTTGTTTTGATGTTAATGAAATATATATACATTATGTTTTG
This sequence comes from Erythroxylum longipes, assembly GCA_027563885.1. Classification (NCBI taxonomy): domain Eukaryota; kingdom Viridiplantae; phylum Streptophyta; class Magnoliopsida; order Malpighiales; family Erythroxylaceae; genus Erythroxylum; species Erythroxylum longipes. The sequence continues at coordinate 26,618,146 of JAOQMS010000179.1, forward strand.
TTCATGATTTCCAAAGTCTTTATATTGCATTTTCAAGCTTTTCATAGGGGTGGAAATTGTGTACTGGATTCAGGGAGAAAACTGTACTAATCTAGATGGAACTAGACAAAGTTGTCTTATGAAAAGTTGTAGCTTGTCCTCTTATATTTCCAACGCTATAAAGTATGTAAATTTCAGGTATCAGAGTTGAGAGATATGAGCATTATAAGTGATGATGTTGCATAGGAGGTATGTACATGACAGCTATGGTGAATGATGAGAGTTTGTGTATGTGATGAGTCATTTGAGTTGATTTTTGGGAGTTTAATACACCCAAATTGGTAATTGAATGTTTAAGTGGTGTTATTGCTTTATAATAAGTGAAAATAGGAAGGTTATGAGTGAATGTGATGTTAGAATGGATGTGGGAAGCATTGGAGATGTCTACAATATTTTGAAATTTGGACCCATTTAGAGACAAATTTTGTTTTTTATGTATTCATGGAAGTTGTAGATATAGAAGTCTTATTTAAAATGGTCTTTAAACAACCTTAATCTGATACTTGTAGTGAAATTTATGCCCTTTTTTCTAACACAGGTCTGAGGAAGAAAAGCAAAAGGAGGAAGAAGCACGTCGCGATCACGACTTTGCTGGTGTTCCTAGACCTGAACACCTTTCACTCTTTTGATCATAACTTTGTCTTCAGACCTCCAAATGACCTGATTTTTGAAGAATTGGATTCCTAACATATTTATATACCTCTCCATAAAATTTTATAGCTTTTTTTATTGATTCGAAAAATATTTATTGAATCAAAGTGAGGAGATCGGTTGGAAGAGTGTGAGTTGAATATTTTTACTGAACATGCTTCAGTATTTTGATAATATATTAATTCAAAGAGCTCCAAATGAGAATATTTTTGTTTTTAAATAATATATAGACATAGAGCTACAATTTATCTGAAGGAATCAAATTTAAATTCAGTCCCTAAGACTTTCAATTTCTGGAGTGAATTTGGGTGTAGTGTACTGTTTCAGTGCAGAAATAGTCCAAAAATATTTGGGCTATAACTTTCAGATTTTTGAACCAAATTGAATTATTTTGGTGTCATTAGAGACTTAAGACAATGGGGAACAAATGTTCGGAAGAGTTCCAATTGAAATTCCAATTGAGTTTTCCCAAAATCTGTTTGGGAAAAGGAAAAGTGAGTTTTTTTTATGATTGTCCGGTGTGGGCACTCCACCCTTGTGGGATGCGCGTCCAGATATCACTTAGGACGTCAGGCATGTGACTTGCAAGGGCGGGGTCCCAACAATTTCTTTAACTAACAATTCTCATGAAAAGATACTAACGAAGCTACTTATTTGATTGGCCTAAAATTATAAATGAATGCGACAAATTCCTATGGTGAATTAACTAACATCATATCCTAATTAACGTGTATATTTAACAAAAGTAGCCTAGGTCACTAATTTCACAAGCTAATAAATGTTTGCAACCTAAAATACTATGTTCAAAGCTAAATCAATTTTGTTAAGTCTTATCCATTGACACATTCACATGAATCACATAATGCAACCTAAACAAACTAACATACGATATACAAAATTCACATTCAAAATAAAAGCATACATGCACACAATCCTCCTCACACTTGGACAAAACATTGTTCTCAATGTGAGAAGAGAAAACAACAACACATAAGGTGGGAATAAACATAAAATAAAATGAAACATAAAGATAGAATTTAAAAGAGAAATGGTTAGAACACAAAACTGTCATGGTGGAGGTGGTGATGGTGATAGTATTGAGACCAAATCTACTTGACACCGAGAGTGTTTTCTTATCTTATAAGTGATTCAAGAGAGTAAAAGAATTAGTGATCCAACCCATTCCAACTTATTATAGAATTGAAAACAAATCTAACTGTATAACAATTTAAATCGAACTACTAAACGTGCTAATTTAGGGTCATTAACTTGACCTTGCATTCTTGAAAACTCAGCCGAGATCAATTATGAGCGGCTTGCTTCCACCCTTGTTGCCCAAATTCAACTTCGTAGCTATAAATAAGTTACAAATTGTAAAACAATCAAAAGCACAATATTGACAAAATTAATAAAGACAGTTAATTTTAATAATGTCCTTTTTACTAACAAACTATCAACAAAATAAGGAATAATGAAACTCCCTGTATCGTCTATTGAATCTGGCAATTTGTCCTGTAAGAGGGTGATTAGTTCTTGTTCTTCCTCAGTCGCCCTTGTCTCCTCTTCTTTTATCACTCCATGAACAGAGACTTCCTTCCATTCTTTAAGCTCTATGTCCATTGTCATCTGTTATTCTTCTTTTTGCTCCTTTAAAGATTCGACCACATCAGTTTTCCTGAATGAGCCACCTTCCTTCTTCTTCTCTTGGTCTTTTATAAAGTGGGATTCAGCTTTTTTTCCACTGGTGTTTCTAGCTTTTTGCTACTGCTAACTGTGATAACCTTACACTGCTCTCTTAGATGTACTTCAATGTTGCTCAGACAGTTTTCCACATTTCTCTTGCAAAATTCATGGGAAAGTTATCTCCTTTGAAGCTATAGGTTATGAATAGAAGAGACATGGTCTTCCGTTACTTGCTCAAACTTCTCTTCAAGTCTCTTCTGGGCCTCTTCCATATTCATGAGCTTATCCACAATCTTGTCCAATTTCGAATCCCATGAACTAGACTCATCTTGCTGAAATCCTAATAGGTCTTGATGTCCCTTATGAGTCCTTACATTGTTAGACCAATAGAATCTGGGTAGTTTTACCAACCTGGATTGTACATGTTCAAAAAGGATGATGACTTTCTTGACCAAATTGTGCCTCTTTGAAGTCCTGTAAATGTCCTTTGCTCACTATAATGTGTTTCCTCCATCATCTTCCTTTCTATTTCTTCTTGACATTTAACTTTTGCAAATTCCTCATTGTTGCCTTGTAATATCCAAATTGATGTGTCTTCTACTTTGCACCCAAACTTCCTTCTCTTTTTTCTTTCTTTCTTTTTTTTATTTCTTGTGATTGGATACTACAATCACAAGAGATTGTGAGAATTCCTTAGACTAAAAGAATTAAACTAATCCTACTAACACCCCAGCAATTGCGCCAAAAACTTATTAAGCAAGTTTTACTTCTAAAAACACCCCCAATATCCACAAGTAAACTGATAGTAAACTTGTAGTATTAAAGGTGTCGATCCCTCGAGGAGTTGTGAACAAATCTAATCCTACGTTATCCAAGGCTTAAAATTAATAAAATGGAAATAAAAAATTAACAGAAAAGTAAACACGTGAAGATGGAATGATAGAGGATTGAATTGCAAAATTAACATAAACGAAATCAAATTTAGCACCACCAACTTAACAACAGAAAATTACACAAGAAGAATTACCAAATTATGAGATAGGGGATTTTTCCTATCATCAATGCTAACCTAGTCATTTATATGTTAACAAGGTGTTGGTTCTAGACTATTGAAGAGAGGATTACACTCTCTCAAGTTACAATCACTAGCCCTAATTAACAACCTCTAGTTAGGTTTAGTATCGAACATGTAATCTCTCAGTTACAAACAACAATCACCCCAGTTAGTTCTTAAGCTTTCTAATAAGCAATTGGGTCTCTCACGAGATCCGTCTCCATATAAAAACCAATTTGATTAATTATGGGATCTATTAAATCGCTTAACCCTCATTAATCTAACCTAATCATTTTGCATTCGGTTCACCTTCTTGATTATTACCGAAGCATAAAGTTCTAGCAATTAATCATAACACCCAATGAGATTAACACAAAAATAACTAGATTAATATTAAATCAAGTCAAAATCCTAATGAAAAGTTAGAACATTATAATCAATCCCAAATTCGTTGTCATACAATCCATCTCAATCTCATACATTTCAATGAACCAAAATGAAAGATGGGAAGAAGAAATAAACTTGGAAAGATGGAGGTTGAAGCTGCAGGACAGGTCTTCTTCCTTGCTCTTCTCTTTCTCTCTCTATCTTCTTCTTCTTCTTGGAGTTTTCTAAAAATGGTAGAAAATGGAGCTCATTTAGGGTTCTTTTCTTTTCTTTATATACTCTTTTCTATTCTGAGAAACTATAGGGTTTTTTGGGTTCCAAAATTCTGAAAGGGCCCTCAAAAACTTGAATTCGAAAGGCCATCTGTGTCCGTTGTCACACAGGCTATGATCATGGCATTTGATTTCACCTTCTATCACAATCGCGGCAAACTGGCCACGATCGTGGCAGCTCCATCTTGCTTCTTTCACGATTATGGCACATGGCTATGGATTTTGCTTCAGTTTTCCTCCTATTTTCCTTTGTTCTTCAATATTTGCCCTGAAACACTAGCAAACACATCAAGGCACCTCAAACACATAAAATTGAAGCTCAATCGCGTGCTCTAACATAGAAAACATACAAAACTCAAATATTTAACTAAATAACAAAATCTTAACCTAACATGCATTAAACATTCAATTTAATAACTAAACACATACTAAACTACCTACTAAAACATTATGCAATCTTGATTCCTTTGAAAAAATTTAATTGAAAACAATTTTCAATAAATTATTCTTCATACTCATTATAATTTAGAAAAACTCCTTGTACAAAAATATATAAGTAACGCTTTCTAATACATTTAGAAACTATTTCTAATCTTATTAGAAATTGACACTTTCTAATACAATTAGAAAACTATTTCTAATCTCATTAGAAATTGCTTTTCCTTAATTAGAAATCCATTTTCTAATATTGAAAGGAAACTAATTTCAAAATCAAATAAAACACTTTTAAATTTAATTAAGAAAGTCCTTTGTGTTATTTGTTTGGAGATTGATTTCCTAATTAATTATAAAATCTTTCTTTAATAAATTAGAAAAGTATTTTTCAAAGTATTAAAGAAATCATATTTTTCTTAATAAATGAAAACACTTTTCAAGTTTTATTCAAGAAAAATATCCTTTCTAATAAATCAAGAAACTTATTATTTATAAATAATGAATCAATTTCTAAATAAATTAAATAATAATTCTAAAAAATAAAATCATAAATTTAATTTATCTTAATCTAATTGAAATAAATAAATTTAATTAAGAAATTTCTTTTTTAATTACTTAAGAAAATATTTTTCTTAATTTTAAGGAGTCTAATTAATTATTTTCAATCTAACTGAAACTAATTAATTCTAATTTTAGAAACTACTTTTCTAAAATTAATTAGGAATCAACATAATTATTAACCTTAGTCATATTAAGAAAAACAATTACTTTTATATTGAAATTAAGATCTCATCTTAATTAATATAATCTTGTTATACACTATAAGAAATTTAGTAATTAGGGATGGAAAATTACTAATGGAAACTAAACCGTAGCAAATTACCGAAGAAAAATAATTTTTTCCTGTAAAATTGTAGAGAAAATTTTCATTTTGCAACAGAAAAAATATCCGTTAGTAAATATAGAGGGAAATTATCCCAACAAAATTTATGAAAAAATATAGCGACAGTAGAAAATTCTCATTGATAAAGAAAGCTAGAATGCTTTGCGGAATAAGTAAGTTTTGGGTTTATTCCGTCGATAAATTCTATCGGTACATTTTAGAGGTAAACATCATAGTTTATTTCGACGTCAACATTTTTAATAAAACGAAAACGACGTCAACGTTTAAAACCAAATGACGTCGTTCTTGTTTAACCTAAAACTACCGCACCCTCTGCGTCCCAACGTCCTCATCTTTGTCGCTATCGAATCCCCCATCCTCCGTCTCTCATGCCACCGCGAGTCCTCATCGTCCTCATCGCATTTGCTTCGGGTTCTGCTATTGAATCTTAAATGTTATACCCATAAAATTTTTCTGGATTCTTGGCTCACCTTCTTTGATTTTGTAATTGCATTAACTCCGATATTAATGAAAGAATTTGAAAAAAAGAGATTAGGTTAAAATGAATTCGTATATAGTCTAAAACATCATATTTCAACTTCAAATTTTATAGGAATAAATTATGGTACTTTATTTTTACATATAACTCATTTTAATCTTTTTTTCGATGTAAGATAATTCTGCTTGTGAAGTTAAGACATAAAAGTACTTACTTGATAGCTTCTTGGTTGGATGTTAGATGACAGAAGAAATAACAATGTTTCTTACTATGGCTTGGCAGTTCCAAAAGAGAAAGAACAAAATTTATTATTGTAATTGGTTCCCTGACTAGCATCAGCATCGATGTGTGAGGCGACTTCAAAATTTCAAAGGAGACTGTATCTAGGAGTTTGGCATTCAGCTTCTGTGTATACTTTAAAAAGGTTTGCCAAATGGTTTACGCCTTGGTTGCAAATTTAGTGTCCGCCCACTCATTTTAGACAGTAATGTGAGGGAAGTAATTAAGTTGGTTACAGGAAATGAACAACGACCAAGAGACCCCTTCGTTTAGTTTACTTAGTCAAGTATATGCTCAAAAGGGGTTAGAGTTATAACACACAAACCATATTTGATAACTAAAATAGATGGAACGTTTGTTTTCCAAAAATTTCCCAAAATAATGCCTTCAATATGTTCTTACTAAATTCTAATTCCTTTTGTACATCTTTGTGTATAGATTAATATAATCTCTTCCCATTCTCCAAAAAAAGAGGTTGCATGAACAAAATTACTTTAGGTACTCTATGTGTGTTAGTTTTCAATTAGAAAGGTCTAAATATGCTAACATTAGCTAATTACATAGATTAGAATCTTTTAACAAATACATCTTAATATAGATAGTATCTCAAAAATTGGATAAAGGAGGTTTTCTTGAGGAAAGGAATTAGAATTTAACTAAGTCAAGAGATGAAAAGTCGTTTGAATGTTTAATTAATGTAGTTAGTTCAAGTTCTCGGCTTCCTAGTTCAATAGTTAAGGGAGAAAGTTCTCTTAAATCTCCTAGAATAGCAGCACCTGATTCATTTAAATGATATTAAGAAAGTTCTCTTAAAACTCCTAGAATAGCAGTAGCTATTCATTTAAATGATTCAGGATATAGCTATTTGGCTTGTAAATTCGCACCCAGATGTAATACTTTTGTAGTAATGCAATTAACCTTTTATTCTTTTGAAAGAAAAAAAAAGATAAGAAGAAAGAAATATAAATTTTTGATAAATACCTTGAACCTCCCATTGGCCACTTTTGTACAACAGGGAAGAAAGAAATCGATCCCCCTTGGGGAGGTGGCAATCTGCCTCAGACTAGAGTTAAGCTGGTTAATGCTGACAATTATTAACCAATTCTTTTTAACATGGAAAAAGAAAAAGGGGGATTGAAAGAGGCAGTGATGAGTCAAGACAAGTTTAGCAGAAAGGACATGAGAGAAACTAGGAATCAAAGTCGCAGGGACAGGAATCAAGATTAACATCGTACTCGTCATGTCATATTATTGAACCATAACTTATGTAATAAAACTATGGAATAATATTCATATATCACTGTCACATGATCATCGTAGCTTATGCCATGGCTATTATACTCGCAAGAGGTCATTATTTCATCATGTTGTTGGTGATTCTGGCTTGGGATTAGGTTGTGGTGATTAGTTATAGGTACAAACACACTCTTTAATTTAGGTTCAGGCTCAAGAACCACTATTCCTTTTAGACCGATGGTAAAGTGGATAACCAGAGTCTATAGCAGTCATGAGAAAAGGTATCATAAATTGATTTTGATGATGATGATGATGATGATGAGTAATAAGAGCAGTGTTAAGTATGTTTGGTTGCTGCAGGTTGACGTTAGACAAGCTGGGCTGGTTTTTCTTTCACTTTTCCGTATGTACTGAAAACAAGCATGGTTAACAGTTTCGCATTTTTCTAATTTTTCTTTGAACTTTTAGTTCCGGCTTACATTCTTGCCTTCACTGTTTCTAGGCTGATAAGGAAATTGGTATATTTCTCCTTAAGAAATACACTTTTTCATGTTAAGGTGAAAGTCAAGATATTATCTATATAAGCTGTGGAAAAAGAGGGATAATAGATGTTCTTGGGGAGTGGAAAGTTCTAAGGAACACATTAAATCTGAGCTTACTCAATGAACCAGGGAACTTCTTCTGCTAAATAAAGAAGCGAGGTGTTGTAATGGAATGCTGGCTGAATCATGGAAGCTTCAACCAAGGACGAATTAATACTGGTTTTCTGTGAAATTTCATTCAAAGTTTTGGTCTTTTAATGTTTGTGGTAAGAAATTGTTGAGTCGTATGCACCGATTGATTAAGTCTGCTAAGTAGACTTGGGAAGCTGCAATGATGGTGATCGTGTAATGTAAAACCTTGTACAAACCCTTCCAAGTGAATTATCAATGATCTTTACTTTTAAAAAAAACATTTAGTACTGAATGGTAATTCCACGAATCTGAAGGTTCTCCAACTTCTTTGGCCTTCTGTAATTCTTCAACAGAAGAGAGCATAACACAACAGAGACTGAAGACGCAGCCATTGCAGCTCCGGCTATCCATGGCGGAAATCGGAATCCGGTACTTGGATAAAGTGCTCCGGCGGCTATAGGTATCCCAAGGAGGTTATAACCTAAAGCCCAAATATAGTTCAAACGGATACGAGAAAACGTTTTCCGGGAAAGGTCTATGGCAGTAATGACATCCTCCAAATTGCTCTTCATCAGAACTATATCAGCAGCTTCTATGGCGATGTCTGTTCCTGCACCAATCGCCATTCCAACATCTGCTGCTACAAGTGCTGGAGAGTCATTGATACCATCACCGACCATCGCAACTACGTAGCCTGAGGCCTGTAGTTGAGAGAAATGGAGTTAAACCATAACATGACGTCAGTAAAGCTAATATACAAAGCGAAAGACAAAGATTACATGATTGTCAGGAAAAATAGGGTAAATGGGCAAGGAATTTAGAGAATGAAAGAAAAAGATATTTTATATATATATATATATATATATTACCTGTAACGCCTTCACTTTCTCTGCTTTCTGCTCTGGTTTGGCTTCTGCTATAACAGTGTCGATCCCAACTTCTTTGGCAATCGAATTTGCAGTGCCCCAGTTGTCACCGGTCACCATTATACTCCTGACGTTCATGGACTTGAGAATGGAAATGACTTCGTATGCACTAGGTTTCATTGGATCGGATATGGCTAAAACTCCTGTCAATTCATCGTCTACGGATACTAAAATCCCAGTTTGGGCCATCCCTTCAATATCTGCGAGCATCTCTTCAACGTCAATAGGAATAACAATGTTGTGATCTGTCATCAGGCTTTTGTTTCCAGCCATTATTTTCTTGCAGTGCACTATAGCTTTCACGCCATGGCCAGTAATTGAGACAAAGTCTCGTGCTTTTGGCCAGACAGGGTTCTCTTCATCTTCTTGGAATTTTTTGGCATACTCTACAATGGCCTTAGCTAAAGGGTGCTCACTGTTTACCTATTGAAGAAATTTGGTGAGAACTGAATTAGAATTACGAATCCAACTTAAATTGTTCAGTAACCATTAACGATAGGAAAGTAGCCTACCTCGGTTGCCGCAATCAATTCATAGAAATCCCGTAGGACCATGGTTTTCAAAAGTCTTGTGTTAACAACCACTGGCTTTCCGACTGTAAGAGTTCCTGTCTTGTCAAAAACAATGCAATTCACCTACAGAATTAATGAGATCTTGTTAGTCAAAAGAATATCCTGAATTGTTCATAGGCTTGTTTGTTTGGGGATGAAACTTTTATCTATATTTTGCTGAGATATAAAGGCTAGCAGAAGAAATATATTGTAACACTGTTTTCAAATAAAAAGACGCATCAAATTGGAAACAATTGGGCTAGTTACCTCCTGAAATGCATATAAACAATGGTCTTCAGAATATGCGAAACTTATCATATGCAATATGGACGAGAAATGAGATAAAAGAGTAAATAGAAGATGGGTTTGTTAGCTTACTTTATGAGCACTTTCTAAAGCTTGGCCCCCTTTGATCAAAACACCCTGAGATGCTCCAACGCCAGTACCAACCATGACGGCAGTTGGAGTAGCTAAACCAAGTGCACATGGACAAGCTATAACCATTACAGAGATCCCAAATTGGAGCGCCAGCTGAAAACTATCCATGGACTTTGGGATCCATGATTCTGGGTAGCCATGGAAATGTCCAGCTAAAAACCAGGCAAGCCAAGTTGAAAATGAAAGACTGATGACCTGTAAAATTATCAAAAATTAAAACTTCAAAATTTTCAAGTAAATTAGTAACCATACTGCTAATATGTAACTCACCAGAGGCACAAAGAACTTGGAAATACGGTCAGCAAATTTCTGGACAGGAGCTTTAGCCAACTGCGCTGACTCAACAAGACGAACAATCTGAGAAAGAGCACTCTCTGATCCTACCCTTGTCACTCTAATATGCAACACTCCATTTTCGTTGACAGTGCCACCAATCACTGCATCACCCTTCCTCTTTGCCACCGGTCGCGATTCCCCTGTGATCATGCTTTCATTTACATGGCTCTGCCCCCATATGACAAAACCATCTGAAGCTACTTTGGCACCAGGAATAACTTTAATTACATCGTCCTTTTGTATCAGCCTGCTGTCAATTTCTTCCTCATGTGCCACATTTCCCTCACCTCCTAGAGTCAACAATATCGCCGTCTCCGGTGCTAGTTCCATGAGCTTGGCAATGGCCTCAGATGTCTTTCCTTTAGCCAACACTTCTAGGTACTTTCCAAGAAGAATGAACGAGATTAGCATTGAACTGGTCTCAAAGAAATCAGTTCCCTTGAAACCTGGAGAAGTAGTTGATCTTAAGACAGAGTAAACAGAATAGAAGTAGGCTCCATTGGTTCCTAACATAATCAGCACATCCATGTTAGCAGAACCATGCCGTAATGCTTTGTAAGAACCTGAATAGAATCGCCTGCCTATGAAGAACTGTACTGGAGTTGATAACACCCACCTCAGAATCTCTCCTATGCTCAGCATATTAACCACTTTCTTGTCCAATCCATACTTTATCCCAGGAATGTACATGAAAACCATAGATGTAAGGAATATAGGTATTGTAAACATCAAACTCCATAAGAACAATCTCCTATACTGCTTAATTTCCTCTCTTCTAGGGCTCTCCCTTTCTCCTCCTTGAGGAAAGATCATTGCCTTGAATCTCCCAGTCCCAGTTGATTCAATTACTTTGATGAAATTTCTAGGACCAGTGACATCCGGTTTGTAGGAAAGAGAAATCTTGTTTAGTTCAGGATGTATGTCAATGGCATGAACACCTGGCAGTGCTTGGAGAGAATTTTCGATGATTCTCATGGAATTGTCTGTCCTGACACCATCAACTTTAAGCTGGATCTTGTCTATGTCTTCACCGGTGCTGATCAGTATGGCTTCAAATCCAGTATCATCAATGGCTGCTAAAAGCTGACCACAGTTCGTCATCTTTGGATCAAAATGAACTTCTGCTTCTTCAGTTGCTAAGGCTACTTGAGCGGCATTTACACCTTCAATTGCTTGCAAAGCTTGTTCGACTGTGGAGGCACAAGAAGTGCAAGTCATTCCATTGATGCGGATTCGGCATACTTGTGTGGATTTATTGTCACTGGTCTCTCCTCGGATCAACGTGGCCTCAAATCCAGCATCTTCAATTGTCTCCCGAATCGTCTCTTCCTGTCATAAATATAATGGAACGTGTTTTCCCATAATTTGTCGTCTATGAAATTAAAGAGTCGCTTCTTTCTAGTTTTAAGTTTTTGTCAAAATTTTGTTTAGTTTTAAGTAGTTATATTTTTATTCCTCTGACATATCAGATAAGTCTTAAGGAAAAAAAAATTTAAGTAAATAAATTTATTTTATATAATATTTATTAAAAATTATTAATAAATTGATTTATTTTATTTTATTTATTTTAAATATATTTTAATCATTAAATTAAAATTTTATTTAAAATTTATATATTTTGAATATATCTTAAATTTAATTACATCTACTAATAATTGTTTAATTTATTTCATTTTATTTAATTATATAAATTAAATTAAATTATTAAAAATTAAATTATTTATAGTTCTTAATTTTAATTAATTAAATATATAATTTGATATTAATTATTAATAATTGTTATTAAAATTTTATATATTAAATAATTAAATAATAGATATCTAGTTAATAGTAATTTACATTATGGAATAAACAAAAATGAAATCAAAAATCACTTTTTATAGATTTCATAATTTATGAAAACAGAAAAAAAGCCGAAACCAAAAACTAAAATCAGGAATCAAAAATAAAGATAGAAACAAAAAAGCCTTCTATCAAATAAAGCAAATTATGAGAATTAAGTTACAATTGGAAATTTACTTATTTCCCACCAGTCAAATGATAATAATTAATACCTATGAGGCTATGAATTTGGATTTGAACTCCACCTTAAGGAATAGGAGAAATAAGATCCCAAATTATAGACAATTAATTTTATTTCTATTTTTATCCCTTTTTTAGTTTTCGTTTGCTAAATTTAGTTCTCTATTTTTAAATAAAAAATATTTTATTGTTAAGTCCAATAATTACTTATTAAAATAAATAAATTGTTTTAATATATTTTTAAATTGAAGTTGAATTTATTAATTTTGAAAATATTTTAAATTTAAATCATATATTAAATTTTATTTTAAACTATTTTTAGTTTAAAAAAATTTTTTGAATTTAAATTATTTATTAATGATTGTTTATTTGAAATATTTTATTTTAAAATTTTGAATTAAATTATTATATTAGATTATTTATAATTTTTATCAGTAATTAATAGTTAAATTAATCAAATATATAATATTAAATTAGTAATGCTCTTAACAACTTAAATGATGGACATTTTAAATTTGAAAACTTTTAACTTTTAAGAAGTTGGTTAGTTTTATTTTTATTTTTCAATTATTAGCATAAATTTATTAAATTTTGTTAAAATAATAATTAAATTAGTAAACTTTTATTTAACAAACTAATATTTATTTGTTAATATATATTTTAATTATTAAAGTCAATTTTTTAAAAAATTTATGGATCTTTAAGATAAATTTAATTTAAATATATTTATCAAATAATTACCTAATTTAAATTTTTATTTTCAAAATTAAAATTACATTAGTCATAATTTTAATTAATAATTAATATTAAATATCTAAATAATATATATCTAATTGATGTTAAATTAGACTATGATTAAAAAAAAATTAAAAACAAAAACAAATACTAATCTTTATAATTCTCATAAGATATGTAAACTGAAAAAAGGAAAAACAGAAAATTGAAGATAGAAAGTAGAAAGTAGAAAGTAGAAAATAGAAAATAGAAAATAGAAATAAATTTTTTACTCAATTTAAAAATAAAAACTAAAAATAAGTATGGCAGTGAAAACAAATAAGCCCTAGGAAATTTTTTTTTTTTTGGGGGTCCTATATTTGGGTCGCAACTTGCAACTAAGAAATACATCTAAAAAATATTATAATGTAACACTGCCAACTTCTCTAAAAAGAAAAACAATAATATAAAAGTTGGCGTGCAATCAACTTACATTCACAAAATTTGGGTAGAAGATAACTTGAGCTCTGTTGTTGAGAAAATCAACTGCGGCTTCTCGGATTCCGGGAAGTCTCTTGACGGCCTTCTCGACGGAGCCGGCACAAGCTGAGCATGACATGCCAGTCACGGAAATCAGCACCTTGTCCTCCAGCTGTTTCTGGGTTGTTTCCTCTGCCGTGACCCCTTTGGGGTAGTTGGGCATCGAAGGGTATCTGGGTCTCGCCGAAAAGTTGTCATAGCTCTTGTCGCGTATGCAGCTTAGCGCCAAGAATTTGTTGGCCATGGATATAGCTATGTTACAAATTACGGCACTGAATTCATACACCATAACATGCAAGGCTAGTGTTAGGTTATATAGTGCCTAATGTGGAAGTTTACTTACGGTAGATGGAAGCGAAAACTCTATTTTAATGTCTCAAATTTTTCTGTACGAATTACGAAAGCGTTATCTTCGATCTTGGGTCAACGTTAATAGGCTCTTTCCTTCGAATTGGACCACATATAATATAATCTTACGAGGATGTACTTGTTTAATGGGTATGAAAAAAGAGAAATGGGTATGGAATAAAAAATTGAGTTTAGTAAGAGAATATGATTATAAGATTATTATTTTGATCACTCACTTTTGGATAATACTCCATTCCTCTCCTAATCTAGAGGAATGAGTATCATTGTTTTAAAGGAATGAGTTAATTAATTATATTATAATTAATTAAAATATAATTAATATTTAATTAAATACAATATAATTAATTAA
>JAOQMS010000179.1:26684686-26695658 GCA_027563885.1 Erythroxylum longipes
CAAATCTTTTGTATGGATTATAACATAAGTAAAACTAATATCAAAAATAAATATTAAAACATATAAAAAAAGTCAAATAATTTTATATAAATCTCAAAATAAACGTGAAGATGTGTTTGTAAGTATTGTGAGAATTATGTGTAAAACATAAGGGTAAAAGGGACTAAAAATAAGCTCATTAATTGATCTGAAAAATTTACCTGAAAAAGTACTTTTTTGAGAAGCTCCAAATTTGAGTTTCTTAAAAAGTTGTGTTTTAGTTGCGAAAAAAGCTATATCTACTAAAAAAGTGCTTTTTCATTTTACAATAAAACACTTATTTTTCTTTAAAAAAGCTTTTGTGGTGAAAAAAGTACTTATTCACCCTCCAAAAGCTTAACCAAACAGGCACTAAGAAAACATCAAACTCGTCAGCCATCAGTGAGCAAATAGGTTAACAGGGAAGAAAGGAAATTAAAATTTATATTTTATATTTTAATAAAATAATTTAATAATTAGTTGAATAAATATTGGACATGTGGTAGCCACATGTCTAACAACATTAATGGAAAATTTAACATCAAGCTATTATGCAATAAATTGAAAGTTTAAATATTTTAGTATCATTTTTAAAAGTCATGTTAGTATTACAAAATTGAGATAAGTTTGAGATTTTTTTATAATTTATCTAATTTTATTACATATTTTGTTATCCTCAAACTCATTCTTATAAAAAGGAAAACTAATACGTGTCATTTTATATAAAAATGTGTTTTGTATCTTATTAATTTTGTAATGATGTCTAATATTATAGACCTTAAGTTCAATTTTTAAATATACTCTTGAATGTTCTAAATTGCTCATTTTTTTTCAAATTATCTTAACTCTAATAAAGAATCTATAGTTATTTACTTTACTAAATTAATATTGTTAAGTCCAAAGTCTTGCTTTTGACCAAAAAATAATTAAAAACCATTTGCTTTATTTTTAAAATTAATTTTGCTTTAAAATTTTATTTGTTTTGTGCCGATCATTGATTTCTTATCTAAGTCTAACAATAAAATGGTGTTTAGTTCATTCAAAACATAAAAGAATTGAATAATTTCAATTCATAAGTCTACCTACACAACAAGAGTCACGATACTATTATGAAAATTATTTTATTATCAAAACAAAAGAGTATGATGAGCTATTGTTATCCAAATTAAAAAATAAAAAAGGAATTATTAATTATAGCTTAAGAGTGGAGACTAAAGTTAAGCTAACATATAAAGACAATAGTATAGAGTTTTCTTTGTTAAACTTTATAAAATCATACAAGTAAAGATTTATATCTTACAACTGAAAAAAAAAACCAAAAAACTAAATGAAAACTAGTAAATTAAGAAGCGAAGATTAAAGAAAACAAATCTACAATAGAGGAAAGGGGCTAACTAATCGTTAATAGTTTGCGAAACTTTATCTACATATAGAAACATTATTCTGTAAACTATACCTGATTATGAAACAATTGTATTAGATGAAATTTTAACAAATGATAATTAAAAACTAAATATACCTTCATCATTGAATATTTGTTCAAAGAAAATTTTAATTTGAAGACTGGTCTCCATACCATAAACTATATTAATATAAAAAAGACAATACAAGATAATATAATATATGATTGTTAAAATTATTAAGGTAAACAAAACAATTATATCATAAAGAATAGAGTTTACCCTGAATTTCTTCATCATATAACTAGCTTCAAGTACACATAAAGGCTTGTACAACATCAGGATAAACTAGAGCACAATATGGACTAACTATTTAACCTCCAGTACTAAAAGAAAATTATGAATCAGTAGTTGATACTAAAATTGCTAAGAGGTCTTATGAAATTACTTGCATGATCGAAAAAGCACTTCCATTAGCCTTCCACCATGACAATACATTTAACTCCACATTTTCAACTTTGATCACAACACCTGCTCCTTATAGTTGTCTATATTTATCCTACTATAAGAAGTTCTAGCCTTTTTTCTTTGATGAATTTTGCAAGTTTAGAATTCACACCAATCTTATGAAATGAAGCTGAAGCTGAACTACTATGATCCTGATTTTTGTCCGATCTTATTTGATAATCATTAAAAAATCCTACCAGAGTTATTTAATGATATTAATATATTCTTTAGCCCGATCATTATACAAATTTTGATAATAAGAAAACTCCTCCATCGTATATCTTGGGTCTAACATAAAAATGACTACCACAGTTTTTCTGACTATATACCAATAAGAATTGGGTTTTCCATCATATGTTTTGCCATGACCTGAATCACCTAATTGGAGTCAAGTATCCAACTAGATAAAGCTCTCTTTATGTCACACATATTGCTAAAGAAAATGTGTGACTTTGGATATTTTGTTTCTGAGAACAACTTAGCAACATTATAAAATATTTGTAACTTCACGTAAACTGTTTTAGCTAACTCTCATTGTTCTTCTACCAACAGACAAGTATACTAAGAATCTTTTTATCTTAAACTATTGGACACCTCAACATACTTGGTCGTTGAATCCAACATATTGAATGTTGAATTTCTTCTAGTAGGATAATCTAAAACCAATTTCTTTATGCATAGAATGCATAGTTTTCGAGCAATTTTTTAAAAACTTTTTACTCTTTTGGCTGTTGCACTATAACATACTGTGCCATTTCAAATCAACTCTACTACTTCATTTATCACCTCCAACTCTTCCTTTATAATCAAATTCATGATATGCGCAAAACAATGCATATGGAATAACCTCTTACCAATCAACAAACTTCCAACCTATAACTTGTTCTTCAACTTTTCTATCATTGCATCATTTGTGCTATATTTATCGAGAGATATAGATAAGAGCTTGGTGTTTATATTCTAATCTATGAAGCAATCCACCAATATGATTGTCAACCTTTCACTCATATGCAGCACCAGTATATAAATAAACCTACCATTTAAAAATATAAACAAATATCAATTATAATATGATAAATAAATGATATTAATTAATAATATAATTGACCTCAATAGTAAATTGCATAAAGTCATTGTCGTTGTTGATGTAGTACGTCATCACTGGCATACAACCTTCTTTTAGTTGTTAATTATCCATATATCTTATGTGATGGTTACCTATCTTCGAATACTCGATAATGGCTTTAATATTTCTTTCTCTTGATCATTGTAAATTTTGAAATTTTGTTTCATCATGGTATTTCAAGTAGATATCTTAAAGGTCAGTTGGAGTGAGGTAAGCACTATCCTAAAGTTTTTGCAATCAATAATGGAAAGTGGATATTTATCAACAATGATCATCTTAGCTATAAATTTTTTTATTTTATTGTTGTCATAACTGTTAGTATGTGCCCCATGAACCAATTATAGAATGTACTGTAATTTATCAATTGTGATTCAGGTAATGTCAAACTTCAACCTTATTTAATATTAGGTAGTTATAATGTCTTGATAGAGACCACTTGTAACTTGTGGGCCTAAAAGAAGCTTGGGCCTACTACTAATATTAAATAAGCCTACAGGGTCACACACTAAGAGACTGAACATTCATTAAGCTTTAAGAGGTTTTGTGCTGGGCTTTAGGGTTTTACTATATATATAGATGTATAGTATGACTTGATAGTAGAAGACTCATCGGCCAAAAAGTTAAAAACCTAGTGACATCATCCTCTTCAAGTGATAGAGCGAGGGGTCTCAAGAGTGGTGCTAGAACACCAGAGGCATTTGTTCCCTTGATCATGGATGGTGAACAGTATGGCCCATAGTTGTTTTACATTTTGGATACGGCATGTGTGTCATTATCTATTTGTGTAATTTGGATATGGCCTACATGTCGTCATGTTTTGATGTAATAATTAGATTATTACTATTTTCAATTGTAATATTGTATCTTTCAAGTTACTTGAAGAATTGAATTGACTGGAGTGAAGGGATAAGGACGACGATCCATTTGCTACAAGATATTCATGATGAAGATTAGATCTTCATAGTTTAGGGGCCATACTATATCACGTTATTTTTTCTTATTAATGCCTTTAATTATAATTTCATTAATGCATGTAAATGGAAATTTCATCATCAAATTAATCCCTCAACAATATTAAGTAATAATTTATGCCTTTTCAAATTCTACACCTGCACAAGACTTGAATCATTGAGTAGTGGGCTTGCCAAAGCAAGGTGCTCTTAATTATTCAAGTACAATAGGATGGGTAATGGTTACCTATAAGTGAGGATTGGTTTACTTAATACGGTTACCAAAAGGATTTTGAACCTTGAGGCATGTAGTTAGGAGCCAGGGCATAAGATGTCAACCAACAACCAAGAATTGTATATGAGATAACTAGCAAACAGTTGCTTACCTAAATAACTAGGATTCAAGCGATGAGCCAAAGCTCACTTAGGTCTTAATGAAATATGGAACTTGTACCACTATACTCATTTTCGAGGGACATTTACTATATGAGTATATTGAGGACTTCTTAATTATTAATAATTGGGTTTTATTAATGAACATGTCATTAAAACTTTGCATATTTTATTATAGATAATCATGACCACTATTAACTCATCTAGTGTTTCATTGCGATCTGTCTTTGAGGAGGACAAATTGAATGGTTCAAATTTTCCAGACTAGTACAGAAACTTGAGAATTGTTCTCAAGCAAGAAAAGAAGGACTATGTGCTTGAAAAGTCACTCCCAATAAGGGCACCTTTTTCCACTGCTCCCCTTGCTGAAAGGAATGCTTATAAGAAGCATGTGGATGATGCTCTCGACGCTGGCTGTCTCATGTTGGCAACTATAAACCCAGACCTTTAAAAGCAGTTTAAAAATGTGGGAGCCTATGAGATGATTACAAGCCTAAAAATTTTGTTTTAGGAACAACCATGAATTAAGAGATTTCAAACTATGAAGTCTGTCTTGGAATGCAAGCTAGCAAAAGGAAGCCTAATCAGCCCATATGTCATTAAGATGATTGGCCTTGTTGAGAACTTGGAAAGATTAGGATTTCCCATAAGACAAGAGTTGGCCACTAACATCATCGTTCATTCTCTGTTAAATAATTATGAAACTTTTGTTATGAACTATAATATGCATAATCTGAATAAATCTTTGACTGAGTTAAATGAGATGCTCAAGACTGCTGAGCAAAACATTAAGAAGGACCCTACCCTTAAGGTCCTTATGGTCCAAAAGGGAAAGGTTTTAAGAAACAAGGCAATGGTAAAAGGAAGGGCAAAGGCAAAGGTCTGATTAAGAATCAGAACAAACCTAATCCTAACCCCAAGACCAAGCCTGGTCCTTCTATTGATGATCTTTGCCATTATTGTAATGATCTGGTCACTAGAAGAGAAACTGCAAGAAATATTTGGAAGATTTGAAGAAGAAGAAGGGTAATGACATTTCTACTTTTGGTATTTATGTTATAGAAGTAAATGTTGCTACCTATAATTCTACATATTGGGTATTAGATACTAGTTCTAGTTCTTAAATTTGTGTGAATGTGCAAGGACTACAGAACAGTAGAACTTTGGCAAAGGGTGAAGTGGACCTGTGCGGAGGCAATGGAGCAAGAGTTGCTACTTTAGCTGTGGGGACATTTCATTTATCTTTGACCTTAGGCATGGTATTGGAACTGAATAATTGCTATCATGTACCTGCTATAAGTAAGAATATTGTATCTGTTTCAGTTTTGGACATGGAAGGTTTTTATTTTACAATTAAGAACAATTGTTGTTCATTTTCTTGTAATGACATATTTTATGGTAGTGCCCAATTAGAGAATGAGCTTTATGTTCTAAATTTGGAAAGATTTATTTATAACATAAATATTAAGACATTCAAATCCAATGATTCAAATCCCATCTACCAATGGCATTGTCTTTTGTCACATATAAACAAGAAACGCATACATAAGCTCCATAATGATGGACTTTTAAACCCTTTTTGATTTAGAATCATATGAGACATGTGAATCTTATTTATTAGGAAAAATGACTAAAGCACCTTTTACTGGAAATAGTCAGAAGGCTAGTGATTTATTAGCACTTATACATACTGATATATGTGGACCATTAAATTCTACAACTAGAGGAGGTTTTCATTACTTCATTACATTTACTAATGATCTCAGTAGATATGGTTATGTTTATTTGATGAAACATAAATCTGAATCCTTTAAAAAGTTCAAGGAATGTCAAAATGAAGTACAAAACCAAATTGGCAATACAATAAAAGCCCTTCGATTAGATCGAGATAGTGAATATTTGAGCTGAGAGTTTGATGACCATTTCAAAGAGTGTGGAATAGTTTCACAACTCACTCCACCTGCAACACCATAATGGAATAGTGTGTCTAAAAGGAGGAATCGAACATTATTGGATATGGTTTAATCTATGATGAGTCATGTAAATCTTCTATTGTCTTTTTGGGGAAATGCTCTTGAAACAACTGCATTTACACTGAATAGAAGTCCATCGAAGGTAGTAGAAAAGACTCTATATCAGATGTGGATAGGAAAGGATCCTAGTTTGTCATTTCTAAATATTTGGGGATGTGAAGCTAATGTTAAAAGGTTAACATCTGAAAAACTTGGACCCAAATCTGGTAAATGCTTCTTCGTGGGGTATCCTAAGGAAACTAAAGGATACTACTTTTACAATCCCATCAAGAACAAAGTGTTTGTTGCTCAAAATGGTGTCTTTTTGGAGAGAGAATTTCTTTCCAAAGGAACTAGTAGGAGTAAAGTACATCTTGAAAAGATTCAAAAGTAAGAGGAAAATGCTCCAACACAAGAGGAGCCTCATTTTGATCAACAAAATATTGTAAAAACTACACCTGTGACACCAACCCCATGTAGGTCTGAAAGGTTCCATACCGAACCTATAAGATATGGTTTCATGGTGACTAAACATCATCATCTATTACTGATAGAGGACGATGAACCTACATCCTACAAGGAAGCAATGATGGGCCTTGACTCTAATAAATGGCTTCAATCTATGGAATTCAAAATGGAATCCAAGTACCAAAACAAAGTACGATTTTTGGTTGACCCACCTAATGGTGTAAAAACTATTGAGTGTAAGTGGGTTTTCAAGAAGAGAGTTGACATGGATGGCAATATATACATGTGTACAAAGCGTAATTTGGTGGCTAAAGGTTTCAAACAAATTCATGGTATTGACTGTGATGAGAACTATTCCCCAGTTACGATGCTTAAACCCATTCGCATCCTCTTAGTTGTTGTTGCATTCTATGATTATGAGATTTGGCAAATGAATGTGAAAACAGCTTTCCTTAACGGAAATTTGGAAGAGGATGTGTACATGAAACAACATGAAGTTTTTACATCTCCTATAAATGCTGGGAAATATGCAAGCTTCATCGATCCATTTATGAATTGAAGCAGGCTTCTCGAAGTTGGAATCTTCATTTTAATGAGGCAGTCAGAGTTTGGTTTCCTCAGAAATAAAGAAGAACCTTGTGTTTACAAGAAGACTAGTGGGAGCGCAATTGTTTTCTTGGTCTTGTATGTAGATGACATATTACTCATTGGAAATAACATTCCTATGCTTCAATCTATGATAGCTTGGTTAAGAAGTTGTTTTTTAATGAAAGACTTGGGTGAAGCAGCCTACATCTTGGGTATTAGAATCTATAGAGATAGATCGAGACGACTTATTGGACTAAGTCAAAACGTTTATATTGATAAGTTTTTGTAAAGATTCAATCTGTAAGAATCTAATAGAGGCTTCTTACCCATGTCACATGGCATATTTTTTAGTAAGACTCAGAACCTTTCGACACTAGATGAGCGAAACCGCATGAGTAGGATCCCATATGCATCTGCTATAGGATCTGTCACGTATGTCATGTTGTGTATTCGTGCGAATGTTACATACTCTTTGAGCATGACGAATAGATACCAGTTAGATCCAGGTGAAAATCACTAGACAGCTGTTAAGAACATTTTTAAGTACTTAAGAAGAACTAAGGATATGTTCTTGATCTATGAAGGTAAGGAAGAGCATAATGCCATATTCTAATCAAAAAAAGATCACTTCTGGTCGCAGTCAGGTTTTGTATTCTGCCTGAATGGTGGAGCAGTGTATTGGAAGAGTTCCAAGCAGGACATAGTTGTTGATTCTATAATAAAAGCTGAGTACATTACTGCTTCAGAAGCAGCAAAGGAGGTTGTTTGGATTAGAAACTTCATCATTGAACTTTGTGTGGTTCTTAGCATTGTGAATCCAGTAGATCTCTATTATGACAATAATGGAGCCATTGTTTAAGCTAAGAAACCAAAACATCATCAGAAGACTACACACATACTCAAATGTTTTCACCTTATTCGACACATTATTGAAAGCGGTGATGTGAAGGTGTGCAAAGTGTCAACAGATCTTAATATAGCTAATCCATTGACTAAGCATCTCCCATAGGCTAAGCATGATCGTCATACTAGAGCATTATGCATCAGACTCTTGGATATGTGATCATATAAGGGTGTAATTTTGTGACATATTTTTGGATAATCCATTGGTAGTGCCCAGTTATTATTTGTTGTGTTCATTTTATGGAGTTATAAATGAATTTGAATAATAATCCCCATGAATAATCTGTATCTTACAATTGGCATCAAGTGTGTGACTTGACCGTGAGACACTTTATAATATGGATACAATTATTCTTAAAGGTCCCTAGTTAACGTCATTAATGTAAGGGCTCGTAATGACTATCAAGACTAGCATGTTGATTAATAGATGACCATATTTCATGGGTCATTAATATTGAGATATTATATTAATCACATAGGTGCATGTTGGAGAACATGTGATTGGATCAACCCGTTCTGAGAACACTTCAAGGATTATTATACAAGTTTCATAAATGGTTCTCATCACAACTGATGAATATAGTCCCTAGACTTGAGTTTGTCATGGTTTCCTACATGCGGATTAGTTTCTTTTGACATTGTCAAACGTCAGCCGTAAAAGGTAATTATAAATGCAATGCTCGGGCATGCTATGAATCATGCAAAGGAATGTGGATGAACAAGATGGAATTTGCCTCTTCTAAATAACAGGAGAAAGATATCTCTAGGCCCCTCAATGAGTTGAGACTGAAAAGTTACATGGTCGTGCACAAACGAGGTGAATGTTAGTCATTTGCTACACAATATAACTCAGAGGTCGAGAAACATGATTGAGCCTAATAAGGATGACATAGTTTCCTACCATAAGCTCGATCGAGATATAATGAGACAAAAGGACTACTTATGGATAATTGTTTCTTGTGCAAGTGGGAGATTATTAGTATATGCCCCACGAACCAATTATAGAATGTACTGTAATTTATCAGTTGTGATTTAGGTAATGTCGTACTTCGACCTTATTGAATATTACGTAGTTATAATATCTTGCTAAAGATCACTTATAACTTATGGGCCTAAAAGAAGCTTGGGCCTACTACTAATATTAAATAAGCCTACAGGGTCGCACACTAAGAGACTGAACAATCATTTGGCTTTAAGAGGTTTTGGGCTTTTGGGCCTTAGGGTTTTACTATATATATAGATGTATAGTGTGACTTGATAGTAGAAGACGCATCTGCCCAAAAAGTGATAAAGAGAGAGAGGTCTCAAGAGTGGTGCTAGCACACCAAAGGCATTTGTTAGGTCTCGTGAGGGTATGGATATCGGTAGAGGCGTGACATTTGACATGCTCTTCCGGCACTACAAGCTTCTTTTTTGTTTCTACTGTGAAAGGTACAAATCTGATATGAATTTAATATAAATGTTTACATGGATCTTGGTATTTTGGACTTGCAAATGTTGGTAAATATCATTGCATACTGATAATCTGAATAGCTTATAATAACTTATGGAAATCATTTCATTCTTCTGTCTCATTAGGTTAGGAGTCAAAAATGTTTGACCTCTTAATTCTCTTACACGACTCCATATGCCTTTAAATGAGAGGTTTCACCTTTAGAACTCCTAGCCAACATCTTGTAATGATACTTACATTCTACTTTTCTACTTTGTTCCTTGATATAATGTTATTGAAGTGATTGCAAATATCACTTCTTAATGAATCTTTTGCTTCAATTTGAATCGTTTCTTCACTTAGTTACTAGATTAAATCTCTCTGCTAGTATACTGTCTAGTACCAAATTATAAATCTTAATTGAACGAGTATGCTCATCCATCCAATAATTAACATATATGAGCATATAAGTATATGATTTGTCTTGTTAAAAACATTTAATGAAGACAATTTATCTAACACTTTAAAAATGAAATGAAACTAATGCAATTTTGAAATTATCATATCCTTAAGTTATTCTTCAAGATCCTTAAACATGTTAAAACATCATTACTTAAGCAAAACATATAACCTCATATGCAAATTAATTAATTTGAAATAGTAAAGAATATTATTTCATGTTGATTCAAGTATACTAGTAGCAGAGAAGTTTGATAAACAACATAAATTGGTTCTTGTGATATGTTATTATGTTAAGATTGGGATTATATAGCTAGACTTTCTTTCAGTGCAATGGGCAAATGATGCCCTTACATTAATATCATTAAAAGGTGTATACAGATCAGTGTCAGAGAACCATCAACTTTAAATTAATAGGTTTAACTTCTAGCCCTACGTTTGGTTCATGTCCCCGTGGATGGAGACAGATGACAGGGACAGAAAAATCCTGTCTCCGACCTGTTTACTTGCTGTCTCCACCAATTTCTGTCCCAACTCCGGATGACAGAGGCATAAAATTTTTATTCCTTCCAAAACCAGATGATAAGAATGCAGAGACGGAGACAAAAACAAAACACGCATGTAAATTTACAAGAAAATCCTCCCCACGATTTACTTCTGATTAATTACAATATAATTTAATTAATTATATTGTAATTAATTAGTTAATTATAATA
>JAOQMS010000179.1:26709318-26719673 GCA_027563885.1 Erythroxylum longipes
TCCCACTCCTAATTATCTACCTAATCTATAAAGAAAGGACACTTATCAAAGTCTCAAATAACCTCATGTTAATTTTAATTCCTCAACACTTAGAGATTGGATAGACTAAAATACTCTAAAGGTTAAATGGTTCCCTAACATAATTGTCTCCCTCATATAAAGTAAAAGAATTACTTAAGACCTTGCAATTATGGTTTTTATGGGGTACCTTCTTCTTGATGAAATCATACCATTAAAAAGATGATTCTTAAGACCTAGAAAGATGCTCAATCAACGTTAAGTGGAACAAAGAAAACCTATTACTTGAAGAAGATCGGAGTTATGTATGGGGGGTTGTTGTGATTTCACTCTTTAAAGGATCAATATTATCCTTTCTTGGTATCCCCTGAAGTTTTATACACATCTATGCGACATTGTACCTTGGCTATATGGAATCATTTAGTTTAGTAGAAAGGAAAGGTGGATTAAGATCTAGAAAATCATATCATTTAAGAGGAGACAAACTTTCTTACCTACCGATCATCATATTATAATAGGGAGGAGCAAATGAAACCATCACTCTCTTATTAAGGACTACAGGATTTAAACCCTTAATTTGGATGTTTTCTAGAGGCTTTGAAAGGTTGTATTGTGTTTAACTATTTAAGAAATGTTATTTGTAATAGGTTCTCACACAATACGTTTTACAAATTCTGACTAAGTGTAATTTTATTTTAAGAAGGGTTGATTTGTTAACCCAACAGACATATGAGTGTAAAACAAAACCTATGTATTTCCATCCATTTCTTTAATTAAATTCCTTTTATTTTAAGAAAAATAAAAATGTCTTAAGCTTGAGTACCTTTTGATATATGCCCATTTAACAAAGACAAATGAAACTTAAATCCATATGAGTTTGCATAAAGGAAAATGAGTCACACTACAACCTTACCTAATGTTTTGTACTCATTAATGCAAGTTTCCTAAACTAGTTTTCTACCTTGTGGGTTAGCAACTTTCATCTTTCCATTTGAAGGTTCTTGTTGTTTAACCTAAATAGCCTGTGTATATAAAGGAACTAGCCTATATGATCTCCATTTTATTAGCACTATGAAAGCAATGTAAGCCTCTTCCTTTGAAACAAGTCGTGTTATGAGTTTATTAACATCCTTTTACTGCTCTTATATCAAGCATTTTAACAGTGAAAGGTACTTTCAACCAGTGTTTCTCACTAAATAAAGAAGGTAAAGTATAAAGGCAGCAGACCATGTAGGGTGATAGTTCTTTCTGAATGTCTTCTTAACTATCTTCTCCATAGATTCTTCACCAATTTCTTATCAAGGATACAATATTTGTAATTCAATTCCTTTTAAAAAATTTTGTCATCAAATTCATAGTATCTCACGATTTGGCTTTTGGTATTTTTCAAACATAACATTTCATTTAGGATCTTTTTACGCTCTAAAGTAAAAGACTTTGCGGGTATATTAAAGAGGGCTTTTAGTGATACGTCTCGATTGTTTTCCTTGTTGTTATTTTTGAGCAATTTTCTAATGAACTTAATTGCCTTTAATTTCCATTTTACTACTTAGATTTATCTAGTGCCTTATAGTCTATAACATGCTACATGCGTGAAGTCATTATTCAACTTTGGTTTCCTATTATATGTTATTTATAGGAGCTTTTTAGGTTTATTGGCTTGTTAGACTTTATAATAACGAATGATAACCAATGACAACACATTTACATTTTTTATGATCATTCAAGTACACATTTATATTACAATTATTTATCGTCTTCTACAACTTATTTTAGGTTATTTCCTAGAGTGATTAGCTTTTAATCCATATTGTAACATTAAGATTAATTATGCATTTTATCTTTATCTTTTACTTACATACCCCTGCATGTGATAATCTTAACATGAATAATAGTTGTTCAATATGATTCTATTATCTTTTTATGTTAAATTAAAGCGTATATACACATGTAAATGTCCATGAATAACTTATATGCTCATATATGCTGATTGCTTCATATAGATGAAAATATTTCTTCAGTGGAGAGTTTTAATTTAGTACTGGACTGTTACCAACAAATATTTCTAATCTAGTACCAAGAGAAGAAATGATTCACATTTAAAGAATAGGTTCATTAGGAAGTGATGTTTGGAATCAGTTTAATAAGACTAGATCAAGTAATAAGCATAAAAGGTTGAATGCAAGTATTGTTACAAGAAGTTGATTGGGAGTTCTAAAGGTGGAACCTCTCATTTAAAGAGACATATGGAATTGTGTAACAAAAAGATCATATTTAGAAGTCATATATTTCTCACCTCTAACCTATGAGAGGGAAGAATCAAACAATTGTCATAAGTTATGATAACAGTAAAATAATGCTTTTGATATCCAATGTGATCATTGGTGATGAATAATCACTTTCTATTATCGATAAAAAAAACTTCAAGATGGTGCTCACCTTACTCTAACCGAGCTTCAAATCTAAATTTGGAATACCATAAAGAAAGAAAAATTTTCAAGACTTAAAATAATAATAAAGAAATATTGAAGACATTGTCGAGTATTAATGGATAAGTAACCATCACTTCATATATAGCGGTAACTGATAACTAAAGGAAGGGATATATGTCAATGATGGCAGGTTACGTCGATAAAAAATTAACTCCATGTAGTCGAATAAAAGGGTAAATTATATTCTTTAATATTAGTACCATTTATTTGTTGATTATGTTATAATTAATATTTGTTCATATTTTCAAATGGTAGTTTTATTTATATGTCAATATTGTATACAAGTGAAAGGTTGACAACTACGTTAGTGGATTGGTTAATGGACACAAAACTCTTAACTGTAACTATCAATAATGAAATAAAAGTGATGTCATGATAGAAAAAATGAAGAGCAAGTTACAATTTCAAAGCTTGTTAATTGGTAAAAGGTTATTCTATATACATTGTTTTGTGCATATCATGAATTTGATTATGAAGGACAGGTTAGAGGTGATAAAAGAAGTAGTAACTTCAATTTGGATTAGTGTAGTTATTTAAGTGTAACACTAAAAAGAGTGAAAAAAATTTTAAAAACTGCACAAAAACTATGCATGTCATACATGAAGAAGTGGTTTTGGATTCTCCTACCAAATGGAATTCAACATTTAAGATGTTGGAGTCGGCAACTAAGTATTTTGAGGTATTCAAAAAACTAAGGCAAAGAGATTCTCAATATACTTGCTCATCAAAAAAGAGCAGTTAGAATTAACTAAAGAACTTTGTGCAAAGTTGACAAATATTTTATAAAGCTATTGACTTGCTCGTAGGAACAAAATATCCAACTTTGGACATTTTCATTAGCATCATATACTAGATCAAGCTAGTTTTATTTGATTAGATATTTGACTACAATAAGGTGATCCAGTTCATAGGAGAGCAAATGATGGAGAAACTCAAGTCTTATTGATATATGGTTTGATAAACTGTAGCAATCATTTCTATGTTATACTCAAGATATAAGATGGAGGGATTACATTTTTATTATCAAAATTTATATGGAGATCAAGCTAAAGAACATGTTGGTATCATTAAACAATTCTGGTATGATTTTATGTAATGATTATCAACTAAGATTAGACAAATTAAGATCGTAGTAGCTCAGTATCAACTTCATCTCTTATTTATAAGATTAGTGTAGGTCCTGAATTTGCACAATTTACTAAAGAAAAAAAGGTTAGGATTTCTTATAATAGGATGGAGTAAGACAAGTATTCAAAGGTAGGTTTTATAACCAAAGTTAAAAATGTATAGTTTAGAGTATTGATATAGTGGAAGACATATAGAAGTGCTTTTTTGATCATGTAAGCAATTGCACAATACCTCTTAATAATTCCAATATCTATTGTTGCTTTGAAGAATATTTTTAGTATTAACGATCGAATAGTTAACCCTTATCATACTTGACTTCATCCTAATACTATGTAAGTCCTTATATATGCCCAAAGTTGGTTAGATGGTGAAGATATTCAAGGTAAACACTATTATTTATGATATGTTAGTTTTGTTTACCTTAGTAGTTTTAATAATCTATATTATATTATCTTATAATGTCTTTTTTATATTGATGTACGTAGAAAAACCAGTCTTCTAATTGAAAATTTCTTCAAACAAATATTCGATAATAAAGGCATATTTAGTTGTTAATTATCATGTGATGAATATTCATTTAATAAAATTGTTGCATAATTGGGTATATTTTACATAATAACGTTTCTACATGTAGATGAAGTCTTGTAAACTATTAACGATCTTGATTATAACGATTAATTAACCCCTTTCCTCTAACATGAGTTTGTTTTCTTTAATCTTTACTTCTTGATTTACTATTTTTATTTAACTACTTTGATGTTTTTATAATTGAAGATATAAATATTTACTTGTGTAGTTTTAACAAAGAAAACTTTATATTATTGTCTCTTTCCATTAGCTTAACTTTTAAAGTCTTAAACAATAATTGACAATTCCTTTTGTTTCTTTTCTTTTGGTACACTAATAGGACTATGATACTTTTTATTTTGAAAATAATATGATTTTGATAGTACTACTGTGATACTTGTTACATAAGTAGACTCATGAATTAATATTATTCTTTTATGTTTTAAATAAACCAACAAACATTTTATTGTTAGATAGAGAAGGGATTAATGATTAGTAACAAAAAAAATAATATTTGAAAGTGACATTAATTTTGAAAAAAACTAAAAAAATAATATTTGAAAGTGACATTAATTTTGAAAAAAACTTAAGTGAATAGATTTTAATTATTTTTTATCAAAAGGAAGGCACTAAACTTATCAATATTAATTTAATAAAAATAAAATAAATATAGATTCCTTGTTATAGTTGAGGTAACTTGACAAAAATAAGCAATTTAGAATATTCAAGATTATATTTAAAAGATGAACTTAAGGTCATTAATATTAAGCTTCTTAGAAAAATAAATTAGTTACATAACACTTTTTATATAAAATGACACATATTAACTTTTTTAAAACATTTTTTTATGAAAATAAGTTTTAAGATAATAAAGTATACTATAAATCTTTAAACAATATTTTTCTTTTAACAAACATATTTATTAATTGATACATGTATTTTTATTGGATATTGAAATTTACATAGAGAAGTTCATTGCATATGTTAAATAATTAGTTATGGAGTTTTTATTATTTATAAATTATTTAAAATAAGTAATTTTTGTGCTAAATATATCTGTGGTTTCAATTATTTAAAATTTGGATGTAATATTTTATTAAAAATTATTTATTTTAAATTAAATAAATAATATAAAAATTTTAAAAATAGCCTAGCCCCAGCATGATTAAACTTCGGGCCATAAAAATCCAATCAAACTCAAACCCGGGCCCTTGCACCTAAGGTCTAATCATGCTTTGAACCACCTAAAAGCCTCATCGAGCTTGAGTTTAGCTGCATGTCTCAAATACAGATCAGATTAAAAATCTTTTTGGGCTTAGATCTTTCAGTTCGGCCTATTGTCAATCCTGGTAAAATTACTCTCTTCATTAAAAAAAGAGAGTTGATAATTTTTATATTAGCTATCCTTGTAGTGGGATTGTATATTTATATCATAGTAACAGAATAACCTCCAAAGCACATTGAGATGTACCGTGAGAAATTTAATGATAATATATGCATTTAAAATGATATATTCAATTATAACTTTAATAAACATGTTCATGCTACATGTTTCAAGTTCAGGCTAAATTAATAATTTTCTTGGGCTTAGATATCTCGGCTCGGTCAATTGCCAATTTTAGTAGAATTATTCTCCCAATAAAAGAAAAGAAAGTTGATAATTTTTATATTAACTAACCTTATAATAATGGGATGATATATTTATATCTAATAGATATATTTAGTAATACAATAACCTCTAGAGCATATCGTGGTATAATATATGATAATATATGTGTTTAAAATTATATATTCAATATATAACTTTAGGGGTCATTTGGTTACATTTTTAGTGTTCTGTTGTATTTTTAGTTTTAGTTTTAGGTTTCTAGTTTTGGTTTTTGTTTTTTAATTAGAAAAAGAAAAACTTGTTTGATTAAAATTTTATATAAAAATTGAAAAAAAACTGTTTAGTTGAGATTTGTAAAAAAAACTGAAATAAAAAACACGTTTAGTTTTATCATCTTGTTTATATTTTTTAATTATACTCTTATGTTAATTATTTTTAATAAAATATATTATGTTTTAAATTAATTAGTTCTCATTATAGTTAGAAATAAAATATATGCATATTTATATAATTAAAGAAATTGGCTCATTAATTGTATATAATAAAATTCTATAAATTAGAAAATTGCATTATGTCATTCTAATCAATAAAAGATGTCCATCATATTATAATTCTTTAAAATATGATGGTACAATCTTTTACAAAAAGAAACATAAATAAATTAAAACTAATATAATCATTCCATATTTGTTTAGTAATTTCATCTTGCTTCCAAGAAATACTTCGAAGTAGCGCTGGAATGATATTATACTTTATTTGAGAACTTGAACCTTTATTTTTTACTTTCCCTAATTTTTGCTTCATTTACAAAACAATTGTTGAATAATTCATTACTTTGTCTGTACATTCTAATATAATTATGTATATAATAACAAGCAACAATGATATATTTTTGTTTCTTCATATCATAACTCAGCGTATTTGAAAGTACAAGGAATCTTACTTTTAGAACGCTAAAATATCTTTCAATAACATTTTTTATGAAGAATGGCTATAGTTAAATGATTCTTATAAACTTTGAGGTCTTCCTCTTCCTTTATAATCTGGTAAATGATATCTTTTACCTCGATATTTTGAAAGAAATCTAAGCTTATTGGTGTAGCTTGAATCAACCAAATAGAACTTACCTAACGTATAAAAAACATAATATTAAAAAAAGACATTAAAATTAAACATAATTACTATTTTATTTAAAATAATAAAATACCTTATGGAGACATAGGAAATTGATTTGCTGGATTTGTCACTGTTTCTAAAAGAACTCGAGAGTTATTTGTAGTAAGGGGATGGTTAATTCGCATAGGAGAATTGTAATAGAAATGAGAATGAATATAGTGAGGAATGAGAATGGATATTATCATTATAATTATAATGGTTGGTTAAGAGGAAGGAATGATTGTCATTACCATTGGCAATGGTTGGTTTGTAAGAAATATTGACAAATAAAATTTTATTATATTTTAATTTATTAATTAATTATATTGTAATTAATTAATTAAAATATTGTAATTAATCAATATTTTAATTAATTATATTATAGCTAATTAATTAATTATATTTTAATTAATTAATTAATTACAATATAATTAATTAAATTATTATAATTAATTAATTAATTAATTAAAATATTATTATTAATTAATTAATTAGTTATTGCCTTTAAGCCTCGTAACTTTCCATCCAGCCATTACATGTGTAAAATGTATGTCAAATGAGCAACATCACATAATAGTTTAGATCAATTCTTTTTGTGTTATAGTATTTGTTTATCAGTCGAAATATGTGCGTTAATATGTGTACCATCTATTACTCTTATACAATCCTAAAAAAATAAAACCATATTATTAGAATAATTATTAATCATAAGGATATAATTAACATAGTAATTAAATATATAAATGTACCTGAAAATATGGAAATTATTTTAAATTATTTTAAATCTCAATAGGTGTATTGGTAAAGGATGGTGGAGTAATCATTCTTTTTACAAAATGATTAACAGCATATAAGACTTTGCAAAATTACCTCAAAATTGTCTAAATCAAATGTTGCAAGTGTTCTACATTAACTCTAGTTGTCTCATTATGCCCTATAGTCATCAAGAAAATTGCGACTTGCTCCTCAAGAATCAAATGACTTATTACCTTAAGCCTGGTAAGCTTTTCAGTTAATCATATAAGCTCAAAATGATTATCTTGCTCATTTTTAAGTTTTTCATAAATCCTTGTAAGATTCTCATTCAAAAATTCTAATATCCAAACATGACCTGATAGAGTAAAAGATCTACTTAGTTGCTTTTGTAAATGAAAAAAATATTTGTTCTCTCCTTCAGTTAGGGAAATAATGATTACCTTTATAAGTTCATTATCAGAATCTGATTCGAAATTTAATAAGGAATTCATGTATCTATAATACCAATATTAAATAATTAACAAAACATTTAGGCAAAGGTTTAATCAAATATAGACAAAATATTTATACAAAATACAAACTTAAAATATTCATACAAAATATAGACTTAACATTCAGTAAAAAATTCATGCAAAACACAAACTTAAAATGTTCAAACTATAAAATAGTGCTTAATATAAAAGTCTCAAATTAATAAGAATTCGATATGCAATAACATGAAAATATAACTAAAGTGACATATTCCAATCTAATTTTTTTGCATCTGGCATCTTCATAAAAATATCCCTATAAGGTGGAGAATCATATAAATCCTTCAAGACTTTTCCGTATTACACACCCTCAACACCTAATTCATGTAAAGAATTAAAATATTCCATTGTTATGTTAGACTCTTGCTTAATTAATGAAGCTCCAAATCCATTCTCTACAATAATTGATGTTTCAGTCATTTTTTTAGGTAAATGATTCTTCCTTTTTTATTATTCACTAATTATGAGCAAGACCTCTTTTACAATATTAGAATGTGCCTTCTTTAGCTTCTTATTTTTGGGAGATTTCTTTCTCTTAGGTAGAGAACTTATAACTTGATCTCCTTTTTCATTATATAAGCAATCTTCATCAACATTAATTCTATTTTCCTCTTTTGTATAATTTGATGGAGATTTTATTGATAGATGTGCATGCAAACCAATTAAAGTAGTATCTCCAAAAATATGACACATATATGAAACTTTTTTTTAAAATCTATGAGCCATTTTATGCACCTATAATGATGAAAAGAAAACATGAGAATAAACATTATAAAATATGAACAATTAATATAACAAAGACATATCTTTACCTTAAATAACTTTTTTCCAACATTTATTTGTAGCATTAACTTCATCGATAAAGGAGTTGTAATCGATTCCTGTTTATTTGAGTAAGTTCTTGAAATTCTTCAATCTAGCCCTGAATCCATTATACTTACTCTTCAATTGAACATTATTACACTACAAGAAAATCATGAATTAGCGACGGTCATTTCCCGACGGACGAAAAACCGTAGTTATTTACGGAGGGAAAATAACAAACCGTCGGTAAATGTATTGTACTGTTCATATATAGCGACGGAAATATATTACCGTCGGCAATACTGGAGGGAATGACTTTGGCGTCGACATGATCTTTGGCATCGGCAAAAATTGCAGGAATGCTTCCCGCATTTTAATTGCTTCGGATATATACCGAAGGACACTCGTCCGTCGGTATGTTTGGACTGGTGAACAGTATTTACCGACGGAATCATGTCCGTCAGTAAAGTTGATTATATTTTTACCGACGGTTTGGCCACAACCGTTGGCAATAATTGCGGGAATGATGCACGCAATTAAGTAGTTTCGGACAGTTACCGACGGAATCAATATCGTCGGTAAATGTGGTTCAGCTCCTGTTATATACCGATATAATTTAATCCGTTGGTATACATTAAATAACTTTACTGACAGAAATTTTGTTTCCGTCACAAAGTATAGCGGTAAAAACAGGCGGTGAAATAATTAAAAAATTTAAATACCAACAGAAAATAAAATATGTCGGTAAATGTCGGCTGTGCAATAAATAAAACATCGTTGTTTGGTTTAAGACGACGTGGTGATTAATAAATCACGACAGAACACCGAAGGAATGTCATTTCCGTTGGTACTTCATCATCTTTAACCCGACCTGTCCTTCCCCCCCCCCTTTCTTCTTCTTCTCTCCTCCCGTCTCGCTGTCTGAATCCGACCCCCTTGCATTTTTCGATCATTTTTCGATCGTTTTCTAGCTTATCGTGCGTTGTAAGCTCTCTAATGAGTGTATTATTTCTCCAAAAAATGCATATTTTTAGTGTTAACCGTAGGTATTTGGTGATAAAATTTTGCTTGATTATTGTTGTTGTTTGCGGTTTTTTGTATAATTGTTGGTTTATTTGTTGTTTATATATGTTATTGTTGGTAAATAATGGGAAAATGCAATTGATTTGTGGTTAAATTGAGATTATATATATTGCCTATGAGGTGTTTGATAAAATACCTTTGATGATATTTTGAATATTTCTTTGTAATTGTTGTGTGAATTTGAGAATTTGAATGCTTAATTTCGATAAAATG
>JAOQMS010000179.1:26725331-26740353 GCA_027563885.1 Erythroxylum longipes
AAACAAAGGACTCAAATAAGGTTAAACATTTTCCCTCTGTTTTACTTTTTCATTTTGTATGTGCTTTGGTTTTTATTAACCTGTACATTTCATATATCATGTTTTTAGCTGGAAGTAATCTATATGTATTTTGGACATTGAACAATAATGATTAGGTTCAGGCCTGAAAACCATTATTTCATTTTTTTATGGCTCTTTTGCTTTCTTTTACTTGTATTTGGCAATTGCTTAAGGATGAAAATGATGAGACATAGTTATCTGCTTTTGGCTTATATGGGTTTCAATTCCTTTGTCTATTACAAAAAATGAAGGATAGTGAAGAAGATGATAGTGAGGAGGAGAGTTCTAAAGATGAGCAACCTAAAAATAAGAAGGTAAAATCCCTCGGGTTAAACATATATAGTCTACAAATTTCCTAACGTTGTTGCCTATATATAGTACTCTCTATCTGTACTGGATAGGTTCTGTTGCACTGTGCTTTGACCATATATGTTTTCTCATAGGAAAAAGCTATTCCTGTATGAAAAACTACCATCAGGCACCACCTTAACCTCTATACCTTATTGCATTTTTAGTTAAAAATTGCAAAAAAGAAAATGAATATGAAAAGAAGAGTAGCCATGAACTAAAATGTTTGGTATTGATCTTAAACCATTATGTTAAAGCTTTTCTAAACTGAAGCTTTATCAATGAAATGCAAGACTTTGGTTGGCATAGGAATTTATAACGTCTCAAAATGTGTTAAAATGTTCTCTAAATCTAGTTTTTGGACTTGCTGTAGGCGTATACCACGGAGTTGGAAGAAACAGGTAAGTTATGTGTATTCACTTATCATTTGTTCACTCCACGATCCATCCATTACTGGAACACGAAACCAAATTATAAACCCGAATCAAACGATTAATCATATCATTAATTCAAGTTATTTCTTACAGGTGGAACCATGGAGATGTAGAAAACTCAGGTGCATTTTTCTTTTTTTGTTAACTTTTGCATGATAAGAGGTGATTAATTTTATCTCTTCCTTCTCCCAAAAATTGGCTAGTGTTTTACTTGTTTGTTTTCTGTACAAACCCTTCACTGGTTTACTGTCTTTTGAGGCAATTCTTAGAAAGATAGTTTCTACCTTCACATTACAAGATTAAGGAATTCAGGTCTTGAATATAAATTTTCTGGTTTCATTTAATATGTCCACAATATTCGTAGTTCATTTCTTCAAATGTAATCAAAATTTGAAGAAACATTTAAGGTCAAGAAAGTTAATTGGAGATTTAGTCCCTTGATATAATACATAGATGTTTCCTCTTATTTGGATATTATACAGTCTGACAACAGCCTTATACACGATGAACAGTAACTGTGAGTAATGTCTTTGATAGACACTAATTGCATAGTTCTAAAATCTTGCAAGATATAGGATTCATTCCTTCACTTTTAAATAATTAGCAGAATTTGGTTTTGGTTTTCATTACAGGCCATGAAGAACATGAACATGCAGCAAGGATCTAAAAAACGATGCTTGCAGTAGACTCAGACAGGTCCATGGTGAAGTAGAGACACACTCATGTGGCAGACAAAAGTGCGGTGTACATATATCCTATAGGAACACATTTTCTTCCTTAGACTAAGAACATGAGAATTTGCAGCTGAAAGTGATGGGAGTTCTTTTATAATTCTTCTACTTTGTTTCTGTTTAGGAAGCAAATGTCTTACTTCTGTTAAGGTAGCTACCATGAGAGTTTTTGTTACAAAGTAATGTCATTTTGTGTTTGTAGTTAATTTCTATGTAAATTTTCAGCTGTAATCACATTATCATACATTCCATTGGTCTCTGTTTTCTACGTCTACTTGGAAATGAAGGCATATCTGTCCCCAACGTGCATCAGTGGCTCAATGGTTTAGTGAAAAAGAAAAGAATAGGTTGAACAAGGTTTACGTGACTTGAGATCTTTTATTCTGGGATCAGAAGAAGTGAACATAGTAATCCAGTGAGGTTTCTTGAAAAAGAAATGGTTCATCATTTCAAGATGCTTCACACAATGGTAAGCAATAAAAGACCAATTGCAATTAAATAATAAATTGTTTGCCCGTATGAAATTCTTGTGAAACATGAAAAATATTAAAATTAATGATATGCTAAAAAAATTGAAGAATTAAATAAATAAAATTTATAAATAATATTGAATAGTTACTAAACAAATAAGATTTATAAAAAAATTTTATTTAAAAAATAATTATTAAATTAAAATTATTTTCAAAAAATAAAAAATAATAATTAAAAGAAAAACGTCGCGGAATGCTTTCCGCGACGTTTCCAAAAATGTCGCGGAATGCTTTCCGCAACGTTTTCAAAAATGTCGCGAAATATGACTACGACGTTTCCAAAAATGTCACAGAATGTCACACATTTCGCAACGTTTTTGAAAACTTCACGCAATGTCAGTGTTTTCTGTGACTTTTTTCCAAAAACGTTACAGAAACTTTTTGCCTACACCACATTCTACGACATTTTTTTCACGACGTTTTTTGTGACATTTTTTAAAACATCACAAATGGTATTTTGTGACATTTTTTGAGATTTTGTGACGTTTTTTAAACATTGCCAATAGTGTTGTTTTCTTGTAGTGGTTATATAGTATCTGGATAGGGCATATAGGTAGACTAAAAAAAAAGAAGGTGAAGGCACTGAAGAAGTGAGAAACTTTGAGGAATATATGTGAGATCTGGAGTTTTCTACAATTAGCTAGATATTGGATATTACTAGAGGTTGTCGAAGGCTTTCTACTAGTCTTAGCCCTGTGACAAGACTTCTAAGGAAAAATGTGTCATTCAAATGGACTGATGAATGTAAAAAGAATTTTGAGGAAGTAAAAAACTGACTAATGACAAAACCGGTGTTAGCTATTTCATTTAAATCTGAAGGTTATGTAGTATATAATAAT
This sequence comes from Erythroxylum longipes, assembly GCA_027563885.1. Lineage (NCBI taxonomy): Eukaryota > Viridiplantae > Streptophyta > Magnoliopsida > Malpighiales > Erythroxylaceae > Erythroxylum > Erythroxylum longipes. Next base: position 26,728,274 of record JAOQMS010000179.1, read on the forward strand.
GTTTCACATCAGAAATGAGAATGTAATTAGATGCAACATAATAAAGTGATTTTAAATGCATTGAGACAATTAAGGTCTCATGAGTTGAAATATTCGATACATGATTCAGAACTGCTACAATAATAATCACTTCGAAAATCTTGTAGACACTATATGTAGGGTGAAACATTTTGGATTTGTTCAGATCATTAAAATTTGAGGTAATTATTAAGTCTAAAATAGTGGATATGAGACAGTGACGATGGATAGTGTTACTTGAAGATTATGATGTACAATTAAGTATTATCTAGTAAAGCTAATGTTGTATCTAAGGTATTGAACAGAAAACCTAATAGTAGTGTAGCATAAATTCTGATATCGAGGTTACTAAATCTCGTGTAATAAAGAGCACAGAATGATTGAGTTGAAATTGGGGAAAACTGAAGTGTTATTAGCTACATTGAATTTCAGATCAGTTTTGCACCAAAAAAAATTAAAAAAGACTAAAGTGAGGATCTAGAAATTGTGAATCATATTAAGAAATTAAAAATAAATCCAATTTTTGAGTTTGAATAGGAAAAATGATATTTTGTGATTGTAGTAAAAAGTATGTGTACCCGATATAGATGATTGAGCAAAGAGATTATTAGAGAAAACACAAACAGTAACCTATCCTATACATCCTGATACTAATACGCTGGAACAACACTTAGCGGCAAAGGATGAAGAAACAAGTAACTGAAGGTGTGATTAAATGTTTGATTTGTCAACAGCCTTAACTATTGGAGATATGTTTTGAACTTATATTTTGGAGTTCGTAGGAACATGAGATCAATATACAGTTTTGATTGAATTCGATTATGAAAATCAGTATCACAGTGGTACCGGTAGGACATCGTATAATGCGTTACACGACAGGTGTTGTCTGCCTTTATATTGGGATGAATAAGGCCTAAAAATAGTTGAAGGATAGAATTGATTGGAGATGTTGTTGATAAATTAAATTGATCTATAATAGAAATTAAGTGATTCAAGAAAGATAAACGAGTTAAGTGGATCAACACGGAAGATAGGGAATATAGAGGGATAAATAAAGTGTTTCTGAAAGTACCACCTTGGCAAGGTGTGCTAAAGTTTGATAAAAGGGGCATATTAAGCCTAAATGTATTGATCCATTTGAAATTATTGAGGAAAATAGGATCATTGACTTATGAGTTAGCCTGACTAATAAAATATGTCTCAAATTCACACTGTGTTTCATAAGTATGTTTAAGAGATATTTGTATGATCCGATAGATGTATTATCGATTCAGGAAATGAAATTATGAGTAATCTGAGATATATTGAGAAACTAGTTAAGATAGCGAGATACCAGAAGAAGCAACTGAAAAATCGAGTGATTCCATCGCTTGTAGTCATTTGGTAAAAATTATTCGAGTGATGAAGTTAAATGAGAAATGGAGGAGCATATGAGGAAATAATACCCTTGCCTTTTTGATCAATCAGATAAGAATTTCAAGGATGAAATTTCTTAAGAAGATGAGAATTGTAACATCCCGTTTTTCATGTTGAGGGGTAGAACCCTAGAATATTGAACATGAGAGACATTAATGAGAAATTAGGGAATTGCATTTCATACTTATGCATAATATAGCATACATACACGTGAATTTGATTATTGCACAAATTTCAATGACTGTACATGCACTTATTTGACATTTTCCAGGTATAATTGATATTTCATGTGAATATAATATGAATTGTGGATTATGTGTCTTGAAAATTAAGTTAGTGTGTTTAATTAGTGATTTAGAATTTTTGGTGAAAATTTAGGAAAATTTTGAATTTCTGTGTATTTTTGGACTAGAAAAAATGTCAAGTGGTAGGACAATTGGTAAATGGTGGTAGAATTAAGTGTCAATTGGCAGTAGAAAATATTAATAAGAGACATTAAGATTTAATGAAAAGTGTCATTGAAAATTGGGAAAAAATTGGATCAGAAATTGAAGGACAAACGGACAAGTTATTAAAAGAAACAAAAGGAGAGCCATAAGGTGGTGACATGTGGCAAGTGGCAAGTGACAAGTGTCACTTGCCATGCCACACACCTCTCACGTTATTTACCATTGGAAGACCAATGTTTCTTTGTTTTCTTCACTTTGCCAAATGCTCTCTTTTCTTCTCTTCTTCTTCGTATTTTCTTCTTCCTTCTTCTCAATATCATGACACTCACTTCTCACTCCATCAACATTGAAGCTTTCTCTAACCCTTCACTTACTACTCTCATTTTTGGTTGTCTTCTTCGTTATCACATCAAGACCTAACCCTACCACCTTTGAATGGTGATGAACGAATGGTGCTTGGGAAGCTAGGGTTAAATGTGTTTTGGAGATCTTGAAGTAAACAAGTAAGTATAAAACATTACCCTTTATGATTTGTTGAATAAAACATGTTTTGATGATAGTTAAAGAGTTAAACGATCATAAAATGAGGATGTGTACATGCTGAAACGTGAATGAGAAACTTGGGCAGGTTCATGTCTTGCTTTTACATATATGATGATCAATATTTCACAAGTTGTTATAGAGATGATTTAGAGTTAGAATGAGTCCTAAAGTGGTGTAGAAAGAAGTGCAGAAAATTGATGATGAATGTGTATAAGAATATGTTCTGTTTTTGATGTTATGATCATTCATGGATTTTTATTTGTGTGTGGATAATATTGAACTGAAATGGAGTTAATAATGATGTGGAAATGATAAGTAGTTAAGATGGAAATGATAGACTAAGCAAAAGAGATGAACTAGGATGAAAATGATGATGAAAAGTGTGCTAGAATATGTTAGATGGAGTATTTTAACTAAACATGCATCTGTATTTTAGGCATATATTGATCTGTAGATATCTAAATGGGATTATTTTAAATTTAGATTAAACTAGATATATATGGATACAATTTTCATGGAGTAATCAAATTTTAATTTTGTCTCTAAGGATTTTTTAAATTGGATTGAAGTTGAGTAATGGCTGTTGTCTCCATTTAAGAGCATTCTTTAGTATTTTGGGTATAACGCACATAATACTTAACCAAACTGCATAACTTTTATGTCATTAGAAACTTAAGATATATAGTAACAATTGTTTAGAAGAAGGTGTTGCCTAAATGCCTCATTTTCTAGGTCAAAAAGGTCATACAAAATTGACCTAAAAATCTGACCAAAGAAAAACTGGAAAATTTGAGGAAATGTGGGAGGTTAGTTTCTATCACGATCATTGTGGCCTATGCTTTTTCATGGAAATGTCTTGATTTGTGCAATAGTTGAACTAATTAAGGATAAGGTGCTTCCTATGATGCTTTTAGGCTTGAATGAAGCTTGAATTGAACCTAGAATGATGCTTGAATGAGTGATAAAATGAGTGACAAGTTTAGAGTAGTGACTAAGGATTTAATGTAAGAATGGATTGTTATATATTAAGTGTTCAAATCTGAATTTTCGGGATGTTATAGGAATGAAGGTGAACCTACTATGGCTAATGTTATTTCATCAAGATGAATGATGAGTGTTAAGTAAAGTGAATGATAAATTGGATGCCTTGTGATCTTAGAATGTTAGAATGACCTTCATGAATGATAGAATGATGAACTTAGAATAATCTTATACAAATGAAGTGTAAACCTAAGTCTAATTCAGACATAAATGACTTATAAAGTGTGAATGATTATAAAATGTGCATTAAAGAAATATACCTGGAATAGTCAATTTGAGCATGCATTATACATTACACATATACATATGTGTATAATTGAATGTTTATATGATTGTGCAATTAATAACGTGTGTGCAATATGTGTATTGCATGATGTTGATACACAGGATTCAACATCAACATTCCTACATTTCCGAATCATGAAGTAAATGCTAATCTGGAGCGTACTGTGAGGAACCTAGATGGTCTCACATGATTAATTATTTGTTTCAAACTCTGTATTGAATTATTATGATAACTGTGAATGTGTTGATTTCGGACATTATATGTCCTAGACGTTTGATGCATATAAAACATATTGGAAGTGCTCATTAAATGTGAATTTGACTGAATATGTGATATTCAACTTAAGCGTTGAATGCCAGACCGCAGTTTGATGATAAATGTGAATGAGAATGTGAATGTGAATCTGAAAGTGCATGATTGAGCATGATTGATTGACTAAATATATGTGATGCATTTCATTACATGAATGCATGATAACATAAAGGCTGTTTGACCGGATTAGGCACCTAAAAACAGCTTAAAGCTCAAAAGTGAAAAAGAGCTTAAAGCTTAGAATGTGGTAAAAGCCTCTAGCTCACTATGTAAAATGAGCCCTGTATCCCCAATAGATAAGGGACAGTTATTAATAAGCCCAGTATCCACAATGGATACGGGACATTATAGGCACTCCGTCACAACAATAAAAATTAGAAGTGAGTCTGATTAGCATTGCATATATAATCGATATAAATGGTTAAATGATTGAAATGCACTGTTTGAATTGTTTAAATGTGAAATGTGAAATGTGAAATAAATGAATAAAGTGTTAATTAATGCTACATGATGATAAATGAAATGATGTGAATTATGTAATTTATATGAATTGATATGTTATATGATATGAGTGAACCATTGAGGATGGTTAACTCACTGAGTTCGCAAAACTCAACAAAATTGCAACTTTTTTTCCAGGCTCAGAGGTGATCTCCATTTAAACAAATTGGAGTCTAACCACTACAATCGGATAAAAGATAGAGGTTAGGATTAGTTGGCGTCTACATATATATAATTTTTTTCATTATTTTTGTATTAAAGAATGTATTCCGCAAATATTGTACCACATGCATCTGAATAATTCTATTTTGTAATGACTTTCCAAATAGGAAATGTTTGTAAATTAGATTGATTAATGAGAGTAATAAAAATTGTGATTACAATGTTTTTAAATAAAATGGGCCAAAATTGATTATTGTTTTTCCGAAAGATGCGTGTGATGTTTGAAAAAAAATTTGTAATTAGAGTTATTTGACTGCTCTAGCGTGCCACTTTTATAGGGTGTACGTCCGAATTTCCTCAGGATGTACATATACGTGCTCGGTGGAAGTGGGGTGTTACAGCCTTATGAGTGAGTCTCCACATTGTTGGACCAATAGAAATTTGGTGGTTCTAGCACCCCGGAGTGTACATGTTCCAATAAGGATCATTATTTCCCCAACCATACTATGCTTCGTTATAACTCTCAAACGTTCTTTGCTCCCTATAATATCTATATTCTGTCATTACTCTTTCCATTTGTTCTTCCAATCTAGCTCTTCAGATGTCTCATTTCTAATCTAGCTCTTCAAATGTCTCATTTCTCATTCTAAGATGTCTTGTTGTATCTCTACTTTATGCCCCAAATATTTTTTTAATTTAAAAACAAAAGATAGTGAAACAGCCTTAAACTACAGAACTAAACTAATCGCCTCCCCTGCAACGACGTCAAAAACTTGATCGCAGGTTCACGTGTGCTAAGTTTTAATATTTATAACCTCGATAATACCACAAGTGTATGGGGCATTCGCATAGTACCTAAGCTATCGATCCCACGAGGAGGAGTAATTTAATCCTAAAATCTAAGGCTTGATTCAAATTCACAATAAATCTAAATAACAAACTAACGCAAAAAATTAATCAGTCAAGCAATTAATCTTAAGAATAAAATTTAGAAATTATAAACAAGATAGCAAACTGCATAACCCAATTAAGAATCAGCCTAAGAACTATTAATTGAGAAAAAGGGGGTTTTTAATCCAACTTTAATGAAAATCTAATTGATTATGAAATTATCGAATTACTAGGTCTAGACAGTCCTCGGTTGGATTACTCTCTCTCAAGTTATAATCTTTAACCCTAATTAATAATCCCTAATTAGATTATGGAATTGCAATCTCTCAATTCACAATTTACCCAAAACCTAATTTAGTTGTGAAATTGTCTAATAACCTACCTAAAACTATGCATGATCTCTCGCTACACAAATTTAATGGTTTGATTCAATTCTTTATCTATCAAACTACCTAACTCTCATTAGCCCAATTTAATGATATTCACTCAACTCACGCTCTTAGTTTGTTATCAAATTATTAAGAATAGAAATTGAATCACGAATAACTCAATAAAATAGCAATAAATCAAATTTCATTAATATCAAAGACAAATCTTGAAGGTGAGTTTAGACAATATCCTCAACATTCAACAATCTATCATATATGGCTATCTCAAATTCTATACAATTGTAAGAATGAAATAAACCAGAAATAGTTCGGAATCGATGATGATGGAGGCAGTGACAGCAGGAAACCACCTATTCCGGGAAGTACTTCGTGTTAAGCATCTTCTCTGTGTCTCTCTTCCTTCGTCTCCTTCCTCAAATCTCTCGATAAGCTCTCTAGGGTTTCAGAATTTGGCTAATGCAAAAAGCTCCTTTCTGTGTTCTTTACATTCCTTAAATACCTTGTAAGCCTTAGGGTTCGTTCGGGGTCGAAACGATCTGAAAAGTTCCTCAAAGCTTGACATTTTCACCTATTTTCACGTCTACCCAATGTAGGCCATGATTGTGGCCCTGCCTACATGATCGTGGCATGGTTCAAACCTCTCTGTCACGATTGTGACCAAAGTGTCATGATCATGGCCTGGATTTGGTGGCTCACATCTTTATATCACGATCGTGGCCTATTTTGCCACAACCGTAGGCCGTGATTTTGGCCCAAAACTCTTGAAACTTTTCCATTCTTCGTCATTGACCCTGAAACACTAACAAACACATCAAGGTATATCAAAAACATAACATTTAAGCTCAAAGACTCATACTAACCCATAAAAACACTTAAACACATAAACTAACACAATTAAAACCTAAACACACACTCAATACTCAAATTAACACTAAATATCTAACAGATTGGACCCTAAAACACAAAGTAAATCACAACTATCAATCATGGTATCGATTCTTGCAACCTAATGTCAAAGAGAGAAATGGTGTTAGACTATACATAAATGTATGTAAATTAGGCCTTTAATAACATGCAGTATCGCTCCCACTATTTTCTCACAAATCCACAAACCTCTATATGAATACGAGAAAACTTATATAAAAGTTCTCCTTATGGGTCGATAATAATGACCTTGGGTTTGTATAACAATCCACTTTAGGTCAATCGGTAGGTATCGATCATACCAATTGCATTTATAATGCAATTATCGAATCTAGTGCTATAAACTGTTCATGTGTGCACTCACCTTAGGCTATCAACTCTTGATGCATGTACATCTCATGTACACTACCCAACTTCGCCTCTGTCCATGTTTACCTTGGGTTTGCCCAACAAATCAATGCTTCTAGTTAAAATTGACCCATCAATTCAAAAATCATATTTCCATGGATCGAACATATTCGTGTATAGCAGGTTTGGGTTTGCCCAACAATCCTAACATTAAAAGAACTCTGTTTCTCACCATATTAATGAAAGACGTTAGTTTTAATATTCTAAGTGAGGAATTTCTATATATATTATATATATATAACATGATATGGACACCCTAATCATATTAAGTCCATAACCATCCATCATGCAAGTCCAAACAATCCTAACATGCATTCTCTAATCCATCAAATTAAACACATAAGTTTTGGTTGTGAAAATTTTTGGATTCTAAAATTTGGAAGTCAATTCAACTCTCGAATCGAATTGCTTACTAATTTTAATCTAGGTTTATTTTAATTAGCATATCATTTCAATTTGAAAGTTAATACTAATCAAATTAAATTGAACTCCAATTTCCAAAAATTAATTCAAAAATTAATACACCTTAAAAATAATTGTTGGATGTCAAAATTAAATACTTTAATTTTATCGCACATGTCACTTTCTAGTCATACTAGAAAATTTAATACTTCACCTAGATTAATTCAAAATAAAATTTCCAAAACATCAATTCATCATTCCATACATCTCTAGGTCATTTCAAGTTCATCAAAATAATTTTGGAATCACCCAAAATCATCAAGACAACTGAAACTACACCTAGACTCATAAAAATGACAAACTTGACATCTAAAATTTTTATGAAAATCTAATTTTGGGAAAATTCATTTTGTCATGCTTAAGACATCAAAATAACACATTTTTATCACATAAAAATATTTTAAGGTTCTGGAGCCGAAACATACACATACAAAATAATCAAACAAAATAGTTCCATCAATTTCAACAAAACTGACCAGATCTATTTACTTTTTGAAAAATTAATTAAAATAATTTTAATTAATTCTGGAAAATTCTAGAGGATTAAACACATTCTAAGTATGTTTACATAATTTTTCCAGGATCAAATTCCAAAAAAAACATGTTCAACCTCAATAATTTAGCTAGCTAACATCATATGCTCTACAGAAAAACAGTTTTCATGCATGTTGTATAAAATTCTAAAATAAATGTTTTAATCATATTAAAATCAATTTTCACAAAAACCATGTAAAAATCTCATGAGCAGATCACTGAAAGAAAATTGTGAAAACATATTTTCATAATTTAATGTCGAATTTTTTAAGAACTGAATTTCAGTTGTCACAACCATGCAATCTTATTGCACATGTAATAGAAACTACATCTAATATGCACGAAAATTGATGTTTCTTACACCTTTTGACCTTCCTCTGACCCCCAACATCATTGGAGAGTTAGTAGGAATTAATTGTCTTTTAATCCCAGTTAATTTATCATGAAACTTCCACCCCTTCTTTAAAGGTAATTTTGTCATCTTGCTTATTAAAGGGGGTTTTGTCATCTTACTTATTAAAGGATAATTTTTTCATCTTACCTAATAAGAAAGATTCACACGTGTCATATGATTCCTAATAAAATGACCCTAAACTACCACACTTGTGTAACTTAATCATGCATCTCATATATCTTGGATGCCCATCCAAAACCATTTTACTCATTCTTCATCTTCAATGCGTGTGACCCACTAGGTTCCCGATTATGTTGGCCACTTGAATTAACACTTAATTCAAGTAAGTCATGAGTGATATCTAGCAACACATCATGATCACCAATTGACCGGAAAGTCAGTCATTTGACTACGACCCCTTCCATAGACAACATTCTCGTGCAATTCATCCTTTCACCATCTATACCCCACTTGGTTCAAAGTATGGTTAAAGTGTTGACTCCCACTAGACTGACTACGTCACATCTAACATAAGTGATGTTAGTTCTTGTCCTCAAGGCTCATTACTCAATTGGATATGCCACTAAAGACTATCTTCATGACATTTCCACTCTAGCCAGTGATTCCTGAGTAATGACCCTAAAAAGAGGCCTTGGGTATCATCTCCTTCCATTAAGGGTGGTGAATCCTTTATTGACTACTCAATTACCTTTGAATACCTCAAGTTATACCTAGTTACCACACTATAAGAAACCTCTAAGAGACAACGAGGAATGGAGTCAAAGTACAGGATTAATATCCAAGATATCGGTGAGCACCTCAAGGTTTAAGGATATTTGCACCATTGCTATGATGAGACTATCATTGACACTAAAATAGATTATACATATGATTGTCTCATGGAAGGTCATCCAATGTACTTACTACTCTTAGCAAGCATCCACATGTTAACTCTAAATAACTTATGCTTACAGCTTATGAGATCCACTGCTTGATCTAATCAAGGAATATAACATGTGCTAGTCTGTCCAGATTAATAATGTCCCATCGTATTAATCCTATGACTAGGAATAATTTAGATACTAACATAATTACACATGATAGTAATCTCATTATCATGATCTCATCATGATTTCCTTCATGCTATAAACTGTATCAAGGACTTCATTAATTCGATTTAAGATCACTATCAATTCATAAAGAACATGAACATCAAATTAACGAAAAAGCATTTTTATTAATAAAAAAGATTTGTACAATAAGTGCTAAAGGTGATTGCCTTTAGAACACTTCTCTAACAACTAGGAGATAACTGTCATTTGGAAATCTCTTAATCTTCTCATAAAGTTTTACTAGAAATCTTTTAATCTTCTTATGAAGTTTTACATTTATGCATTTCATTTATATTTTAATTACGTTTAACATTAGGATAATTAGAGTTTCACTACTAGAAAATAAGTAAACTAATAAGTTTGTTTGTTAGTCAAGAAGATATTTCAATAGACATTAGTTTCATAATGTTGCAAATAAAATTTGAGTCAATTCATTAAGCTATCATAATCTGACTACACATATCATGATTTTAAAACTCTTATTATACCAATATACCAAAAGAAAAAGTTAATGATAACTAAAATAAAAATAAAATAATAAAATTAAAATTAAAATTAGACTTTTTAAAAATTACTATAAGAAAGGTTGTATAAATTAAGTGGTTTAAACACTACTCGTATAAGATGATTTGCTTTGGAGGATAAACTACTACAATTCTATAATCCTGTATCTCCCTCTAACTTTTACCATCCTTTTCTTTTATAAATATACTATTTTTTGTTCTTGTTTGAGACTACTTACCAATAACTTCAGATGGTAGGCCATAGCTCCAACCATTACTTTGGAATAATTTTAACTTCCACATGTTTATACCTCAAAAAGTAAACCCCACAACCACTATAATCTGTCAAATTCCAATTAACTTAGATCCTATCTTATAGTATAACATTTTATGACTATTCACAATTTGGTACAAATTTGGTCCCCTAAGAGTTTACAAGTGAGGAAATCCTATGGATCAAAGATGTTAATATTCAAATATCACAACATTCATCTTTTTTCTTCATGATGCTGCTACCTATTTTGCTTGCCCAAGTTTTTTACTTTACCTTATAGTCCCGTAGGCAATGATAGTTGATTATGCATTGAGGTTTGAAATATGGATTGCCAAAATATATGTTTAATTAAATAAAAATTCAAATATAACTTTAAAAATAAATTCTAATCCTATTTTTCTATTTAAGAATTCTTTTATGTTTATATAATATTATGTCAAGAGTAATATGCCAGCATGTAAGAATGGTGGGTTATACACTCATATATAAATATTAAAAGGAAAAAGAAAGAACTTTTTTAAATATACTTTTTTCCTATATTGAGTAAGCTTACCTGCTTAACATGACTACATAGAAAAGCTCAATAATGAGTAAATACTTGCTTAACATGAAAAGCTCAATAATGGGTAAAATTACCTGCTTAACATGACTACCCAGACCTTCAAATTCTAAGAGATGATGGAAAAAAACTTTGCTAAGCACCAAATCCCATTGAAATAATTGAAATGGCATTCATATAAACATTAAAAAAAAATGAATAAGTTAGAATTCAAGCACATGTCAGAAGCCCATTAAGTGAATCCTAAAGAGAGAAGAAATGGGTAGAAATACAAATGAAGAAAAAAACTTGTATGTTGGCTTAAAGGAAGAACCCAAAAGCAATAGCAACAAATGAAGAAAAAAATGTGGGAAAATATAGAGAAACATCTGATTTTGGACTGGGTACTGAAGCTTCAGCTACTGCTACTTTTTAGATAGTGGAGAAAGCCATTAAAACAACCATCAATACAACAAGGAAAAGATTTATCTTCATTGCCTCCATTGTTGACCTTTTCTCAAAGAGGAAGGAGCAAGTGTTAGCCCTCGAAAATTTTTTCGTTAAATTAAGCATACTAGTTTATGGAATAAATGCTTAAGAATCAATTGAGGGCATTTTTGGCATGTAACTTAAGTACCAAAAGAGACTAAGCTTATAAGGAAGGGTAAAGTGGACTTTTAGGACTCCTTAAGGGTACATTGGGAAAAAGGAATTGTAGTCTTATTATCTTAGAAGAGTGAAAAACGTGAATGGGAGAGAAAAGAAGAGAAAGAAAGGAAGAAGAGAGGTGTTAGCCCCCTGAAATTTTTTTCGTTAAATTAAGCATAATAGTATATGGAATAAATACATAAGAATGAATTGAGGGTATTTTTGGCATGTAACTTAAGTACCAAAAGAGCCTAAGCTTTTAAGGAAGGGTAAAG
>JAOQMS010000179.1:26741543-26788279 GCA_027563885.1 Erythroxylum longipes
CACTGTCAAACACAATAATTCAGTTGTATCAAATTTGCCAAACCAAAGTGCAAAATGAACTGCTAATAACATAAAGAAAAACTTTACCTTCCACTTGAACCCTCTAGTAGGCAAGTAACAAGTGGACTACCTTTGCTGACTTTAACTTGCTCCACCAATAGTATAACTCTTTGATAGATATGCTTATGATGATCCCCACAGCCCACCATGCCATTCGGTCTATATATCATATGTAAGGTGTGACTTTAATATCAAGAAATTCATAGGTTTAATATATCACTTATCCCAAGTTTTAGCTTCTATGGAAATTTTCCACAAATGCTATGCAAAACTCTGCATACACATGACTTGAAGTTCTGAATTATTCAATATTAAAGAAGTGGACATTAATGTGTTATAAACTCTATAGTGGAATAGTTTTTTCATCTTATTTTGGAATATTAATATTAGCTTGTGTTGCCCTATTATTATAAGTAGAAGGACTTAAACCTACTTCATTGATGTTATTTTATATTGTATTTCTCTTTTCAACTCCTAGAAACCTTGAATAAAACAAATGATGACTTAACCAAACCTAAAGCAATAAGAACTATTCAAGTATACCTGCATCGTGCAAGGTCATCAGTGGAAGCTCCAAAACTTCATGAAGTGCATGCAGGAAGTCATCTATGGTAACTTTAATACTCTCTTCATCCACTGGCTTTGTGAGGTCATCCAAACTCAGTTGTCTATTTAAACCAAATGATACTGCACTCTTTACAACACCTTCAAGTTATGCCCTACTATAGTTTTTTGTACAAGCAGCTGTAAACAAACAAAAGGAATTTATGAACCAAAACCTTGTAGTATTCTAAATACACTAACATGTTCCATTTATGATGAACATCTGAACATTTATAATCTATAGGATATATACCAAGCTCTTGAAGGTTGACATTAGGAGCAAGAAAATAATTCTCTTTCATTTTGTTTATATGAATTTGAAGAATCTGTAACCGACCATTTTCATCTGGGAGGCTTATCTCAACTTGAACCTCCAATCCTCCTGGTCTACAAATGAAAAAGAATTACAAATTCAAGAACACTAAGTTAAAGACTACTATGAACAGAAATGTACGTAGACACACAGATAGATCTTTTTAGGTAGATCAGTTGTCTTAAGCCCCATATGCAATGTCATGTAGTTCTAAGAGTCCTGCAAAGGATCTTGGATACAGTTCCCTATAAATCTAAACCACGAGATGGTATCAAGCAAACCTAAGGCTTTGTGAAGTTTACTGTTGGGCTTGCAACAAGTCTAGCTAAATCATCCTCCATGTACTCAAATATTAGGTATAAACTACATGACATCTTTGAAGAAACCAAACCTACCAACTTTACGACATTTGGATGGTCCAGTCTTCACAAAAATGAGGATCTCTCTAGCCATGAACTTCACACTCTCAGGTTCCAAATTATCAAACCTTAGCTTTTTCAGGGCAACCACTTTTCCAGTTAACATATCTCTAGCTTTGTACACATTGTTATATGTCCCATATCCAATCTGCCAACAATTATAAAGGAAAAACATTGAATAAGCAACATAAAAATAAAAATACACATCATGGAGTTTTTATCTCAAATGCCTTTGCCCGTCATATGTCCTTTCACAGGAATGAAACTTACTAAAATTATAATTGTTTGTAATAACGGATCATTTTTAAAATATCTGCATTAGGCATTCAAGACTAAGCTTCATGATGGCATTTGAAAATCTCAATAGTGACCATCACATTGTAATTACAGTAGCATCACCATGGGAGAACACAAAACACATTTGGAAGATGGCACCTAAAATTATCAATTTTTCTCAAATGAGTCTGCTGGTCGTGGGATCCAACCATTGAGTGCCTCCCCACAGACCACAGATAGCCAATTTGGCCAACCAACTGTCACTTGCTCACAATGCAAATTCTTGTGTGGATTGCTTAGATGAGGGTATGGTGTGGACCTCCTCCTCTCCCCTTTAGGTTTTTTATCCCCGTTTATTTGCTCCTCCTTTTGGGTTTCCTCATTTTTTTCCTCCACAACACCATTAGCATTTGTCTTTGTTGCCGATACATTTAAAGCCTTGATCAACAAGAAAACCAAGTCAAAAATGATTTTCCAGAGGCACAAACAGAAAGGCAAGGAGGGAAAGAATGAAATACCACAACGTTCCATAAAAGAAAGAACAAATTTTGGAGTAAAGATTTAGAGTCAAAGACAATGATCTAAAAAGAAAGCAAAGAGCTTTAGAGATCATAGTGAGTTAGCTGAAGAAATGGATAAAGATACTTACATGGAATGAATCCGACCAAAAGGTAAAGAGCTTTAGAGATCATAGTGAGTTAGCTGAAGAAATGGATAAAGATACTTACATGGAATGAATTCGACCAAGAGGAGACAACAAAGAGAATGATGTGTTAGGCCAATCCTAAGAATATCCACAATCTCAGATTTTGTGATTGAAGTATTTGGTTTACAGATATTGTTGGGTATTCCCTGAGACAAAGAAAGAAAGGCAACACACTTGAACGAGATCGCTTTTGCCTTGCCTTTGGGTAAATTTGCGAGAGTGGGTTTGTAGAAAATACACTTGATGTAAGAAAAGTGAGAGATGCAAGCAAAGAGCCAAGGAAAGAAACAAGATTCCAGAGAAAACGCGAAATGAGATGGTCTAAGAGTAAAGAGTAAAGAGGGCAAAATCGACAATAAACAAAAAATTATCAGCTGATTACCTTCAAATGCTCATGTGAAGGAGCTTCTTCAAAATTAGCTGGTTGAGTTGAATCAGCCAACCCAACCAGTTCATAATCAAACAATCCAAACAAAATTTTCACATAGTCAACTAGCTGATTTGGGTCAGTCAGCTGAAAAACAGCATATTAGCACCAAACAAGCCCAAAATCATCTTTTCTATGCTTTTGTAAAATTATTGTGGTTTTTTATTTTTTATTTTTAAAATATGGCAATAATACTCAAACAAACACATTTTAATGACTTGTTTCTTTTTTTGTGTGGAAACTATAACAAAAAAGGAAGAAGAAACAAAACCAAAGAGGCCCTTAGCAACTTATTTTTCTTGTATGGAACCTTTTGAATAATTAAATTTCCTTTAATTTATAAGAAAAATAACCTTTCAATGATGTATATGTAATGCTTATTATTATATATAAATGTAGTTAAATGACTAAATGAATCTTTTCAATTTTAAACCTTAATTAATGTTAAATAATAAGATGAAACTTGACGTATATATGACCTTTATTAAATAAATATATGAAATTAAATTCTTCATGTAAATTTTTAACAAATCAAATTAAATAAAAAAAGAACAAAATGAGATATATTTACTTAATAGTGGATAATTTAATTTCAAATATATTCTTAAACGAGTGTCACTTCATATGATTAGTAAATAGTAACTAACTTTTAGGACTTAAACAATAAGTCTTTTAATGTTTAACAGTTTATGGAAAAGTTTTGAACCAAAATAATACAATGCCAAAAGATTTAGGGAAAGCTTTGGTCGTTGTCTTTTGACCTTTTTCTTAGCATTCTTATTTATTTCACTTCTTTAATCATTTAATAACACTAATTATTATTTTTTCAATTTAACTTGTTTAATTTCTTTAAGCAATATGGTTATTCATATATTCTTAACATCTATGTATGATGGAAATGATCATATATAAAATAAATTTAAGCATTTTGTTGAAAATAAAATACTTTGCGAAATATTTCCATTTCTTTTATATTTAAAAATAATTTTTCATATGTTCATCTTAAAATACTAACAAATTTACCTAAATGCATTTTTTATTTTAAAATTTTATGAAGAGAAATATTATTTTTCTCATAAAATATGTTTTTTAATAGATAGAAACAGGAAGTCTAGATTTTGACATTATAGATATATTAGAATTTTCCCAAAACCCAAAACCCAATTGTCGATGACCTCCAGTTGAAAAGAAAAGATGCGGACAAGTGCGGACTGGGAATGTAGAGAACGAAATATAAAGGGCCAAAAAGTAAAATAAAAGAAAATTCAAGGACTAAAGGCAGTTCCACTTCCACAAACAAAAGCACGTGTTAAAAGGACAAAGGAAAATTAAAAAAAAAAAAGGAAGAAAAGAGAACGACCCAACAAAAAGGCGAACAGTTTATGTAAACTGAGAAATGGTAAGAGGATGCTTGGCATAAGATGACAAACCAGTAAAATCTTTTGAAGTCAAAGCCAAACCAAACTCTTTCAATCACTCATATAAATCTTTTGAAGTCAAAGCCAAACCAAACTCTTTCAATCACTCATATATAATCCTATCGATCAATTATACAGTTCCGCAATTTTCCTTCCTCTCTTGTTTTGCTAAGTTTTAATACAAACAGCTCACTAAATAAAGAAAAATATAATAAAAAAGACAATACAAGTGTTATATGTGAGTAATTGCTGTGCCTTTCTTTGTTTGTGGAAAGAAAATCAGATTTATTGCTCCTCTTTTGTTGGTTGAATTGTAAATGGCTGAATTGGTAGAGCTACCAAGTCGACTCGCAATCCTTCCCTTTAGAAATAAGGTTCTTTTACCAGGAGCTATAATTCGTATTCGCTGTACTTCTCCCAGCAGGTGATGAATCATCCTCTTAATAATTACACGTTTTCGTGTTTTTTTTTTTCCTCCACTGCGGAGGAGGGGGTTGTCAGTGATCTCTTCTTGTTTTGATCTAAAACATTTCAGTGTGAAATTGGTGGAACAAGAGCTATGGCAGCGAGAGGAGAAGGGTATGATCGGTATTCTACCGGTCCGAGATTCTGCTGCCGAGGTGACATCCTCCGCGTCCACGCTACTACCACAAAGTAAATATACATATGTGTGTGTGTAATTTGTGTTTTCACTGTACCCATTGACTTTGTTGGAATTATTATTAATTTCTTATTTGAAAATTTTGAGATTAGGTGGCGGTGTTGGTGGTGGTGGTGGAGGTGGAGGTGGTGGTGGTGATTCTGGTGACAAAACCTCCAGAATTCAAGTGGGCTCGTCGGATGGGAAAAATCAACAGGAAGTTATTCATTGGCACAACAGGTTATCTTTAGTTCATATAATCTTTTGACTTTTCAATTTGGCCACTTTTTCTAATCTTAATTAATATGTTTTTTATTTGATTTGGTAGGGGGGTAGCAGCTCGAGCTTTGCATCTGTCAAGAGGGGTGGAGAAGCCAAGTGGGAGGGTGACTTACATAGTCGTTCTTGAAGGTTTGTGCAGATTCAGTGTTCAGGAGCTTAGTACAAGAGGGACTTATTACACTGCTCGGATATCTCCACTTGAAATGACTAGAGCTGGTAAGCTGGAAGATCAATACTTTTGTTATGCAACAAAGGAGTGTTTTGGTGGTTTGAAACTGCTTAAGTTCTGGAATTCTTGATTAATTGACTTTAGATAAACATTGTATAAGATAAAATCTGATTCATCTTAATTTTATGATATGTATCTTCGTTGGCCAACTTTCCTTGTGGTTTCCAATTAACTCATTTTCACTTATGGAAACTATTTGTTGTTAGACTTTGCCTTTATTGTGTTTGTATATGAGTAGTTACACGTGAAACTCAACTCTTGCCTGATCACACTTTTGTCTTATTATAAGCAGTACGTACTATTGTTGAGAACTCTACTTTGAACATTATATAAGTGTGATTATGGGTCAATTATTTTAAAACTAGTGTCACGGGGCTTACTTAAGGTGTGAATATAAGGGTTGATACTGAAATGAATATTTGGATATGTTTCAACCATTTGGAAAAGGGAGTTCTTATTAATTTGCTAAATAGGAGAGGTCTTGCTTTTAGTGATGTAGGATGTATATGCCTTAATTACAAGCCTAATATATATTTTTATGTTGATACTAAAACCTTTAGGTGAATAGCTGTAGTTTAATGGCAGCTAATGCATGCATTTCTACATAGCTCAAATAATTTCTACTTGATAGACTGATATCTAATTTAAAATTTGTTGTTTAGTTTAGATGCAGTATTAAAGCTTGCTTAATGGTTCCATTTCTTAGCATGCTGACATTGTTGCCTCATCTTTTCTAGAGATGGAGCAAGTGGAGCAAGATCCTGATTTCATGGCACTCTCTCGTCAGTTCAAATCAACTGCAACGGAGCTTATTTCTGTCTTAGAGCAGGTAGTTTTATGTTGAGATTGTTGGAAGATGAAATTGTGGATTGCATTATATATTGCTTTGTTTTGCAAGTGGTTACCTCTATAAATTTTCATATTTCATACCTTTAGTTTCTTGGTTCTTTTCCTTTGCAACTTGACTAATGAACTATCTTGCTTTTCCATGTGTTCTCTGATTCTCTCTTTCTATGATGCTACAAGTAAAATATTTAGAGTTCTTTAGTAACATTAATTGTTTATTCAACATTGATGTTGCTTCCTTCTTAGGATGATAGATACTTATATATGAATGGTATGTGTGTAGTTTGCTATTGTTGATGAATTCTTGCAAAAGTAACATGGAGCACATTTGTAATTATGGTATTTAACCTTTAAATTTGAAATTATTTTGATGTAGATTGGTATATAAGATGCCCT
Source organism: Erythroxylum longipes (assembly GCA_027563885.1). Classification (NCBI taxonomy): domain Eukaryota; kingdom Viridiplantae; phylum Streptophyta; class Magnoliopsida; order Malpighiales; family Erythroxylaceae; genus Erythroxylum; species Erythroxylum longipes. The sequence continues at coordinate 26,748,159 of JAOQMS010000179.1, forward strand.
AGGTTTTTTGTTTAGTTCAATTTTGTTGTTGGAAAGAAATCCCATTTTTGGGTATCATGAAATTATAATTTTGATTGGGAGATAGTTATGGGCTATGAGGCCTCTGCTTTGATGTTGTTCTATCATATACCCTTTGCAACTGAACAAGAATGTTAATGCATTGCAGACAGACAACTTGATGGTAATCCCATTTTAATTTGTTTAAAATTCTTTTGGGAGGAAAAAGCTAATATCCTGAGTTGAATGATCTTTAACCAATTTATATGTGCGTTGTTGTTTTGTTAGAAAAAATCTTGAGAAGCTAATAATTTGTTTTATGGTCTTTACTTGGTTCTTAGGTCCTATATGTTTTGTTAACTATGGGACCTAATAGTCGTATTTATTATGTATTGGAAGTGCAAAATGCATATGGCATAACTACTTACTCTTTTCTTATCATTTCTTTCTCTATTGTGATTTACAAAAAACTAATTTTGTTTAGAATATAATTCTGTTCTTTTCTTAGTTGGAAAATTTTGATTTCATATAGCTTTGATGCTTAAGTTTCCATTGTTTTATTTATTCATGCTTTCTTTCCTAGAAGCAAAAAACTGGCGGCAAGACAAAGGTTCTTCTGGAAACTGTTCCTGTTCACAAATTGGCTGATATATTTGTTGCTAGTTTTGAGATAAGCTTTGAAGAGCAGCTAGCAATGCTAGATTCAGTTGATATGAAAGTAAGGCTCTCAAAAGCTACTGAGCTGGTTGACAGGCATTTACAGGTGGTTATTTTGTTACTGCTAGCTAATCTTTGTGGCATTTAAATTTAGGTATGTACTGTATCTTGGTCCCTGGCCTAGTTTTTATGGAGTCACTTTTACTTGTGACAGTCAATACGTGTGGCAGAGAAGATAACACAAAAGGTTGAGGGACAATTATCAAAATCACAGAAAGAGTTCCTTCTACGTCAGCAGGTAACTTTCCAACAATAGAAGTGATCTTTTTTAGGAAGGATTTCTCTTTGGCAGTTTCTTCGAAAATCGTTGGTCTATTAGTGTATAAATTGTGGACCTCTATTCCTTGTGACCTTAACATTATCTGTCTCCTTGGCACATAGTCACTTGTTGAAGCATTTTTGACTTTTGGATATGTCGCTATAGTAATTTCAAAGTTTTCTTTTCTCTTTTGGGTTAAGCATATGTTTATCATCTGTTTATATTTTTGTTCAGTTGTTGGATATATAATTTTAAGAAAAAAGAAATAATTCCTGTGGATCTCCTTTTTCTTGTCCTTAGAAAGTTAGGAGGTTAAGTGCATACTTTTATATTAGCTTTGGAATAGAGAATGAAGGAAAAAAATGTTGAGCTTTTGTTGATATGGAAATACTAAAAACACACATAAATTTGATTGATGGGCTTCAAATTTGTCATTGTAATTATTTCATTTAACTAAGAGGTGATGTTGATGGTTTTTTTCAGTCATGAGGTATTATGGAAGTATGTCCATTTAGTTGAACTAGGTTTTGGTGGGTAGGTTCATGTTATAAATAAATGTGTCAATATGCATTTTTATGACTTGGAAGTTTGTTAATGCCTTGATGCTTAAGATCTACTGTTTGGTTTTTCTTAGTTTAAAATTTGGCTGCTATTAATTATTCCATTTTTTTGGGCCAATCCATTTGAATTATATTCTAGATGAGGGCTATAAAGGAAGAGCTTGGTGACAATGATGATGATGAGGATGATGTGGCCGCCATAGAAAGAAAAATGCAAAGTGCAGGAATGCCTTCAAATATCTGGAAGCATGCTCAGAGAGAGTTGAGGTATTGTTTAGAGTAGAAAGGATTCTAAATATTACATGAAGATGTGGTAGCTGATATTTTATCAAATGCAATATATCTGTAGCATGAAGAATTGCATGAAACTTTCATGAAACAACTAGACTATCAGGATAGTTAACTAGATTTGGAAGTAGTCCTAAAAGAACAAAACAACAATTACTTTCAAAGAGCAAGAAGGACTACAACCTGCACGGATACTTCAACGTTTACTTGGGAATCCATTTAATAGTTGTCTACTTTCAATAAATTACTAGCATTGGTGAAAAGTATACAATTGACAACCTCCTTATCGAAACTGTTTAGATCTACAACAACTTAGTGGTTTCTCTAAATAACTTGAACACTAATGGTTGATTTAAATTGGAGAAGTGCTACATTGGGTGCATGGCTGCAAAAACTCCTTGCATTGTTATCAGCATATATTCCAACATATCTTGGTCGATCCATTTCATCTTGATGGATAGTCTGATCAATGATCTTCCACCTAGAGTTTTGTTTGTAAGCTAGATTTATGCCACTCTTGTGATTCAGATTGTTTTTTAACCTTTCAGTCCAAGCTGTTCTTCGAGTGACTAATAAATGGAAAATTTTGGTGAATGTGAAAGTAGTGTTGTAGTGTGTGGAGAAGATTCTTTCTTAACAGAGGTATATCATTTTTACCCTATGTAGATGGGGCAGTAGCACAAGTCTGACTTGGGTCTATAGTTAGCAACCCTACTTATGTTGTGAATGCATTTTCTATAATAAAAGAATTGTGCTGATAATCTTTGTTAGGTTGTGTGTTTGTTCTTGGAGCACTACTTTGATGTGATAGATAATAAAGTTATCTCATACCTACTACTATTTTAGTATTGCTAATGATTTCTGCTGGGATGGATTTTACAAATTTTAGGAGGCTTAAGAAAATGCAACCTCAACAACCTGGCTACAATAGTTCACGTGTTTATTTGGAGCTTCTTGCTGATCTTCCCTGGCAGAAGGCTACTGAAGAAGACGAATTGGATCTAAAAGCTGCACAAGAACGTCTTGATAGTGATCATTATGGTCTGGTCAAGGTTAAGCAACGAATCATTGAATATCTAGCTGTTCGAAAGGTTGAGTTTATTCTATTGGTTGTTTTCTTAAATATCTCTAATGTCAGTTTCAATAGATGTTTATACTCATTGAATCGATATTACTATTACAGCTAAAACCAGATGCAAGAGGCCCAGTATTATGTTTTGTTGGCCCACCTGGTGTTGGGAAAACATCTTTGGCATCATCTATTTCTGCTACCTTGGGCAAAAAATTTGTTCGAATATCCCTTGGTGGTGTCAAGGATGAGGCTGATATAAGAGGCCATAGGAGAACGTATATTGGAAGCATGCCAGGACGCCTCATTGATGGACTAAAGGTAGATCTTGTTTCATATATAATGCTTATTGAACTCTTATCCACTCTTTTTTTTCTCCACCTACTTCCAAGTGTGACTATTCTTTAGGCTTACACTCATTAGAGGACAGTGGACTTATTTCTTTACCTAGTCTTGTATTGACATCAGGTGGAGTATTCTCTAGGTTTACAATCATAGCAGGAAAGTGGACTTATTTCTTTACCTAGTCCTTTATTGACATCTTTCATTCTATAAGAAAAGGAATATTATGCTTTATAGTATTGAACCCTCAAGACGCAATAATATTTACTAGCTTTGATAAAGGACATATAATTGTCGCCTGGTTGGTGCTTGTTGGCAAAATATATTTATGTTTAAATTAATTATTTTTTATCTTTTTGGGATATTTTGTAACTAGGTAGTTACCTATCTAGTTTATGTGGGAAAAAACACGACTATTTTAGGATTTTTGTATCCTTTTATGATTTCTTGTTTAGTTAGGATATCCCATAATCATGGGATCTGATTATCCTATTTGGTTCTAATATTCTAGGGATCTTATTATTTTTATTTCCTTTTTAGTTGTTAGGGTAACATGTCTATAATTGATCCTCTTGTACACTTATTAGTAAGCAATGCAGAAAATATTCTCTCAAATCTCAAATTCTATCATGTTATCAAACTTGTAAGGTTTTGAATTTCTAGGAAAAATTAATCCCAGTGTCTAGCCTTTGTTGCCGACAGTCTTGTGGTGTTGACCAGCCTTCATTGCTGATATTTTGTTTACTTAAGCAATCAACCTTAATATGCTAGAGATTAATAGTAGAGATGACAATTATAGTATGATGAGAGGAGACTTTTCAATATCAACATTTTGGTGAATTGCATAAAAATCCAGGCTGCATACAAGTTGAACAGAAAAGATTACCTTAAATGATCTCAACTTGTTGGCAACATACTAAAAGGGAAAGGGAAGATCAACGATCTCATAACTTCTAGGCTGAAACTAGAGGATCCTTGGTTTGAAGCATGGGATGAAGAAGATTCTCTAATTATTGTGTGCTATAGAACTCTATGTCACTGGATATTTTTGCCCAATACCAAAGATATTTGGGATGCATTCCAACAGACATATTCTAAGGTTAGAGACACGAACTAAGTGTACGAGATCAAGGTAAAGACTACAGTTGCAGAACAAGGGAGTAGGGTGATTACTGAATATGCAAATCCGTTGAAATCCTTCTGGCAGGAGGTTGTTTTAAAAACTAAATGTCCTGAAGATGTGCCTACTTTAAAAGGCTTTATTTGAGCAAGATAGTGTATAATTTCTTGGCTGCACTTAATCTGGAATTTGACTAAGTCAGAATCCAAATTCTTGGCAGGCATGAAGTTTTGTGTTTTATCAAGATTGTGGCCTTAGTTTGTGTAAAGTAGAAGAAACTTGATGCTTGAACCACAAAACACAAATAACTCTACTGTAGTGACTAAAAGTTGTTATAATTAGGCCACAAATTATGAAAAATTCTATTATCGTTATAACTTGTGGTGTATTTATTATAAGAAGGCATGCACACCACAAAAAGTGTTAAAAACTTCATGAAAAATCTCTAATATGAGAGTGGGGGATAGAGAGGAGATCAACCAAGAAAAAATGACCAGGCCTATGTTGTTGAAGTTCAACAAAATGGACACCCAAGGAGTTAGGTGGTCTCAAGCAATAAGAGTTTAGAAGGGTGAGATCTCTTATTGACAACTTTGATAAAAACAAATTTGATGTCAGTACTATCCTACTTTTTTTTTTTCTATCATTAAAAATCAGTTTGGGGTTAACATCAAAAGGTTTAGGTCTAATAATACTAAAGAGTATTTGACGCAAAAGAGCTTGAAGTTTACAGGAAAAATAATGGAGAAAAAATTAGTCAACTATAAGCCTTAATTTTGTGGAAATTGAGTTGACAACAGAGACAATAAGGGTAAAATTTATATTATGTTAGGATTCCTTATTAGATAGGAAGTAGTAGTAAGATAACTATGTTATTTTAGTTTTAGATATGTTATCCTATTTGTTTAGGACTTAAATTTATAAAATTTTTATTAGAATAGGATTTAAATTTGTTAAGAAACCTTTCCTATTAGAATAAAAGTTCTAAGAACTTCTCTATAAATATGTGTACTCGCGCTTCAATAACAACAGATCTTGAATCTTTTCTACAAATTTGAGTTTTTAATTAGAAGGTGTGATGCTTTCTTCCAATAATGATTGTTAGACCCTATGAGTGATTCCTAGTTTCCTACCCTTTCTTGCTTTTGTCCTCTCTAAATTCCAGCAAACCAGACCCTAAATTCTAGTCATTTCAAACCAAAATTCGAGCCATATTAAATCATAAAATCCTAGCCTAAGATTTTGAACAAACCCAAAAAACCCAGCTATATTTAATTTGAAATTTTAGCATTCCAAGCTGAAATCTAGACCTAAAACTTGATATTCCAACATTCTTAATTTTTGTGAGTTTTAGCTATAGTAAATACTTCTTGTGTTTGTGCTACATTAATTTGGTATTAGAGTTTTGGTTCACAATGGTGGACATAGCGGAAGGGCATATAGAAGAATATCCAATGACCAAGAGCAAGATGAAATACTTTTAAGGGTTATAGAAAGATTGGACCTTAATGACCTTTGATCATAAGGTGCTCCAAGAATTAGTCCAGAAAAAAAAATCGAACATCAAACTACATTGGATGTTGAGGAAAGAGAAAGTGAAATCCAAGATGAAGAGGTTGAAAAACTAATCAACAACAAACAAGGTTAGGAAATCAACGCGTATTGAGAGATCCAAGGCAAAGAAATCAACCAGTAGCACATAGAGAGCACATGCGAGACTTTAGAGGCTATCATAGAGTTGAAAAACACAACGTACTCAATGATATTACAAAGAAAGCTTGTGTTGAAGCCCTTAATTGTGTAGGAAAGATGGATCCACACCTGTTTTTAGATTGGTCAATACTAATGGAAGATTTCTTTGATTGGTATCCATTATTAGAAGATCAAAAAGTTTAATTTGCAAAGGTGAAGCTAGTTGGATGTGTTAAAATTTGGTGGACATCGATAGAGACTTCAAAAATAGGCTAGCCACCAATTGTTAATTCTGAAGAGATGAAGTTGAAACTATCAAAAAATACTTAACATTTCACTATCAAGATCAATTCACAACTCTTAGACAAAGGATTATGTTTGTAACTGAGTATATGGAAATATTTGATGAACTTTTTATTCGTTTTGACATGAGTGCAGAACAACCTATGAATTGGTGTTGCCAATCATCACTTTCCGCCTCATCTCCTCTCTCCTTACTTTTGAAAAAACCTCTTTGAAAGAGGATAAAGGCTTTCTTCCTAAAATTCGGCCTCTGACTTTATCCAATTCTTGATTCAATCTTGCAAGAAAAACATAAGCTCTATCGTTTTTCTCCCTTTTTAATGTTGAACACTGTCATTTAGACAGTCCCAATCATGTTTCTAACATAGGTCTAGTTCCTGTTACAAATTTACAAGTTCGTTATAAAACAATGGTACGTCAAGGTCTCCTTGTTTGGCCTTCCATAACTTCGTTTTTAGATAGAAATCGTGGGAAGAATTTTCGATATCAGAATACATCTCTCAGACCGCATCTCATTCATTTCTAGTTATTGGCAGAAACATACGAGGTTTGCTAATTGCAGGTCTCATGGAATTAATCAACCAAGCTGTGACCAAAGAATTTTTGGACTCTATATTGCCATATTTGGATAATCCGAAGCCGGCCTTGTTGTCTTTGTAGTCAAATACCCGAGTTTTCTTCTACCGTCAATGGCCAACTTTATTGTTTGCGACCATTCCAGGTAATTCTGACCATTCAACTTGTGATTCTTTAATTGAAAACGAACATTTGAGCCAAGAAGATCACAACTACATTGTACATTACTTGTCTTAACATCAAGATTAGTCACACTCGAATTGCTAAAATCATCGTTGGAGGATGAGGAGTCTCTCCGTTGACCAGTCATCGCTAAGCGATAGTCCATTTAGGATTGATTTGATCGAAGAAAGAAAAAAATACTATAAAAGTTGTGGCTTTAATACTTTGAAGAAAGAGGACAAAGTAATTCTTCCTTAATTTTTTTGTAAATAGTACAAGGAATATATAGGACAATACAATCCTAAATCACCTCCTTAAAATAAGAATAATCTATTTGTTTTAAGTAATAAAATCTCAACTAATTAATAAAATCTCAAGTAATTATCTATAGAGAGAATCAACTAATTTTCTTTAGAGATAATTAGCTGATTATTTCTATAATATTAAGATTATTTCTATAATGTCAACAAGAATAAGATTTAAAGTTGTTAGGAACTTCTGATAAAGATAAGGGTTCTAAGAATTGCTCTATAAATATATGTACTCAGCCCTTGAATAACAATATATCTTGAATCAATAAGTTTGAGTTTTTAATTAGGTGTGATGCTTTCTTCTAAGACTGATTCTTAGACCCTAAGTGTTATTCCTAGTTTCCTACCCGTCCTTGTTTGTGTCGTCACTAAATTCCAACTAAACTCTAAATTCTAGCCATATCAAACCCAAATTCCAGTGATATTAAACCCGAAGGTCTTAACCTAAAATTTCCAACAATAACTATACCTAATCTGAAATTTTAGCATTCCAAGCTGAAATTCATATCTGAAACTTGATATTATAGCAACTTAATATAAGCCATATTCCCAAATTTTGTTAGTTTTATCTATGAGTTAATACTTCTATTTGTCCCACATCAGTATTTCAATGAAGTCCTAACTTTATACTTTCAAAAAGAAGGGATTGTACATGAGTTATCTTATGTTAATACCCCACAACAAAATGGAGCAAAAAAGAAAAATGGTCACCTCCATTAATCAACTCAAGCCTCCCTTTTTCAAAAAAAAGTCTTTTGATCCTTTTTAGGGGAAGTAGTGCTCAGTTGCTCATCTTATAAACCGTTTGCCTTCAAGAGTCTTGAGATTCAAGAGTTCAATGAAAATCCTCTCAACATTCTTTTCTGATCAGCAAACTGTAAATGACCTTATTCCTAGGGTATTTGGGTGTTATTTGTCCATGCTCATAACTAAAATCACAGAAAGTTAGATTAAAGTGCTTTGAAATGTATCTTTGTGGGTTACTCTTTGATTAAAAAAAGGTCTAAATGTCATCATCCTTTGTCAAAAAGGTTATATGTTTTGTAAGATGTTGCTTTCAATGAACATTAGTCTTATTTCATCACTTCTTATCTTCAAAGAGAGAATTCAACAATGGAAGATGAACGAATTGGAGGATAATTTCTGTATATTATTTCTCATAAATGATAGAAATACATATAAGGAAGATAAGCAATAGTGCTGCAATTCAGTCCCTTGATTATTGCCTAGAAAGAAGTAAATAAGATCCCATGAAAATAGGGACCAGAAATGGAAAGGATAAAACGATATTTTAGGAAATAAACTATTGAGCAAATAAGGAAACAAATAAAGTAATAAAATTGAAAATATTCTTCCAACACTACCCCTCAAGTTGGTGAATAAATGTTGATCATTCCCAACTTGTTGCTTAACTCTTCAAATCTGACTATAGTAAGTGCTTTTGTGAAAACATCTTCAACTTGTTTACTAGTGGGAATGTGAGCTATATCAATCAAACTAGAACTTGCTTTCTCCTTTATGAAATGACGATCTGTCTCCACATGTTTAGTTTTATCATGATAGATAGGATTCTTTGCAATCCCAATAGTTGCTAGGTTGTCACACCACACCCTCATCTGAGGCTCTACTTTGATCTGAAGTTCTGCCAAGAGTCTTTTAATCCATATTCCTTCACAAATTCCCAATGCTAGGTTGCTAAAACCACTGGTTGTTTTTTACTTCTCCAAGTTACCAAGTTACCCCACACAAACGTACAATAACTTGTTGTAGACCTCCTATCAGTCACTGATCTAGCCTAATCAACATCTGTGAATACTTTGATACCCCTTGTCTCACTTTTCTTGAAGAATAATCCTTTTCCAGGAGTCATTTTCAAATACTTCAAGATTCTGAGTACTGCATCCATATGTTCCTGTTGAGGGTTGCTCATAAATTGACTAACCACACTCACAGGAAAACTAATGTCTGGTCAAGTTTGAGGCATAGATTAGTTTTCCAACTAATCTTTGATACCTCCCTATATCCACTGGTGTGCCTTCTTCTTTAAGACTCAATTTATAAGTTGATTCCATGGGTGTCTCAGCAGGCTTTGACCCCATCATCCCGATCTCCTATAAAAGGTCAAGTGTATACTACCTTTGGGACACTGAAATGCCCTTACTAGATTTGGCACCTCCATTCCCAAAAAGTATGTCAAATAGCCCATATCCTTAACTTCGAATACTCAGGCCAAAGCACCTTTTAGCTCCATGCCTTACCAATCATCACCTGTAATAACAATATTATCAACATAAACTATGAAGATAGTCATTTTACCACTAGTTAGCTGTCGAACACACAAGGTGTGATTAGTTTGACATTGGTAGTAGCCAAGTTTCTTCATTGCTTTCGCAAATCTATCAAACCAGGCTCGAGGTAATTGTTTCAGGTAGTAGAGTGATTTTCTGAAGTTGCATACCCTCTGAGGATGTGTAGCTTCTTCTAGTCCCGAAGGTATTTTCATGTATACCTCTTCTTCAAGATTACTATTGAGGAACGCATTTTTTACATCTAACTGATATAATGGCCAATTAAGATTTGCAACTAGTTATAATAGAATCTTAACAGTATTGAGTTTGGCTACACAGGTGAAAAAGTCTCCTGGTAGTCAATCCCATGCGTATGTGTGAAACCTCTAGCTATGAGTCTTGCTTTGTACCGGTTAATACTTCCATTAGGATTATATTTAATGGTAAACACCCATTTACAACCAACCACGGTTTTTTGTTGTGGTAAATCTGTTGCTACCCAGGTTTGGTTCTTCTGGAGTGTATTCAACTCATGATCTATAGCTTCTCTCCACTTAGGATTCTTCACTGCTTCTTGGAAATTTTCAGTAGATAATTGAGTCACAAAAGCCTTAAAATGTGGTGATAACCTGTTATAAGAAAAAAAATTGCTGATTGGATACTTTGTACAAGATCTTACTTCCTTCCCTAGAGCTATTGGCCATCTTAAATCTTCAGAATTTGTAGTAGGTCCTGATTCATGGCCTTGCTCGAGAAGTGCGATGGATTTTTCTAGTTCTGCTTCACATCTTGCCTGTTGCTTGCCTTTTCTCCTCGAGTAAAACCATGGTTGCACCTCAGGATTTTTGTCTTCCTGTCTGTCCACCCTAATTTCAGTATCCTTCTGTTCATCACATTCATTGTTTTCTATGCAATTCTGATCAAGTTTGTGACTGGAACTGACTATATTAGTAGCTTCAATGGGAATGGTGGTGTCAGGATCTGGTATCTCAGGTTTGGTGTTATCAAAATTGTGTGTTTCAGAGATGGTTTCATAAGAATCAGGTCTGGTTTGTTCAGGACTAGGCAAAATAGAGGTGTTTTTAGGAGAATCAGAGTACCTTACAGGTTTGGTTGAATCATGGCTGGATGTAGAAGGCAAGATTTCTTGGTGTAGTGTGTTCGGTGAGCCATCACTTCCCAAAAAGGACCATTTACTCTCACTACTCTCCCCCTGAATGGGTATTTTTGGATAATAGGCTTGCGTTTCATAGGTGGTCACATCCAAAGTAACAAAATAACGCTTTAGAGTTTGAGAGAGACACTTGTAACCATTTTGAGTAGAAGAATAACCCAAGAAAATACACTTATGGGCCCTAGGTTCAAGTTTGTCACAATGGTAATTATGCACAAAGACAACACATCCAAAAATCTTTTGAGGTAAGAGTATTAACAAAGGAAATCGAGGGATAAATCTCAAGCAATTTTTGTGAAGGTGTATGAAACCCCAAAACTTTTGATGGCATTCTATTTATTAAATAAACAGAAGTGAGAATAGCATCCCCCAAAAATGATTTGGAACATTTTTTGTGAGCATAATAGATCTAGCAACCTCAAGTAAATGTCTATTTTTCCTTTCTGAAACATCATTCTGTTGTGTTGTATTAGCACTTAGAGGTTTGATATATAATACCATTGCTGGTTAAAAATTGACCAAAGGATTGACTTAGATATTCTTTACCATTATATCTTTGTAAGATCTGGATTTTGTGTGAAATTGGTCTAGTAAAAAGGAATAAAATTCCTTAAATACCTGAAAAACTTCTGCTTTTTCTTTCAAAAGATATACCCAAGTCAATCTTGTATGATCATCAATAAAGGTTATAAACTATTTAACATTGTTTTTGGTTTTGACCCTTGATGGCCCCCAGACATCACTATGAATGATGGAAAAAGGCTTAGTGGGTTCGTGATGATGAGTTTTCTTTTGGTCATTGATACATCGTGATTAGACAGTAATTGGAAAATTTTGAAGTTTATTAGCTTGGCATATTGGATATAATTTTGAAATATATAAAATTAGGAAAATATTTGTCCAATGATGTGAACTTCTTTACTTGATATTTGTTGCACAGTTTCTTTTTGTGTGGTTATCTGTTGGGTGTTTAGGTTGGTGCATTAATGTATCTCTTTATGACCTATTTGCTCTAGAGAGTTGGAGTATGCAATCCAGTCATGCTTCTAGATGAGATTGACAAGACTGGTTGTGATGTGCGTGGCGATCCAGCTTCAGCTCTGTTGGAGGTTCTTGATCCTGAGCAGAATAAAACATTTAATGATCAGTATCCTTTTTTCTGCTGGATGTCTTCAGTAGTCTTAATTTTGGGGTAAAATTGCACTATGTTTTAGATAATCATTATTTTATTAAGAATATGCATCACCTTTATCTCAGTTGATGGATCTTATTTTAATCTCTGAATCTCCCCAACAATTTCACTGAAGGAATCATTAGTTACGAGTTCATATATGTAGCTTTCAATTTGATTTGATTTGATTACATTGGTCATTTCACCATTCATTGTCATAAGCATGTTTGCAGCAGTGTTCCCTTGATTAATTTCTATAGCTATTTAAATGTACCCTTTGATCTTTCAAAGGTAATCTTTGTTGCAACAGCAAACAGGGTGCAACCTATCCCTCCTCCACTTTTGGACAGGATGGAAGTGATTGAGCTCCCCGGATATACACATGAAGAAAAACTAAGAATAGCCATGAGGCATTTGATTCCACGAGTTTTGGATCAGCATGGATTGAGCTCTGAGTTCCTTCAAATCCCAGAGGTACAAAAATAATATAGTATATTAGTCCTTCACAACAAATTGTTGTAGTCTAACTTCTTTTTTATGTAAAATCAAGTTGTCTCCTTATTATGGTGAGTCAAACTGAAAAGTACTTTGAATTGCAGTGAGAATGTTTCTCCTATTATTTAATGATTGAAATGCTCATCAATTTATTACCTAGCATGACTTTCATTTTGAAAGCTAAAAATGGACATTTAGATAGGATATTTACCAGATATGTAGGTGGTCTTTCCATGATTAGATGCATTTATTGTGTCCTTATGTTTTTATGATCTTGACTTTTGATCATTATGCCACAGATTTGTGACAAAGCCACATCATAATGCTTTAAACATGAAAATAGGGATGTGACAATGGATTTGCATTTCTTTGTCACCCACTGAACCTAATTTCCTCTGCATTCAGTTTGATGCTTCGGTTTAATTACATGAAAAGAACGATTATTCAGTTTTTGTTCTTCATATTTATCTCAAACTCACTTTTATCATTATTTGGTTGCATGTTTATGTTTCTGAGCCGTGCGTTTCTTACATATAATACAATTAAAAATATCTCCTTAACTTAGGTCCATGCTCTGAGAAACAAACTACTGTAAATTTTACATATTTTTTTGCACGTTACGAATGAATGTCATGAATGGTTATTTTTTCACATGTTACACCTGAATGTCATGAACGGTTTCCATTGTGGTAGGCTATGGTGAATCTTGTCATCCAGGGATATACTAGAGAGGCTGGTGTGAGGAATCTGGAAAGAAATTTGGCTTCCTTAGCTCGTGCTGCAGCTGTAATAGTTGCAGAACAAGAACAAGCTACTCCATTGAGTAAAGATATGCATCGAATTACTTCCCCATTGTTGGAGAACAGACTTGCTGGTGGGGCTGAGGTGGAAATGGAAGTCATCCCCATGGGTGAAAACAGTCATGAAATCTCCAGCACATTTAGGGTTCGTTCACCTCTAATTGTTGATGAAGCTATGCTGGAGAAAGTGCTGGGGGTAAGTATTCTCATGTTTAATTATTTTTTCCCTTAAATAGAATGCCTTGAATTTGTCAGCGAGATTTTTACCGGGTTGTTTTTGTTATAGTAGACTGCTTTGAATTTGCATTAACACATCTCAATGTTTTCGAAACGAGAACTCATGGTGCATGGTTAAGGCTTGTACTTAATGATCAATTATCTTTGTCTTTCTGGAACTTAATTACGAGGATATGTTTACTGCTGAAACACTTGGATGATAACTCATCTGATTGTCACAATGTTTGGCTTAGATATACTTGCAGAAATGAATACTCTTAGGTCCTAACTAATTTATCATTGTATTGAGAAAAAGAAAAAGCACTTTTAGTTAATCAAAATGTGGTGAGAGCTGTTTGATTGCTTTAAATGTGCTTATCCAATGCAGACTTTTGTCTTTAGAACCGATTTAACCAGAAATTAAGTTTTAGTGCTTCAAAATGGAGCTCTAAACTGGTTCTATTTGAGAAAAGCTCCTTTAGGGATGCAAAAATCATGATATCATCTTTATGTTGAAGGGATGCTTCATTTTTTGGAAACAAGGGGTATTTGTTTTTGTAAAGAACTAGATTGAAGAGCCACCTAAATTCAATGGTGCATAAAAGGGATAAGTTGGATATAGAGTTACTATTGGGCCTTCTTAGCATATGTGAAGCAGAATTTGTAAACCAATGCTTTTAGTATTGTTGATATTATAGAAATAATCAGCTAAAGATAATTAGCTGATTCTCTTTAGATAATTAGTTGATATTTTATTAATTAGTTGAGATTTTATTAGTTAGACAATAAATACATTCTTCTTAATTTAAGGAAGTAACTACGACTGTATTGTTCTATATATTCCTTGTACTATTTACAGAAAAATTATATTTTGTCTTTTTTCTTCATGATATCAGAGTCACGATTCCTCTACAATATTTTTCCTTTCATCGTTCAAACAAGTCCTAAATGGACTATTGCTTAGCGATGACTGGCCAATGGAGAAACTCCTCATCCTCCAATGATGATTTCAACAGTTCAAGTGTGACTAATCCCGATGTTATGATAGTAACTTACAACGTAACTGAGATCTTCTTGGTTTGCCTTTTCAATTGACGAATCACATGTTGAATTGTTAGAATTACCTAGAATGGTTGCAAACAATAAAGTTCGCTATTGATGGTAGAGGAAAACTTGGGTGCTTGACTAGAATGGCAATAAGGCTGGCTTCGGATGATCCAAATATGGCAATATGGAAGTCCAAAAATTCATTGATGACAGCTTGGTTGATTAATTCCATGGAACCTGCAATCGGAAAACCTTATATGTTTCTGCCAACAACTAATAACATATGGAATGCGGTTCGAGAGATGTATTTTGATATTGAAATTTCTCAAATTTTTGAACTAGAAACGAAGCTATGGAAGGCCAAGCAAGGAGACTGTGACATTACATTGTTTTATAATGAACTTGTAACTTTGTGGCAGAAATTGGCCTTATGCTATGAAGATGATTGAGATTGTCCGAATGACAGTGTTCGACATAAAAAAAGGGAGGAAAACGATAAAGTTTATGTTTTCCTTGTATGATTGAATCAAGAATTGGACGAAGTCAGAGGCTGAATTTTGGGGAAAAAAAAACCTTTACCTCTATTAAAGAGGTTTTCTTGGAAGTAAGGAGAGAGGAGCTGAGGCGGAAAGTGATGATTGGCAACACCAAGTTAGATGCTGAAGGTTCTGCACTCATGTCAAAAGGAATAGAGGCTGAGGAAGAGAGAAAAAACAATAAAAAGACATGGTGTGATCACTATAAACATGATTCACACACTCGAGAAACAAGCTGGAAAATTCATGGGAAGCTAAAAAATTGGAAGAAAAAACAATTCGGAGACAACTGTACTTCCTAAGCCAACACTATTGAATCTAGGCCCGATACATCTTCTGGCACGCAACCTTCCACAAAGGAAAAGATAGAGCAAATTTGTAAAATTCTTTAGTCTCAAAATTTCTCTAGTCCAAATCTTGCTTGTTCTTTAGTTCAAAGGGTAATTATCTAGTTGCCTCTTGTTTCAATGCCAATTCAGATCCTTCTTCGATATTGGTTCTAGGGCAAAAAATTATATGATTGGGTCCTTTAAATTGTTTTCTTCCTATAGTCCTTGTGCAGGAAATCAAAGAGTGAAAATAGAAGATGCTTCCTACTCAGTCGTAGCTAGGAAAAGATCAATTGTTCTTTCCCCTAATCTTACACTCCATAATATTCTTCATGTTCCTAAATTGTCCTGCAACTTGTTTTCAATCAGTAAAATAACTATTGATCAAAATAGTCGGGCTAATTTTTCTTCATGTGATTGTCAATTCTAGGATTTGAACATGGGAAAAATGATTGGCAATGCTAAACAAGTTGGAGGTCTCTATTTCTTCGAATGATATGACTCAAGCAGGCAATCCCGAAGAACTTGTCTGAATTCTATTTCAATACTTCGTGAAAATAAAATTATGTTATGGCATGTTAGATTTGGACATCCATTATACGAGACATTTATTTGTGAAGCTTTTTACAAATAAAGTTCTGTCTTCATTTCAGTGTGAAATTTGTCAAATTGCTAACATCATCGAATATCTTTCCCAGCACAACCATATAAGGTCATAAAACCCTTCGCTATAATCCATAGTGATAATTGGGGACCTTTAATAATGAAAACAATAAATAGAAGTTTTATAACTTTTATTGATGACCACACTAAAATCAATTGGTTATTTTTACTCAATGAGAACTCATATCAAAATTTTTATAACATGATCCAAACTAGAATTCATGTTTTTAGATGCGATAATGGAAAAGAATACTTCAACAAGGTTTTAAGGATTTTTTTTGTTGAAAAAGGTGTTATTTATCAAAGCTCATGTGCTGACACCCCACAACTGAATGGAATTGCATAAAGGAAAAATAAACATCTATTAGAAATTGCAAGATCTCTAATGTTTTTGACTAATACTCCTAAGTACTTATGGGTTGAGGCTATCCTAACGGCTACATATTTGATCAATAGAATGCCTTCAAATGCTTTAAAATTTCAAACACCTCTTAATTGTTTTAATAAATGTTTTTGTTGATTGCTGAAGATTTTTGGAGTAGTTGCTATAATTTTCCTTTATTCATACCCAATTATTAGGCCTAATTTCTTTCCTTTATTAGTGCCTAATTGTTGGGGACTAATTTCTTTCCTTCTCTATTTGTACAAGGTTCCTGTTTTAGGGTTTACTTATGTGTATATAAATACGGTTGTTGCTGTAAGGAACAATACTGTAGGATTTTTGAGGGAAACTTTATTTTTTCTCATCTATATCTATGATAGAATACATTGAATTTATAGGATACTTTGTACCCTTGGAAAAGACTAATAAAAACAGAAATAATCTAAATATAGTAACTAAAATATACACTACCTTATTTCTAAGGGATCCTTAACCCCAATTTAGGAATTCGGGTCCTTTATTCAAAAAATAGAAACAACTAGAAATTAGGAAAGGAAATCAAACTAAATCTTTTATTTTCTAACACTCTCCCTCAAGTTGGTGCATAGATATCATGCAAACCTAACTTGCTAATAAGGAAGTCAAATGATGGCTTGCTCAGTCCCTTTGTGAGGATATCTGCTGTTTATTGTTTTGTTGGAACAAATGGCATACAGATTAATCCTCCTTCTAGCTTCTCTTTGATAAAATGTCGATCAACTTCAACTTGTTTAGTTCGATCATGTTGCACTGGGTTATTTGCTATATTGATTGCAGCTTTGTTATCGTAGTATAACTTCATAGGAGTCTCTAAAGGCAACCTTAACTCTTTTAGTATCTGCTGCAGCCATAGTAGTTCACAGACACCATTGACCATTGTTCTATATTCAGCCTCAGCACTACTTCTTGCTACTACACTTTGCTTTTTACTTCTCCAAGTTACCAAATTACCCCACACATAGGAACAGTATCCCGTTGTTGATCTCCGATCAGTAGAGGACCCGGCCTAGTCTGCATCAGTGTAGATTTCGATCCTAAATTGATTATTTTTTCTAAAACACAGGCCTTTTCCTGGAGATTTCTTCAGATACTGTAGAATATGGTAGGTAGCCTCAAGGTGTTCCTTTGTAGGTGAGTGCATAAATCGACTCATAAGGCTGATTGCGAAGGCTATGTCTGGCCGAGTGAGATAAATAAATTAACTTACCTACCAGCTTCTAATATCTTGTTGTATCCACCGGGCATCTTCCTTTGCTATTTCCCAGTTTCACATTTGGATCCATTGGTGTATCTACTAGTTTACATCCACTCATCCCTGTCTCTTTGAACAATTCTAGTACATACTTTCTTTGGCTAACAACAATCCCCCTTTTTGATCTTGCTACTTCCATTCCTAGGAAATATTTGAGCGAATCTAAATCTTTGATTTCAAATTCAATAGCCAAATTCTTCTTTAAGCGATACATCTCTTCTAAGTCATCACCTGTCAAGATAATGTCATTGACATAGACTACTAAGGCTGTGATTCTTCCACTTGATCAGTGCCTAAAGCACATTGTGTGATCTGTTTGAGTTGTGTATAACCTTGCCTTTTCACCAAACAAGTAAAACTTCTCGAATCAATCCCGGGGTGATTGCTTCAAATCATAAAGGGACTTAATTAATTTGCATACCTTCGAGCCAAATTTTTCTTCGAAACTTGGTGGAGCATCCATGTAAACTTCTTCTTCCAAGTCTCCGTTCAAGAATGCATTCTTGACATCTAATTGTTGTAAAGGCCAATCTAGATTGGCGGCCAATGAAATAAGCACCCTTACAGTGTTAAGTTTTGCTATTGGAGCAAAGATCTCCATGTAATCGATTTTGTACGTCTGGGTGAAGCCTTTAGCAACTAACCGGGCTTTATATCTGTTAGGTGACCGTTTCACTACAAAAGCTTAAGCTATTGTGTGAGGTCAATTTAATTAGTTTTATATATTCACTAACACACCCCCACAAGTGAAAGCCTTTTGGACTTAAAACTTGCACAGGCTCACTCTACCTTGTGTTGAATAATAGGTGGTTGGTAGGATTTGAATTCACGATCACTTGGTTACATAGAGGTTCTGATACCATATTAAGCGACCATTTCACCACAAAAGCTTAAGCTATTCTGTGAGGTCAACTTAATTAATTTTATATATTCACTAACAATATCTCTCTAGGGATCCATCCGAGTTGTATTTTACCATAAATACTCATTTACACCCTATGGTCCTCTTGTCCATTGGCAATTCCACTTCTTCCCATGTTCTGTTCTTCTCAAGAGCTCTTATCTCTTCTAGAATTGCTTCCTTCCATTCAAGAACCTGTAAAGCATCTTGAACATTTTTTGGAATCTCCACAAGTGACATTTGATTAGTGAAGAAGGAGAAAGCAGGAGATAGGTTTTTATAAGACACAAATTTTGACATTGGATGTTTAATATACTACCTAACCCCTTTCCGAAGAGCAATAGGAATATAAAGATCTATAATGGGTTTTTCTTCAGAAATAGAATGTAAGGAGGGAGTATCATTTGGAGAGTTTTGAACTGAAAGAGGCATACTTAAAGAGTTTTGGTTTTGCCCCGAGTTGGAATCTTGGCCTTGCCGGGAATTTTTAGACATCTTTTCTTGAGTCAAGTTTTTCTGGGTGGAAACTAATCCAATTTTGTCTTTCTTTCATCTCCTTCAAAGGAATCATTATTTTCTACTGGGACAAGACTTGGCCCATCTTTTTTTCCACTTTGGTCTTGTTCGGACAAACTTTGTTGGTGGGATGTTTGACACAGGTTCAGATATTGAATTATTTTGAATCTAGAAAGGATCTTCATTCACCAAGGTTTTGATTTGATCCCAAGTCGGATCTTCATTATTTTTCTCCCCCTGAAGAGGAGACTTAAAAAAAGGTGTCGTTTCAAAAAAGGATACATCCATGGAAACAAACATTTTTTCCAAAGTAGGATCATAGCATTTATAGCCCTTTTTAGTTGGTCAATATCCTACAAAAACACATTTCTGAGCTCTAGGATCAAGTTTACTTTGGTTTGGGTCATGATTGTGGTCAAAAATTGTGCTTCCAAAGAGTTTAATGGGTAAATCGGATGCTATCCGAGAGGATGAATTTTTCTTTTTGTGAAAAAACTTGCAAAGGAGTTTTGAAATCTAAAATCTTTAAGGGCATTCGATTTATAAGATAGGTTGCTGTGAGAATAGCTTCACCGTAAAGGTACTTTGGAACTTTATTTGTGAAAAGTAATGCTCTTGATGCTTCTAGTAGATGTTTGTTTTTTTCTCCGCAACTTCATTTTGTTTGGCGGTATCATTGCATGAACTCTGATGAATAATTCCCTTTTCAATAAAAAAAATTCCCAAAGTCTTGATTAAAAAATTCCTTCCCATTATCACTTTTAAAAATCTGAATTTTTTCATCAAATTGTGTTTGAACCATGGTATAAAAGTTTTTAAAAACAACTTCAACCTCAGATTTTTCTTTCAATAAATATACCCAACTCATTCTAGTTTGATCATCTATAAATGAGACAAACCATTTTTTTCCAAGAATTGTTTGTGTTTTTGAAGGACCCCAAACATCACTATGAATTAAAGAAAATGGTTTAGAGGGTTTGTATAGTCTTGGAGGATAAGAGGCTCGTTGTTGTTTTGCAAACATACAAATCTCACACTGAAATGAATATCGATTTTTATTAATAAAAAGAGGAGGAAATAAATATCTTAAGTAATGTAAGTTTGGATGACCAAGTCTATATTGCCATAGCGTTATTTCATGATTCCTACAAGAAAATTCAGATTCAAAACATAAACTATTGACTGGTAGTTTACTTTGGATTGTTCCATCTTCAAAGAAATACCTAGCACTACCAATCATCCTCCCCGAGGCTGTTTCCTGAAACTCACAATGAGTTGGATGGAAATTAGCTTGACACTTTAGATCACGGGTTATTTTACTAATAGAAAGAAGGTTACAAGACAATTTTGGAACATGAAGCACATTACAAAGAGTTATAAGCGGGGAAACTTTGATTGAACCAATCCCGGCTATTGCCGAAAAAGATCCATCAGCAATCTTAATTTTTTGTTTCCTGCACATGGATTATATGATGAGAACAGTTGGGAGCAATTTGTCATGTGATCTGTTGCTTCGGAATCTATAATCCAAGGACTAGGAGAAAGACCAAACCTAGAGAGGGCTATGACACAAGAATTACCTTGGGTTGCAAGAGAACATGAAGGAATAATAGAGAATTGTGGAGATTTAAAAAGTTTGTGCAGATGCTCTAACTGTTCCTTTGTGAAAGGTTGCTCATCCAAGTTGATTGATTGCTTTTGAGAATCATTAGTTGTGGTTTGAAGTGCCCCGCCATTCCTTTCCTGTTTTTTTCTTTAAATGTGCTGGCTTCCCATGAATCTTCCAGCATGTTTCTTTACTATGCCATGGTTTTCTTCAAAGATCACACCATGGTCGTTTCTTCCTTTCTTCGTCTTCATTAGTTCCTCTTGAGTTCCGAGAGACAAGAGCTGGGTTCTCAGCCTCGGTTGGTGGTGCAACATTGCTGAGCATGATTCTCCTTCTGTTTTCTTCTTGTCGTAACTCTGAAAAAACCTCACGAATTGAGGGAAATGGTTTTCGGCCAAGAATTCTTCCCTTTACCTCATCTAAGCTCCTATTTACTCATGCAAGGAACATATAGACATGATCATTCTCTTCTCTTTTCGTATACCTTGCACAATCATTTGGATTCTCCCATTCATCTTCATAACATTGATCTAGTTCCAACCAAGGAGCCACCATCTCATTGTAATACACTGTAATCTCACGATCTCTTTGCTTGGATTGCCAAGGCCTTTATTTTAATTCAAAAATCTATGAAGAATTCTCCAAGTGTGAGTACGTTTGTCGGATGGAGTCCCACATTGCTTTGGCTGTTGGTAGGAACATGTTCGGCCTTGCAATTGTTGCCTCCATTGAATTTAGAAGCCACGCTATTATCGAGGAATTTTCTGCCCTCCATCTTCTTAAGCCAGGCTCCTTTTCTTCTGTCTGCTTCTCTTCCCTAGTGATGTACCCGAGCTTTCCTCTACCTTAGAGTACAAGTTTGACAGATTGAGACCACTCAAGGTAGTTGCTTCCGTTCAGTTTTTGAACAAAAATTTGTAAAGAAGAACTGGTGTTATATTATCAACACTAGTATAGAGAGAGCTATCTGGGTTGGTTTCAGAGGTAACCTCTGATGTGTTTTGGGTTCTGCTTGCACCAGTCATGGTAGTCTTTGCCATTTTTCAGATTTGAGCCCTATGGCTCTGATACCATGTAGGATTTTTTAGGAAAACTTTATTTTCTCTCACCTATATCTATGATAGAATACATTGAATTTACAGGATACTTTGTACCCTTGGAAAAGACTAATAAAAACAAAAATAATCTAAATATAGTAACTAAAACATACACTACCTTATTTCTAAGGATCCTTAACCCCAATTTAGGGATTTGGGTCCTATATTCAAAAAGTAGAAACAACTAGAAATTAGGAAAGGAAATCAAACTAAATCTTTTATTTTCTAACAAATACACACAACAAAACAAAAAAACTCCTTTTTTGTGGTTATTTCTCACAACAGTTTTCCTTCATCTCGATTGTCACATGATCTCCCTCTTAAAGTGTTTGGGTGTATTGCATTTGTTCTTGTTCATGACAATAATTAGAGAAAACTTGATCCTAAAGCACAAAAATGTATTTTTGTTGGCTTGATCCTAAAGCACGAAAATGTATTTTTTTGTTATTCTTCCACTAAAAAAAAGTACAAGTGCTTTGACCCAATAACCAAAAGGTTTTTTATTTCCATGGATGTCACCTTTTTTGACGATAATCTTTTTTTTTTCCTCTCACCTCATCTTCAGGGGGAGACATGTAGTGAAGATTATGATGATGTAGATATTTTTTATAATCCTGATTGAAACTCTAATGGCGTCTCAAATAATGAAAACAAGGATTCATCTTCAATGCTTTTACAAATTCAATCTCAAGAAAAGAATAAAATGTGTGCAAGAAAAGATGAAAATTGTTTTAGAGGGAAATCCTTTTTGAGAAAATATCCAAAACAACAAAGAAGCTCAGACAACTTACAGCATGATCAAGAGTCTTAACTTGGAAACAAATCCAAAAATTGGAGACCAACCAAGTGAATCTTAGTTTGAGTTTATTTCTATTGAGCTAGGGTCCCTTGAACCAATATCTATTCCAGAGTTGAATAAAACCTTAGATTTATCCATTACTCTTAGGAAAGATTATAGAACATGTACCAAATATCCTTTATATAATTTCTTATCATATCAAGGTTTATCTCCATCATTTCAAGCATTTACTTCTAGGTTATTCAATGTTTACATTCCCAAGAATATACAAGAGGCTCTAAATATTCTTGAATGGAGGGATGCAATCCTGGAGGAGATGAGAGGTTTGGAGAAAAATAGATTGTGGGAGGAAGTTGATCTTCTGAGAGGGAGAACACTGGTTAGATGTAAATGGGTATTCACCATGGAGTATAATTCTGATGGATCACTTGAAAGATATAAGGTTCGTCTTGTTGCTATGGGGTTTACACAAACCCATGGAATAGATTATTTAGAAACTTTTTCACCTGTTACTAAGTTAAATACTATGAGAGAGTTACTTTCTATTGTAGTTAATCTAGATTGGACTCCACATCAGTTGGATGTAAAAATGCCTTCCTAAATGTAGATTTAGAATAAGACTTATATATGAAGCCTCCCCGAGGATTTATTGAAAGCTTCAGAAGAAAGATACGCATACTGAAAAAATCACCAAGGGCTTGGTTTGAAAGATTCGCAAGATTTGTGGTCTTAAGGTTTCTTAAAGGGGCAGTCTGATCATCCTATATTCATAAAAATTTCTACAGAAGGAAGGACTATGATTCTAATTGTTAATGTAGATGACATTATCCTCACTAACGATGATTTTGAGGAAATTGAAATTCTTAAAAAGAATCTCTCAAAGTAGTTTGAAATCAAAGTCATGGGGTATCTTAGATATTTCCTAGGGATGGAAATTGCTACATCTAAGAATGACATAGTAGTCACCCAACCGAAGTATATCATGGAACTTTAAGAAGAAACTGGGATGAGTGGATGTAAACCATAAGATAATTCAACTTAAAGCTAGGTGAACTAAGAAGTTTCAATAGATACAAGTCGATATCAACGAATGGTAGGAAAGCTAATCTATTTATCTCATACCAGACCAGATATTTCTTTTGCTATCAGTGTGGTAAGCCAATTTATGTATACTCCCTTTGGAGAACACTTGGAAGAGTGTACAAAAGCGTAAGATACTTAAAGGGATCTCAGGGAAAGGATTATTCTTCAAAAAAAAGTAATCAAAGGAAAGTTGAAGTCTACACTGATGCAAACTGGGTAGGGTCTCTTACTAACAGAAGATAAACTTCTGGGTATTTGCACATATTTGTTGGGAAATCTAATAACCTCGAAGAGTAAAAAACAAAAATGTGGTAGCTAGAAGTAGTGCGGAGGCAGAATATAAGGCAATGACTTGAGGAATTTGTGAAATAAATTGACTTAAAAGAGTAATGGAAGAACTTAAGAAACCAGTGGAGCATCCAATGAAGTTGTTTTGTGATAACAATGCAGCTACCAGTATTGCCAACAATCTAATTCAACATGATCAGACGAAGCATGTAGTGATTGACAGACATTTTATAAAAGAGAAACTTAAAAGTGGACTCATTTGCATACCATTTGTACCTACATCACATGTTGTTGATGTCTTCACCAAAGGGCTACCATGATAGAATTTTGAATTCTTTGAATATCTATGCACCAACTTGAGGGGGAATTAGCTGATTATTTCTATAATATTAACACTCCCCAGAGATAATTACTAATTCTCTTTAGATAATTAGTTGATATTTTATTAGTTAGAGAATAAATAGATTCTTTTAATTTAAGGAGGTAATTAGGCTTGTATTATCCTATATATTCCTTGTACTATTCACATAAAACTTAAGGAGTAATTACTTTGTCTTCTTTCTTTTGGTGTCTGGTTTCTGGATCTCAATAGATGATTATCATGTTTTTCTAGTGTTAGAATCATAAACAAGTGTACTGTAGATTCAATTCTTTTGTTTTTCCACTCAATGAAGAAATTAGGTGGACCCTCCCAGTTTTTAATTGGTTTAAGTCTTGATCGTCTGTTTCATAGTGCAGCCTCCAAGGTATGATGACAGAGAAGCAGCAGATAGAGTTGCAACTCCAGGTGTATCAGTTGGGCTTGTTTGGACTTCCTTTGGGGGAGAGGTTCAATTTGTGGAGGCTACAGCAATGGCAGGAAAGGGTGAATTGCATCTCACAGGGCAACTGGGTGATGTCATCAAGGAATCAGCACAAATAGCACTGACTTGGGTAATTTGTAATCTACAAGATTGGTGTTCCATCAAATAAAAATATTTGATTCATATTTATGATTGTGTAATGATTCTGTTTTTGTGCATTTTGCATTATATAAAATTCATTTTCAATTATTTTAGGACAAAAAACTTGTTATTAAGTTTCTTAAAAGTTCAGAGTTGGTAATTTTGTCTAGTATAGCATTCATATTTTGTATTTATTGTCTAAAGGTGTTATCTGTTAAAATTGACTATGGTCTTTAATTCTGTGAAGTTCTATCCATATTTCTCATTTTCATTCCAAGAAATGAAATACAAATTTTCTTGTTGAAAATGTACTTCTTTTTACTTCAATAATAGACTTACTTTTCCAATCCTGAATGTCTTATTTCTCTTGATTGCTTCTTTGGCCAATTTTTGAAGTTCTGCTATGTGTAAGTATTTCAAATGGAAGTTGCAAAATTCACTCGTAATGTAAAACCATTGTAAGAAAGCATCTTATTGTACTTACGGATGGTCTGTCTATAGATGCTAACAGCTTTGAGTTTCACCATGATTATAGGTCCGAGCTAGGGCAACTGATCTTAAGTTGGCTGCTGCTGAGGGGATCAATCTTCTTGAGGGTCGTGACATTCACATACATTTCCCTGCTGGGGCTGTTCCTAAGGATGGGCCCTCTGCTGGTGTAACATTAGTAACAGCTCTAGTTTCATTGTTTAGTCAGAAAAGAATGAGGGCAGATACAGCAATGACTGGAGAAATGACTTTGAGAGGACTTGTACTTCCTGTTGGAGGCATAAAGGAGAAGGTACACATACTTGATCTCTCTCACTTTCTTCGATATACAACAAGATGGACTTGCCTTGTTTACTATATTTTACTTCTGAATATTTTTGTCAATATAATCAATTTTTAACTGTTTGGTCTGAAATTCATGCCAACTGCTATTGGGGATCTCTTATTTGATGCTTTTGAAATTGGAGATTTACTAGTGATTTTGCATGTTTAATGTAATTGATCGAATCATGTTCGTAAGTTTCTTTTTTTTCTTTTTAATTTTTTTCCTGACATGCCACATGCTTTAAGTTTTATTTGTTCTTTATTTTCTTGCAGCTGTCATTGCATTATTAATTAGTTCCTAAAACAAGTGATCGTCATTGGTTTTTGCTAATGGAGTTGAGATTTGAAATCTTTTTTCTATATTATCTTGATGAAGTTGAGCCCTTTCGGAATGTGACATTGATTTGTCATAAATCAACCCATTTAGCTTGGTCATTACTGTTGCCAATCTAATATACATCTCCTTTTCTGCCATATGTACGTATCTGATCTGCAATCCTGCGGTCTTTGATTTATTTAAAAAAAGTATAAAGTTTTAGTCTTCCCGTGTAACAGGACTGCACTCAGCTATGAAGCTATGAATTAGAGCTTCTACATTGGCTAAATGATTCCCATGAATTGATTGCTTATACTGTTCAAAATAAGCTATAACAATAATCGAGTAAACATGAGGGCATGCATAGGTCTGAACTGTAGATTACTGGGTGGTTTCCTTGCAGATATTGGCGGCTCATCGCTATGGTGTCAAGAGAGTTATTCTTCCTGAGAGAAATTTGAAGGACTTGGTTGAAGTACCAGCACCTGTACTTAGTAGTCTCGAGGTTAGTTCTGAATTGTGATACTGCATGCCTTGTGCCTTTGTTTAAATGCATTTATTTTGCATATAAATGCTCAAGCTTGTTCTTAAGTTTTTAGGTACTTGGTTAGAGTTACCTCATTCCCTCTCTGTCTCTCTCTCTCTCTCTCTCTGTCTCTCTCTCTCTCACACACACACAGAGTTGTCACGTGATGAAACTGAAATTTGCTTTAAAAAGATGGCCGATTTTTCTTCAATTGGGTGGTTGAAAATCCGTTCAAGGATGTCTCAGAATTTCCATGGGTTTCTGATCTCCCGTCTCTCAACTTTTAGGAATCAATCCATTACTAGGCTGACACAGTGGGGAGGTAGCGCTCTCATTTTGGAAATTGTCTCAGCTCTTTCTTGTAGGATCTTAAGCTGAGACCTGCTTTATTTGGATGTCAAGTTATCTTATGTCGATTCTCCAGAAACAGATTCTTTATTCAAGTCAAATATTGGAATAATTTTCAGTTGACAATTTACCATTAAGTCGAGCATTATGTACTGATAACGGAATGCCTCTTTGTTGATATTGGAGCTATGATATCCATACGTTATTCTTGTTTCTCTGTGGCGACTCACCATTTGTAGCTTTTTAACAGATTTTACGGGCCAGGAGAATGGAGGATGTACTGGAGCAGGCATTTGAAGGGGGTTGCCCATGGAGGCAACATTCCAAGTTATGAAATATATGTCTCGCAAGTCGTGGCTAGTAGGTCGACTTATTAGTCACTCGAATGGGGTTCGCTTGTAATACACTATGCATGCAAAAATACATTTTTGGATGGCCGACCTTTTAGCAACAGTTATGACGAAAACTGAAGATGGACAAGAAGGGGCAAGATCCGTTGTGAGTTTAATTGATCTGTCGACTAGAAGAACAAGATCACCGGTTCGGTCATGATCTCTCTTTATGATTCCGGGGAAGGGTATGTCTGTATTTAATGATCGAATTCTCAAAACTTCTGTAGCTCCTTTTAATCTGTTGACGACCTTGTTTTCTTCCCTTTCCTTTTTCCTTTTCCCCTATTTCTTCTTGTGTATTAATTATTACACTTCAAATTATTGTACAATTTGTTACGTGTTTTAATAAATAGCAAGAGGTACGTATGTCTTGTCATTTTCAATGGATAAACTTCGAACACTCTGATGTCTGGCATAAGCAAAAATTTAGATTTCCTGATGCTTGCTTGATTATTAACAAATTATCTAGGTCTTACAGTTAAGAAAAAAATTTCTTGTCCTCACCATTATGGAACATAAACATAAAAAGACGACATAAATGATCTTTTTTTAATATGAAAAATTGCGTCATAGTTATTAAGAATTAGAAAATTACATAAATGGTACGTGTAACAAATTAATTTATTGATATATATAATTATTTATATTAAAAATTGTAATAATATGTAATATGTAATGTTAATTTATTTCATTCATAATTACTAAATATTAATTATTAGTTTTATTTGTTTATAATCAAATGTTTATTTAATTATTACATTAAGCTTGTGTGGCTTTTGTCCAATTCAACTAAGTCAATAAGTTCAGTTCGAGTTGACTGGTTTTGTTTTAAATTAGGACCTTTTAAAAAAATTAGGCTTAAGATTGGGTTGTTTGATATAATGCATAAATTTTTTTGAAAAATGATGTTATTTTTTATTTTTAAAAATTAAAAAATATGTAATCGAACTTAATCTAAGTTTGATCAGATTTCAAGTTAGAATCAGGTTGAAACTCAAAATTTTAGATTGGACTTAGGCTTTAGAGTAGTCTAAGCTAGCCCATTGCCACTCCCATATAATAACGCTAACAAATCAGATGATTTTTATAATTTATTTATAATTTTTAAAAATAAATATGTTCTTGTGACATTAAAATAGAAATCTACTTAAGAGTTGAAAAAAATGTTTTTTAAATTACATTTAAAACTAGTTGAATTCGAGTTTACAACAATAATTTTTTAGTTCTCTTATGTGTCTCTTGTTAACGGCTATTAAATATCTTTTTCTTTGATTATACCGATTGATATCACATAAGTTGTACACTAAATTGTCGTCAGATACTATTTAGAGACAAAATATAAACCTAGACACAAACATAAAATATCAATCAAATCAAACACAAATATCTTGATTACAAGAAGAAATAAAAGATTTTATCACATCTAAGCTAAAGAGATTTGAATCAAATGTTTATCCTTTAATTTATCACTTTTGTTATATTATTAATAACTTCTTCAAAAAGAGATGTAATTATCTTATTTATAGGTTCTACAAAATATAAATCTGTTCCAGTTAATCAATATATGAATTATTCCAAAAAATAAAATGTCATGATATAATTATATGCGGAACATTTTCAAATGCCCAAATTAAAGGGTCATTATGCTTCCATACTTGTATCTGTAGTTTTTTGACCATAATTTACCAACTTTTCGTCGAGTCTTTTAACAAGACGTTAAACTCCAATCTTAAGAGATGCTCCTTCAGCAAAGTCCAACATAATCTTATTTCACCTCCTACCTTAAGGTGTATACTAAAGATTTTAGGAGAAGAATAAGGTTTTTAAATGGAAAGTTATAAATATATTTGCTGAAAGGATATATTTTTATTTCATAGTAGAAGATATACAATGATGAGATACATAGAGATTGCTTGATGCCTCCCATTACAACACTCTAGGGGTCTTATTTATACAAGCAGACTTAAAGTTTAGATTCAAAACTTAACAAACATTACATCATATCAACTTTTTTAGAAAATAGATTCTATCTTTATCGATAGTTAGTTCTCTTTTATCTAAGTGGTTGGAGAGATTTTCACGTTATCTTCTTATTTTTATGTTTCAGAATTGTCACTGTAGGTTTAGACGCCAAATGCTTTTACTTTATCTTTTTTTTAAAACATCTTCCAACCACATGCACAAGAAGGACATATATTTTATGTATGTTTTAGGAGATGAAATAACCTTTTCTATAATTCAGGACTAGATCTTATCTTTCCTATTTCAATCATGCCTATCTTTATTTTTTAAAATTTTTTTAGCAAACAATGGTTGCTTTTTGACAGGAGCTATCATTAAAGAAGAAAATTTGCTTTTTCTAGTGTAGGTTCAAAATTCCTTTTTAAATGTTGCCTCTATGCTAGAATTAACAGTTTTCATCTTGATTCCTTTTTTGTAATGAATTTCATTTTCAGTGTATTTAAAAAATCATTACCTTAACTTAGAGTCCGCAGTAATGGGATAATGTTCTACCTTCCCCAAAGTGATGAAATGACAAGAATCATATTGTTCATCTTTACGAAAATCTGGACCAACAGATAATATCTTTAATACTAGGGTATCTTTCGAAGTCAATGTACAATTATTTAGATAACAATACTTAACCCCTTCGTGAATCCATCTAAAAGTAATGATATCTAAGGAAACTCTGGGTTAGTTAAATATATAACATTTATCATTCCAAAATCACACCAATCTTTAATGGCTTAAGGATGAGCTTAATATGCACTTAATCGTTGATATATTTAATCCATGAAACTTAGTGATTAATGATTTAAAATGCTTAAGACATTTGTTTTAATTCATATTTAGTTTTAGGTACAATTTGGAAACAAAAGAGCTAAAGTGAGTCGAAAGCACAATCTTTGAGTTGTCTTCTTAAGATTCACACTCACTTATCTTTATAGAACAAGAAGAAGAAGGATTACAACAAGAGGAGGTAAGAAAATGCATAAAAATGAAGAGTATATGATGCAAAAAATAGCTCACAACCATGCACTGGTCACGACCATGACAAATTAGTCATGGGCGTGACTACTTGAGTCATGCCCATGAAATAAAGGCTCACGTCCCTTGAGCCTTTAAGTCACATCCGTGACTTTTAGATAGCTGTCCCTTAACCATTGCTTTCACTATAAATATAACATGTTGTGACGGTAGAAGGCAAGAATCGTTTTGGAGTTTCGGGAGAATAATGAGGGGTGGAGTTCGACTCGATTGGACCCATGGAGACCATGGAGGGCTAAGCTTCCTAAAACTAGTTCGGAGGTATTAGCCCCCTGAAACTAGTTCAGAGGTGATATCAACGCCGAAGAACACGGTTAAGCATATTTACATTGTGTTTGTTGTTCTTTCTCTCTCTAGGGGTTGATTATGTCATTCTATGCTTGTGGATTTGGGTTTTGTGTAAGAATGATCTTAATGCATTCATTGGATTGTTTTTATTATAAACCTATTGCTAGAATCTTCAATGTAATTCATAATCGTTATGCTGAGATTCTTTAGTAGCTACTAATGGTGTCAAATCAACAGGGATAACGTAACCTTAGTTAAATGACCTGAGCTTATGTGGTTGTTACCTTGATTAATTTGTTTTCTTCAGTTATAATGCAACTGTCTAATCGAATCCAGAGAGCTTATTCTAGGTTTTACGATAGCTAGGTTCGGTTAAAGAGCTTGTTTTAATTGAACACGACCTAAGGGAAAATCGGGGTTAACGGAACTTATTATTAACCTACGATTAATAGTTGCTAGGAGAGGTATGTGATTAACAATTCAATGAAATATTTTTAATTATGTGTACACGCGAGATTGAACCAATGACCAGGTCTTTAACGCATTTATCACTTTTCTCATTTTTATGTTGTTTGATTTAATTTGCTTTTTTTAGTTTAGTTTCATTTTATTTTCTTATTTGAAGTCAAACTAAACCCCCGCCCCTAAACACCAATTCTTTTCATTTCAAAAGCTTTACACACACTCTCTGTGTAATCGGCCTAGATGCATCACTTGTTATAGTTTTACTCACACTCTCTGTGGGATCGACCTATATGCATCACTTGTTATAGTTTTAGGTTTAGTTATTTTGTATAGTGTTACGATGCACTGCTAATTTTAGCATCGTTGCCATATAGTATGATATTTTAGTTTTTGTTCTTGATTTTAATTGGTATTT
Source organism: Erythroxylum longipes (assembly GCA_027563885.1). Classification (NCBI taxonomy): domain Eukaryota; kingdom Viridiplantae; phylum Streptophyta; class Magnoliopsida; order Malpighiales; family Erythroxylaceae; genus Erythroxylum; species Erythroxylum longipes. Next base: position 26,779,795 of record JAOQMS010000179.1, read on the forward strand.
TATATATATCTTTATCTTTTTTACATTTTTTTGGTGTTTTTATATGGAGATAGAACACATGGAAGGGAGCATATCAATGTTGGATATTATTAATGCTCTTGATGGAAATTTTTTCCTATAACTCATATTCTTAGTCCTATAACCAAGTTTGGAGTGATCATACAAACTTTAGTTATAGATGAGATAACTAGCAAAATTAATTCCTCGATAGTTTGTAGGATATACAACAATTCCTATATAGACTAGAAACTTCTTGTTACGAATTAGGTCTATATATGGAAGAATTACTTTATGTTATGACTGCTAACAATATTCAATTTCAACAAAGTGGAAAGTAGTTTCAGCAGGATATGCTACAATTCTAGCCAAATACAAAGTCCAAAATCCAGAACTTGGCAAGCTAGATGGGTCAGGTGACGAAAGCTATCAACCGCATATAATCACAAATCAGAGAGATACAACCATCTCAACCCAAGGTGAACCTAAGGGACGTTAATGCAGAGACCTTACAAAGTGAAAGCAGCTTCAGAATCTTGAGAAGACTAGTTAAGGAATTGCTTGAGAAGAAGTGGAGATGGAGCTCGAAACAGAAAAGGATATATCATTTAGCTCAAAGGTAAATACTGAGTCCTTAATTGTTTTTAATACTAACCCTTCACCTTTAAGTAGTAGATTTGAGAAATTAAACGAGGAGGAAAAGGGTGAAGAGACATTCGAGGTATTCTAAGAGTGTAGGGACTCAGTAGAGATTGAGATTCTAAAGATAGAGAATATGTTGAAAATGAGAGGTCATCAACTTATGCCCTATCCTAAACAACCTCAAGTGGAGGAAGCACATGTAACACTTAAAGATCATAACTTTGTCACATAATTAAGAAAATAAGGAGTTAAATCAGTGACAATAAACAAATGCGCTTCTTGGGAGGTAACCCAAGGGAAGTTCATTTCTTTTCCTTTACATTTTCACAATTCTTTCTTATATGCATGTGTTTTTTCAAGTTTGTTTGTTTCTTACTTGTTTTAAAGTTTTCAACCAAAAAAAGAGAGAGAAACAAACAAATAAACAAACTTTTTCTCTTTTTCTATTGCTTCTAGGACTACATAGTCATAATTAAAGAGTTAACTAAGTAGAAAAAATCCATGGGAACTTGAGCATGTACTTTTACTCTTGTGATTGGTCAATATGTATTAACTTTAGAAGAACAGTGACTAGTAGTGGACACAAGCTAGTGAGATTTTGAGCCTTTTTAGAATGACACATCCATATCAGTCTCATTGTATTTTGTTTATGTGTGATCTTCATGACATTTACATCCTGACTTTGCTTTGATTTTTTATTCAAGACCACATTTTTATCATATGCATTAACATAGAAATGATATAGGCATTCTTTGTCTCATAAAGTACTTTAGACAATGATAGGTGTAAATTATACTATGTTTTGATAGATTTGTAAGTGTGCTTTTGCGTATTTCTTAGATGATTATCATGTACATAGGCTTAGAATTAGGTTATTATTAGTGTTTCTGTGGTATTAAGCATTGACTTAGATCTTAACTTTATTTTTCAAGCGGTGTTTGATGTGTGTTTGAGTGTATAAAAGCAAGAAATTGAAGAAAAGAGAAGAATTGGTGAGCGCACTACAAAATTTACCTGACTCTGCACGCTAAAATTTGTAGTTATGATGACTTAGGATTGAATCTATAGGGAATGTTCAGTTAATTTCTGTAATGGAATTAATTGATGCAAGGAAAATATAAAAGGAGGTGGGGTTTGAATTTTAATCAATTTAAAAACTAAAATTGAAGCAAACTATCAAAAACAAATTGAAGCAAAAAATTGAAAGTGATTAAAGTGCCGAATATTAGTAAGGTTTGATTCTAGGGGCAATCTCGGACTAAACACGATCAAGTATATTCCATCATCCTAACATTTTTATACCTTTCTTCAGACTGTTGATCTGAGACTAATATAATGCTCTACTAATCCTGGTTTTCTGTTAGGTTGTGTTTAATTATGATACGATCGCTAATTAAACCTAACTACAGAATAACCTAGGATACGATCTCTAAATTTAATTTGATAGAAACATTACGATGTGGAAAACGATCAATATAGGCAGTAACCTCAAACGTTCAGGTTATCTAACCTAAGTTATGTTGCTCCAACGATATGGGATCATTAGATGCTACTATAAATATCAAATGTAACAATTATAGATTACATTCAATATTATAGCAATAGGTTCAAAATAGAACAATCAAAATAACATATTAAGATCATCTATCCAAAACCCGATTCAATCAACACAAACAACACAACAATTCAAAAAGAGATGATGTTAACCAAATGAAATAGCTTAACCATGACTTAGTGTCGATATACCCATTGAATCGACATCATGAAGCTAACCTTCCATCTCCATCTTCAAAATGAAACTATTAGTCATCATCTCCATCATTAAGCTAAAGAACAAAAAGAAAACTCCAAATAAACGTTGTTGTCTAAAATCCTTCTCTGAAAAAAATGAAGACCACACCTCCCTACTTTACAACACTTCCCTATTCTACAACGCCTCGCTACTCTCTAACGCCTCCTTATTCTGCAGCACCTCCCTCACTTCTGTTTTGTTCTTTTTATTTAAAAAACCCCCACATAAACCCTCTTTATGTCTGCTATGTCTAACACTGTTTAACATAGACGTTGTCTGCTTTTAACGCAGATGTCTGTTAAACACAAACCTATTTTGCGTAAGCCCAAACTCTAGCTGCTCTTCTTTTCTTCTCCTACTGCATTACATTTTGCTTCATTTGGTGCTGCATTTTGAGCTGCTTCATTTTGCTCCCATCTGTTGCAATTGGCGATTTGTCATCTTCTGCTATCATTTTTCATTTTCCAGCTATTATAGACATTTTTGTTTAGCTCTCCTTTGCTTTATACATGGATAGGTGGTGTGCCATTCTCTCCGTCTTCATGATTCTATTAAATTCACGTACACCTTGCATGGTCTATGCACATCAGTCATGAGCAACATTGATTTATTTGTGTTCCCATTTTTCTTGTCTTCTTTTTGTCTTTTAATTTTCTTCTTCTCGCTCTATAAAGACAAGTGAGCATTAGTCTTCGAAAAATAGCCCAAATATCGTGCTTTCGACTCACTTCAATTTCTTTTCTTTCGAATTGTACCTAAAATCACATATGAGTCAAAGTAAGTATCTTAAGCAATTTCATGTCATTAATCGCTAGGTGTTATGGAATAATTATTGATATGTGCTTAATTTATTGTAAATTTATTCCATAACATTTAGTGATTAATGACATGAAAATACTTAAGGCATTCACTTAAGTTCATATTTGCTTTTAGGTACAATTTGGAAGCAAAAGAGCTAAAGTGAGTTGTGTTGGACCCTGTTTCCAGAGTCTAACTCATGCTCTGATACCAAAAGATGTTGGACCCCATTTCTAGAGTCTAACTCGTGCTCTGATACTATAAGATGTTGGACCCCGTTTCTGGGGTCCAACTTCGGAGAGTCATAAGACTTGAACGTATTACCCTGTAGGGTTATTTTAATAGAATCTCATTAGCCATCATGGGTTTATCATCGTTCTCATAACATCAAAAAAAAAATCATATTGGATCACTTGATATACGACAATCCATCCTTATGTTTATGTCCTTAATCATCACCCTAAACATATCACTCATTTTTTTGTATATCTATTAAGTACATTTCAAGTTCCATTTAAGCCTAAATGTGTTTTAGACAAGCATTGATAAGTCCATAATTATAAATGTACATGGTTTGGGACAATAAGCACAACTTTCACTATGGATGTCAGATTAAGGTCATTTTAGGATATTTCGAAGAGGACTTCTAGATCTACAACTTTTGTGAAGACTCGGAAGAGAGATTTTGTCATGAAAAGGGTCAAAATCGCAATTTACCATAGCTGTCCCGTGAATGTCCGTTAAACAGACGTGAATGAAGTTTAGACACTGAAAGACCCGAGAAGGTCCGCCTAGTGGACATGAAGTCCGCGCAATGGACATTTACGGGTCAAATTCTAGATTTCTAACCCTTCAATCACATCTAACACCTCTCATGCATATCCTATCATCCCTACTTTAATTTCCTCATCATTTTCACCTCCCTTCCAATTCAAAACATCCACAAAACACATCATACAAGATTATTGATCATAAACAACAAAACAACATTCATACTTAAACACATTCATCCTCAATTGTTGATCATAAACACATAAACATAACATCAACCTTGTCAATTCATTCTTCAATAATTCAACACACATTCAACTCCCTTTATCACTTCATCTCAAAATCATCACACTAATTTTTCCCCTTTAAGACATCATAAAACTCATTTTCTATTAACTCAAGTAAAGGAAAAAGACTATACTATGTCCAGTATACACCCTGTGCAGCATCACTAACTTGTAAAAAGCATATCTCTAAACTCTGATCTCCAAAAATTATACACTTTATATCATTGGAAAGCTAAAAGGATAAACTACAACTTCTAAGAGACAAATTTGCCTAAATCAGCCTAGATCAATACATATTTGCCTTAGAAGTCAAAACAAAAAATTTTACTCCTATGAGTGCTTGAAAATGCAATGCGAAAACTTGGAAAGTCATGAGCCAAAACATAAATATATTTCATTAACATCAAAATGAAAGAGTTTTACAAAGCTTTAATGGGCATTTCAAGCCACGATACATCATAGTCTAAAAATACATAATTTACACAAAGTAGAATTGCTCAAAATACAACTAAAGCCTTCTTTTACAAAAACTAACTTAAAATACAAAATAAGCATAATCCGGAGTAATGCACTTGTGCTTGATCACTCAATCTCTTCCTCATCGCCTGAAGATGGGATGGAATAGAGGGTGAGCTAGAAGCACGTGGGTAACAATTTTATAACTGGTAATAAGCAAAACCATTGTAAAATTCATAATGCATCATGAAACATATATTTTCAAATTCTTAATTTATCAAACACTTTATAAGTAACCCAAATCATGCATTCAATAAACTTGTCAACACATAAGCACATCAAAATGGTTTGGGAGGTCCATAAATAGAACGAGCTAATACATTCCTATGAAATGGTTCTGTGTAGTCGTGGACAGAACGAACTAACATAATCCCACATAGTGGTTTTTGTGTAGTTGTAAACATGAGGGAGTCCCTGAAAGAGCTCCATGCCACTTGCAGGCAGGCGGGAGAAGCCTTTAGTCAAAGTGCACTTGACATACAGAATGAACCAAACCAAACCCACATAACATGTATTTCATAACTTGTAAACTTGTTGCCTAAAATGACACTTTTTTCGAAAAGTGATTTCATAAACATAGTAATCTATTTATTTGAAAAAAAATTCATTTTCTTATTCTTTTCATAAATCATCAACACAATATTCACATACCAAACACATAGCACATTCCCAAAGCATTCAAAGAGCAATAAATGCACATTTATAATGCAATTGAAAAACATTTACTTTCTTGATTTGGAAGAAACATTAATGGCTTATTATTCAATTATAAAAATGTAACCCACCTTGATTCCTTGCTTAAAAGTTGCTCAAAGATGCCTCTCATCTTGCTTCTCTTGCCTCTCCTCTTGATTTCCTTCAATATTGGCAAAAATACCAATTGAATAGGAATCCAAATTGAGAACCCAACAAGCATATTCACTAAAATTGATTCTAGGATACTTAAACCCATGCATTTCTTAAGCTCCATGAACCAAAACCCTTCCAAAAATTCAAAAGTTTAAAATGGGCTTACCTCGAATCTTCACCAAACAAAGAGATGTTTGGCTCAAAAGAAAGCTCTTCTTTTCCTCTTTCTTTTCCTCTTCTTGAGCAACCTCAAAATCACTCTTGAAGACTATGGAAAGATGAAACCCTAACCTTTCTTCTTCTTTTTCTCTCTAATGGCCGACTCTCTCTCCTTTCTTTCTCTCTTTTATGATTTTTTCTCCTTCTTTCCTTCATTCACGTTTTTCTCCTTCTCATAATCAAGACAACACTTTTCCTCTTACATTTTACCCTTAATGAGTTCTAAAAGTCATCTTTGCCCTTCCTTTTAAGCTTCTTGGTTTCTAAACTTAAGTGACATGCCAAAAATGCCCTCAATTCATTCTTAATTCATTAAGTTCACTAACTAGTGAAACAAAATCCTACTAACATTGAAATAAATAAATAAACTCCAATAATAAATTTATTATGACCTCATAATTTATTTAAATCATACTTCACAACTCCATTCACTCTAAGGCAAAAATTCAAATTCCACAAAATATCACGCTTAACTCATCGAAAATATTTCGGGGCCAACAAGTCGAAAGCACAATGTTTGAGCCATCTTTTTGAGATTCAAACTCACTTTTCGAGATTCAAACTCACTTGTCTCCATGGAAAAAGAAGAAGAAGGATTAGAGCAAGAGGAGACAAGAAAATGCATGCAGATGAAGAGTATACATTGTAGAAAATCAAGTGAAGTCATGAGAATGCAAGTCACGGCTATGACACAAAGTGTCATGGGCGTGACTCAAGTAGTCATGCCTATGATTCAATGTGTCATGTCTGTGACTTTCACACGTATGTTGTTTGAAACTCTATTTTTTAATATAAATAGACATGTGATGGTAGAGAGGTTTACAAAATGTTTTGAGTTTTTTCAACTGGAAGAGTTTCTGGAGCCTCGAGAGAAAAATCAAGAGGGCTACAAGATCTCAACTGTGAGAGACCCATAGAGGGGTAGACGTCATGATGCCAGTTCGGAGGTGCAATTGACGCCAATGACCCGGTTAAGTATTTCTTTCATTGTTTGTTGTTCTTTCTCTTATGGATTAATTATGTTTAATGGTTGGTTGTGTAAGAATGATTAAATGCTTTATTTGATTATTTTTATGTAAGAACCCTGAAGTAAATCACACGTTAGTAAAGACTTTAAGTTCAAGAAACTAGATACACAAGAAGGGGGGGTTGAATTGTGTATCTTCCTTTTTTACTATAAAATCTCTAAAAGAAAACTTTTCTTTCTTATTAGAAGAATATCACAACTTATTACGTAGAAAAATCGCAAATTATTTCTCTAAGAGTTTTAACAACAAAGTAAACTAAAGTTAAAGAGTAGAGAATAGACGATGCGATTTTTATACTGGTTCACCCCAAACTGTGGGCTACGTCCAGTCCTCAGAGTTTGTCTGAGTGTTCCACTATTCTTCAAACGTTTACAAGTATTCTTTCCTTCCAGAGCCTCTTCAGGTATCTTACAAAGTATTGTTTCACTATCTTAGCCTCTCTAGGCTATCTGCCTTTTCTTTCTCTCACTAGAAAAAGATTGTGAGCTTTTGTTACAGTAATGTGAGCTCTATTCTAAGTAAGCACAGTAAAACTTTTCTCTTAGATTATCTAGTCTTTCTAACTTGTCTCAGTTTTTCTCTGTCTTTTTATCATCATCATTTTTCATCTTCGACTGCGACTAATATTTATAGTCTGCGTCTTTAACTGCTTCTTTGTTCTTGATAACGGCTTCTTGATTCTTGATAACTGCTTCTAGATAACCGCTTCTTTAGTTAAGTTCTGTAACTAACTATGACTAAATAACTGTCTGACATGCTAGTGTATCTTCGTGGTATCATCTATGTCTTCTTTGCTTCTATTTTGCCTTCGCATTTGTGTCTGTATCTGCTTCTGCGTCTACGTCTGCATCTGCGTCTGCGTAGTCTTTATGTCTGTGTCTGTATTGTCTTTGCGTTTGCGTCTGCATTGTCTTTGCGTCTGCGTCCGCATTGTCTTTGCGTCTGCATCTGCATTTAACACACTTATCAAAGACGTTCTTTTGTTTCTAACATTATTATTATTTGATTGTCATCAAAATTAGTCATCGTAAAGTCCTCTTGACTTAACAATCATCAATCAAAATTAGTCATCGTAAAGTCCTATTGACTTAACAATCTCTCCCTTTTTGATGATAACAAATAATATGAATTTTTATTCATGACAACATATAAGAAATAAGAAGACAACAACGAGAAATACACATATATACATGCTATCTTTATCTTTTCTTCTGTTTTTCTTCTCTTCTCTTGTCTCCCTCTTTTTTCTTTTCTCTTCTCTTCTCCCCCTATTTTCTTTTCTTTTCTCTTCTCTTCTCCCCCTATTTGTTATCACTTAAAAATGTTACCTCAGATGCTTCATTATTTCAGAAAACATATGCTGCATCTCTGTTTTGATCATCTTGACTGAGTCTTGTAGATTGTCAACCTTAGTACTAATTTCTTCAATCTGCTTGACTAAAGCTTCCTGACTCTAGTGCTCAGAAGGTCTTGCTTCTTCCATTCCAATAGTTTTGACTTTTTGAATTAGACTTGATGGATTGGAGGTTGCATCATTTAATGTTTCTGATGGTAAGACATCGAGTTCTATTATTTTCAAGGTAGGA
>JAOQMS010000179.1:26789598-26799988 GCA_027563885.1 Erythroxylum longipes
ATACCGAGTTTTTAAATGGTAAGTGATGTGACATGCCATTCTCGCGGGGCACGGATTCGGGTATCACCATCGATATCGGGTTCGGATCCAGCGGAAATGGGGTGTTACACTCCTGTTACTGACACTCCAGTGTCTCCTGTTACTGACACTCCAGTGTCTCCTGTTATTGAGACATAAGTCTCTCCTGTTTTGTGATACTGATCACGATATCTCCTGTATTAGTCCTGTTAGCCACTTCTGTATAAAGGATTAACATACTAACTTGTTTTGTATTGTATTATATGCTCAGTTTTGATATAAATAAGCTTTGATCTGAAACATCTAAGCTCTACTCTGAAATAAGGAAATTCTGTTTATTACAGACAAGTTTTGTTTTGATATGTTAAAATTATAATTTTAAAATTTGTGAGTTTTGTGCTGAAGTAAATGTGTGACCTATTCTGATATGTTCTGTTTTGTTTTGAGATTCATGATATTTTGGTTCTGTTTGGAAATGGATAAGTGAACATTGCTTATCATCTGATGTGATTTTGAATATGTGAATGTTTGGATGACTGTTTGAAACAGTTGTCAACCTATATCCTATTTAGTTTTTTTCCCCACTAAGCTTTATGCTTAGCACGGTGGTTTTGCCCCGTGTAGGTTTAGATAGGAAGGTTTGAAGACTAGGACAATAACAACAGCAGTGGCCATGAAGATTGTGTTTTGTTCTAGAAATGTCCACTTTTTGTTAGTTGTTCTTCGATGTAATGAGATATGTTGTATTTTGTGCTTTGCTTAATGGTTTGTAAAAACCTTAATACACTTTGGAATTAGATTACAACTTGTATGAAATAAGTATTATGTGTGTGTTATATTTCGAGTATGACCCAATCAATGATGAATGAAATGTATGCTCCTTGAGTTTCTAGAAATGCTTTAGTATGTATTGTATTACTTTGGTTCTATTTTGTGTAGCATCTGCATTTCTTACCAGGGGGTATGTGGTTGCTACAATGTGTGAAGTAAAAGAAGAATAAGGACCAATATGCAAATTTTCTAAAGTTAACATATGGACCAATTACATTAAGGCTTGTATGACCAATAATAATGAAGCATGTGTGTCCAATAAGAATTAAGCATATGTATGAGTCTTGAAAGTTCTGGAATGGGCATAGTGCGAGGGAAGATGCATGACATTTTGGGGATTCTATGTTTAGATTTTTCTCCTCTCTATTTCACCTTCTTCATCCGATCATTTTTCATGTAAGAAATCAAGCTAATTTGAGGTGAAAATTAAGGTAAAAGCTAGGTATTTTCGCTTCACCTTTATGCCTTCTTACTTTTCCTATGAAGGAATGAAATTATATGGTTGGAAGTGGGATTGAGAAGTATATTATTGGTGTTTCTAGTTTGTGAGTGGAGCAAAGCCAAAGAGTAAGGGAAGGAAAGGCAATAGAAGACCTACTTTGTCAATTTTGAGGTTTGATATTTCACTCAGTTGATTTCTATATATGTTTATGATTGAATGAATATAAAGATTCATTTGGATGTGAAATTGTTTATGTGATGTTGCTTTGGTGTTACTTTGCATGAACTTGGTTATATATGACAAGAGAGTATCGTGTAGTGGAATTTTGTCTAGGATTTGTTTGAGTTAGTCACATTGTTTAAGTCATAACTCATTTACAGAACTTCAAATTATATGATTTTAGTTGCATATGAAACCAAAGACAGAGCTAAATATCTCTAGAAGGGAATCTAACTTAATTATGGCTCTACGATATTGGAAATTGGGATTAAAAAAGGTGACCTAATGCTGCCCCTATTTCGGAGCAGCTTGTGATATTTTGTTTATATCTCATGATTAGAAGTCTAAATGGTTTGATTGTTAGTGATATAAAAACTATAGACATAGAGAAAAAAATGTCTAGAAGACCTCGAAACCAAGTTATGATATTTTCTGTATGCATATTAAGGAATAAGTAGTGGTATGAATGGAGATAGTGTCTGTCACGACTGTGGCATTGTTTTTGTTTATGATTTTTACCAATCTTATCTGAATCTTCTTTAATGTGTACTAAACCTTTCAAACACCTAAAAATAAATGAAATAGGACTTACCATCTGTGAATTGGGTGATTGGACATTGGAATTTAAGATTGAGCTTATTGCATTCCAAAGAAAACTTATTTGTACATAAATGATTGTTATGCATATTTATTGCTCATATATCTATAGTATGATTATAAAAGTGTGATTTTGACACCCTCCAAGGGGTGGTAATCTATGAATTGCATGTATGAACACAAATATAGATTTTATGACTTGAAATGTAGATCAAATAACTTGTCAATTTATGAATTGTGAAATTGGAAAATGTTTAAAAGTAAATGTTATAGTGCCTGCTCTATTGTCTTGGTGGTGGATAGATGGGCATGCGTATAGGGTTACAGTACAACTGCTACAGATTGGCATTTGCATTTGTATTGATAATTTGTATAATTAAGTGTTGAATATCAATGTTTGAGTTTCGAAGGTGAATTTATGGTATATGAAAAAATATTGAAGCATTTTTGCACTATTTATTTGATTAAGTATGTCATCATTGTTTATATTTATGTGATGTTCATAAATGTATATGTTTGGCAGATGATTGTTGTGAGTGATCATCTAAACTAAGTGTTTCCCCACTAAGATTTCAAGTTTAGCATGGGTGTTAATCATTATAGGTCCAAATAATAGGAGTGAGGTACAAGGAACATCTATAGGGACCAAGGCCAACAAATAGAAGAAAAAGTACTTTTAGAAGGTGTTTTTAATTAAATATGACTGTATATATAATGGTCAAAGGAAATTGTATGTTTTCTTTTAGATAACTATGTAAATGTAAAGATGTATTACTAATGTTAAATGATAATGTTAACTATGGGGGAGTTTTGTAATGTGTATATGTATAGCATTGAACCGAAATGCATATGGTGAATGGTTACCTTATGTGTGGATGGTTGTAGATTCCATATAGGGGGTGTTACATCCTATATGAAACCTGATAGTTTATTAGAGTGCTTTAGATCTAATTAAGGTTGTGAGTTTTTTATTAATTGAGAGATTACAAATTTCATAATCCAATTAGGTTTTATAGATTAGGGTTTTATGGTTATAACTCTAGAGAGAGTAATCAACCCTAGGATCATGTAGAACAGACACCCCATTAACGCACAATCGGCTAGGTTAGCATTAACGATAGGTAAAATCCCCTTTATCATAATTTGGTAAATTCTTTGGTTGATTTCCCTTGTGCTTGTTTGTTGCTCACTTGTTAATACTTTTGTGTTTAATTTCTGATTTGGTGGGTTAAACTCAATTCTCGTAATTAATTTATGTTGCATCTTTTATTTTCAGTTTTATAGTTTTTCTGGTCTTAGATTTTGAGATTAGATTACTCTCCTTCCTCGTGGGATCGTCACCTTTAATACTACGCTACGAAACGTGTGCTTGTGGAATATTTAGGGTTTATAAGATTAAAACTTACCCCAACCAGTAATAAATCCCCCCAATACTTCGAGTTGTAAATTATCTCTGACATATATGATATACAATAACAAAATAAAATTAAAAAATAAGGAAAAAAATGGGAGATTGGGATAATTTTTACTCCCCTAATTATAAAAAGCTCTATAGTTATAGTATTATAACTACGAACTAGCAACGTATATTACAATCTAACAATGAAATAAATTCAAAACATACTTGAACCTATGACTTGAAACTACTTTTAATAAAAAAATTATGCAAAAAATCAAATCATTAAAAAATGATAAAAATTATTACTTAAGATAATTAAACTACTAAAATTGAAATAAAAACACCTAAATCGTTGGCTTGTCTCCTTCAGTCTCTCAATCTAGTCACAATTCCTCCTCCTACCCATGGGCTTATTAGCTTTTAAATATCTCTCATGCCCTATTAGAATAGTGATATTCTCCTTCTTTTCCTTGCATGATAAAAGTCTACAATAGATCTTTTATAGTTATTTCATGCATAACATGAGAATTTGTGGTATCGATCACATGTATAGAGAAAAAAGTATTATCTTTAACATCATTTATGCAAGGATTTCTCATGGATTTTGATATCATAAAAGGTACTTCCTTATTCCTTACCCTTAAGATTAATTTTAGATCATGCACATATGTGATAACCTTAGTAGTAGCTAGGAAAGATTGTCTTAAGATTAAAGGAACTTCTAAATCATCCTCCATATCCAAAACCATAAAATAAACAGAAAAAATAAATTTATCAACCTTAACCAAAATATCTTCCATAATTCCCCAAGATACTTAATTGAAATATTCACTAATCGAATGCTTATCCTAGTTGGTTTTAGGTTTACTTAACCTTAACTTCTTGAATATGTCATATGGCATCAAATTAGTACTAGTCCCTAATTTTGTTAATTCCTTTTTAATTAACAAACTAATAATATTATAAGGAATAGTGAAACCTCTTAGATCTATAGTATTTTTAGGTAACTTGTTTTGTAATGTAGTAAAGCACTCCTCACTTAATAGTACTATTAAAAATTCTCAGAGCCTCTTTTTATTGGAAAGGAGGTCTTTTAAGTACATAACATACTTTGGAATCTACAATAAAGTTTCAATAAAGTGTATGCTAATATGTAATTGTTTAAAGATATTTGAAAACTTACTAAATTTATCTTCCTTTTTATTCATCTCAAGGATACAAGAGTATAGAATTCTTGGTTGGTACTCTTTGACCACTTCCTTCTTTAGCGCCTCCTCTTTCTATTTCCCCTTTTCCTTATCCTTATTTTCTTGCACATCTTCCTTCCTTTTCGCTCCTTAAATTCATAAAATTCACTTGCTCCCTTATGTTGACTCAGTATTACTAGATAAATTACACAGCTACCTTTTAGTGATATGTTTATCAAGCTTTCTAATATGCCTTTTGGATGGTTCCTCCAACTTAAATTGTAAGTATTATTGAGTTACTTTGAGACTAATTCCATATAAAAGTAACTTGCTCAATTGGTTATCCCATATTATGAGGAGCCTAACATTTATTGTTGGTTCCCACTATAAATGTCAAAACTCATCATTTGTGTAAGTCGAGCAATTAATCTCTTATTATCAATATTTTCACCTAGTGCTTCCAATTTTGCCTTTCATATTATAATCCATCAATATTATGCATGCCACTTGAGTTTTTGCTTCATCCTTAGATTTTCTCATTATTGATTAATTAATCTCTATATTTTTAATGAGCTCTGACAATTCCATATAAGTTATAATGATAGTAATTTAACTCAAGTTGTATTGATCAACTACTTAGATTAATAACTCAACCCATATTTGATTGTTTACATTTGCAATCCCAAATTAAGTCTATGGTATGGTCATATTCTTAATATATCCATCCATCTCTCTCAAGTTTCTTACCCTTCAATCGTTAAAGAGAGAAGATGTTGTTCTTGAGTCTTATTATTCTTGATAGCGAAAACTGCCCAGCTAAAAATTTCTTAATACTCCTGTTCTTAGTGGTAATGGATTTTTAAAGCAAATTGTGCAATTACAATTTTTACCTTGTCCTTGGAACATTCCTGCGCTTAGATTTATTTTAATTTAATGATTAAAACTAGTTTATCAATTTGGTAGAAATTTTAAGTTTATAACCATATTCTTTCTGAAGAAATATAATCATTATCTTTAATTTGATTGCTTAAAATATCTTTCTACTCAAAACCTTTAAAAGCACTTTGATTCTCTCTATAATTTCCTTAATAATTTTAACCCTAACTAATATGTGCTTAAATGATTATATATTTATTCCATAACACTTAATGTTTGATGTTATGAAATGTTTAAGACATTTTTTTTAGTATATTTGGTTCTAGGTGCAATTCGGAAGTGAAAGAGCAAAAGTGAGTGAAAAGCATAATATTTAAGTCATCTTGTTAGATTCACACTCTCTTGTCTTTATGGAGCAAGAAGAAGAAGAATTAAAAGAAGAAGATAAGAAAATGCAAGCTATAAAAATGGCTCACAACCATGATAAATATGTCATGGACGTGACAACTTAATCCACACCCATGACAATCCTTTCAGGGCTTTGAATCATCTCTCATAGCCACGCAAGGAGGTGTCACAGCCACACCAAGTCACACCTGTGACTTTTGTGACCTGGCACAAAACCTAATTTTTCACTATAAATACGTGTTGTCGTCAAAATAGACATATTTCACTTTGGGAGTGAAAGGTATCGATTTTAAAAAAGAGAAGGTGCAAACCTCCATTCTTTTGAAGACCTATGGAGGTTTAGCTTCCTAACGCTGGATCAGAGATGATATCGACACTGAAGAACCCAGTTAAGCATATCTTTCATTGTTTTTATTAATCTTTCTCTCTTTAAGGATTGATTATGTTATCATATGCTTATGGATTTGGGTTTTCATGTATGAATGATCTTTATTCTCTTTATTGTTTGATTGTTTATATTTGAACCCGTTACTAGAATTTTAAACATATTTCATTATTGTTGTGTTTGGATATTGCTAGAATCTTCAATATAATCCATAATTGTTATGTTGAGATTCATTTGTAGCAACTAATGGTTTTAAATTATTAGGGGTACAATTTGTAATTATTGTGTTTCTGATTGGTGTCAAATCATTAGGGATAATATAACCTAAGTTAAATGACATGAGCTTGTGTGTTTGTCGACTTGATTAATCTATTTTCCTAATTCATTAAATGACTATCTAATTAAATCTAGAGATCTTATCCTGGTTTGTTCTATAGCTAGGTTTAATTAACGAGTGTCTCTTAATTAAACAAAACTAAGGAATACCAGGGTTATCAAAGCTTGTTATTAACCTACGGGTAATAGTTGTAAGGAGACATATAGGGATAACAACTCAATGAAGTATGTTTAATTGTGTGTAGGTTGAGGTTGAATTATTAACTAGGTCCTTAACGAAGTCATCTCTATTCATCATTTTTTAATGTTTTCTTTAATTTGTTTTCATTAGTTTAGTTTCATTTTATTTTCTTATTTGAAATTAAGCAAACCCCCCTCATAACCTAAACATCGATTGATTTCATTTCAAAAGCTTTATACACACTCTCTGTGGGATCGATGTAGACACACCACTGTTATAGTTGTCGGTCTAGTTATTTTGAGTAGTGTTACAATGCGCTATATCAATTTTGACACCGTTGCCTATTAATATGGTTTTTATTTTTATTTTTTGATTTTAATTGGCTTTTTGTACATATTTGTTTATAAGTAGTTTCTTTTAAGTTATTTTATGATCTTTTCACTTTTTTTTAGTGTTTGTAGGTTAAAAAATATTTCATTGATGGAAGTAAATTTTTCTATAATTCATATTCTCAATCCTAACCATGTCTGGAGTAATCATACAAATTTTAGTTATTGATGGGATAACTAGAAAAATTACTACCGTGATAGTTTGCAGGATGCACAACAATTCCTATATAGATCAGAAGCTTCTTATAATGACTCAGGTCCCTCTCTGGAAGACAGTCAAAATTGTTGTTGCTAATACTTTGCAATTTTAGTAAGATAAAAAGCAATTTTTGTCTAGTTTCCAAGATTGAGAGAGCCAAAAAAAATCAGTTACATCTTTGGAAGAATTAGTTAATGTTGTTGCTGTTAACACTTTATAATTTCAGTAGGATGTGAAATGGTTCTAACAAGATGCAATGTCTAGATGAGGAGATGTGAATCACCTAGAACCACAAAGTAAAGAGGAGCGACCATATCAACCTGAGGAGTACCCAAAGGACATTAGTGTAGAGACCTGACAGAGTGAAGAGGAGCTTGAGAATCTTGAGAGAACTACTTAAGTAATTACTTGTGAAGAAGAAGTAGAGAAGGAGCTCAAAGGAGACATAAATATATCTTTTAGCTCAAATGTGAGTATTGCATCCATAATTATTTTAAAAAGGTGAAGTTAAACGAAGAATAAAAAGGTGAAGAGACATTCGAGATATTTCTAGAGTGCATGTACTCAGTAAAGATTGAAATTTTGAAGATAAGGAAGATGCTAGAGGTGAATGATCATCAACTAAGGCCCTATACTGAAGAATCTCTTATGGAAAAAGTGCAGATTGTGACGCCAAAATATCATAATTTTTTCATATGAGGAAAAGGAGTTGAGCCAATGACAATAAACAGAGGAGCTACTGAGGCGACCCAAGGGATGTTGAATTCTTTTCCTTTACATTTTCACTTTTCTTTCTTATAACTACGTGTGTTTTAAGTTTGTTTGTTCTTACTTGTTTTTAAGTTTTCAACAAAATGAGAGAGAGAGAATAAAACAAACAAACAAATATTTTCTCCTTTTCTATTGCTTCTAAGATTATATAGTCATGAATAAAATGTGAATTGACTTGAAAAATCCATGGCAAATTTATCATGTACTTTTACTGTTGTAATTGGTCAATGTGCATTGTCTTTAGAAGATAAGTAACTAGCAGTAAACACAAGCCAATGAGATTTTGAGCCTTATTAGACTAATACATTTATATCAGTCTCATTGTCTTTTGTTTGTTTGTGACCTTCATAACGTGTACATCCTAAATTTGCTTTGATTTTCTATTCAAGGCCACATTTTTATCACTTGCATTAATATGGAAATGATATAGGCATTCTTCCGTTTTATAAACTACATTATACAAACAGCCTACCCCTTGATACGAATTTTCCCTTTATTAAGCCCAATTGAATTTTATTAGCCTTTTATTTTGTGCTAACCACATTACATGCTTTAAGCCTAACCAAATGTCCTACCCAAGCCCTAGTAGAGGAATTGTTGATTGTTTATATTTGTGGATGTACAAGAGTATAAGTGTAGAGGTGTGCATATATATGGGGTGGTTATAATTGTTGTGATGCTATTTTATGTCATATCAATGAAATTCCCATGTTGATGTAGCTTCTTTCAATTTTTATATAAAAAGGAAAAGAAAGAAAAAAAAGAAAACAAAAAGAAAAAGAAAAAATAAAAAAGAAAAAGAAAAAAAGAAAAAGAAAAAGAAAAAGTTTAAATAAAGGTATCCAGGAGGAAAGCCAATTGTTTTGCAAAGTTGTTTATGATTAATGTCTTCTCCTAAAGTTGTATGAATGGGTAATTTGAATATGATGCAAATGAGGTAGATATGGCTTTGAAGGATCACTCCTTGTAGTTTTAATGTATTGTCATCAATTGTACGAGTGATTCCTTCTAGTTGGTTATGTTTTATGTGATTTATGGTATGAGAGTTTGAATTTGAGCTAAGAAACATAGTTTTTGTTTTCATTATAGTTAATGCACACAATTATGAGTGAATATTGGTTTTTGCGCTTGATGGTATATTGAGTGTTATGACCCAGAACCACATTGGACATATGACAACCGTCGCTTGCTTGGGCTAAGGATGCTCATGGTACCCTTAACCCGACTATGCAAGGCTAACTGGATATCTTTAAAAATGTTTTAGCAGTGCAACGACTGTATTTTGAAAATCCCAGAATGAAAAACACCTGTAAATCAGCTTCAAACGCACTTCTATATTCACATTAAAACTTTACCGTAACTTCTAGACTTTGAAGTCCACTTAAGAGCAATCTTAACAATAGTCCAAAATGCTCATACATAAAGTCATTTACAAACCACAAGATAGACAAGAGTTAATATACAAAATTATAAAGCTTTTCAATATAATCTTGAGCCACTATATAACAAAAGTACAAAATAGAGACTACCCATATGTAGTAATACCTTGAAGATATGAAAAGATCGCATGAATCACTTAGAGCTTCAAGCTCACCAAATGAACCTGCATGGTTGGAAAGTGGATAGGGGTGAGTACACTATGTACTCAGTGAGTAAGAAAAAGACATATATCGCAAACAGAACCTGGTACATGCCAAAACGGTCTAAATAACCTAAGGGCAGTTTTACACATCTAACATGCATATAACTACCTATGAAGTGAATATGCATGACAGAGAAACATATAGACTTAGTCTATAACTCATCCTATACTAGTTAGGAAACAAATAGGCCTAGCCTATTAATCACTCTTTCAGTGAATATAGGTTGCAGTTCCAGTACACAACAGCAGAAAAACAACACATGTAAAATCAAAACTCATCAGGAATTCAAATCTTAAAATAAGCCAAAATAGTTATGTATGTCGCCATTAGTCACCCAAACAAATGTGCAAACCCACCGAATCCTTGTGTTAGCTCAAATTTCATCTGTGATGAGTCCAAAATACAGTCAACAAGAGCGTCATGATGACTTCGTCGATGACCAAACCTCTAGGTGTGCAATCACCTGCAAGTCCTGTAAAACAGTGTCATTATAAGTGACTCAACTTTTA
>JAOQMS010000179.1:26800088-26829200 GCA_027563885.1 Erythroxylum longipes
ATTGGGCTAACGAGAGTTAGGTGATTTAATAAGAACAAGAAATTAATCAAATCGGTAATTGTGTGAAGAGAGATCTCACATAGGTTCCTGGTAGTCTATTGGAAAAATTCAGATCTAATCGGGGGACATATTGTTAATTGAGAAATTGCAATTTTCCATAGTCTGATTAGGGTTTACAATTTAGGGTTAATGGTTATAACTTAAGAGAGAGTAATCAACCCTAGGATTGTCTAGGATCAATAATCCAATAATTCATAATCAATTAGGTTAGTGTTAAAGATAGGAAAAAAATTTCCCTTTGTCTCAATTCATATTTCCTTAGGTTGATTCTTAAATGTGTGCGCTGCAATTGCTAATTTGTTCATATTTTGTGATTGATTCTTGAATTGAATTACTTGATTGAATTGCATTCTTTTTTTAGTTTTGTTACATTTTGAATATTGCGCATTATTTTGGCCCTATATTTTCGGATTAGATTAATTCATTGACACTTTAGATACTACACGAATGACCTGTACGCTTGCAGATTATCGAGGTTAAATACTAAAACTTACACATATCGGAAAACAACGATCAGATATAAACTACAGGATTATCTCTTCAATCTCATTGCACTAGGACAATGGCTACTATTGAAATTAAGGTTATTGGTGGAACCCAAATGGTCCCCTATGTCTACCTACTCTAACTCATTGCTCCTCCTAAAAGTTATTTATGTGGTTACTCGATTTTAGATGATAAATATTAGAGTAAGGATTGTTCATGCTATGTCTCTTATAGTTAGCCAAATAATCAATTCTTCATAATAGTAAAGAGGCTTCTTTATGTTCATACATGCATAGGTAGGATGCCTATACATGCCAAAATGATTATATACCCACCTGTAACCCTTGTCATGATCCATTAACATCTTTATCTAGTTAAAAAAAATCAACAATTTGTGCCGCTAGGTTTGGAAGTGTATGATTGTGCAACCAATCCTAAAGGTACCACATAAAAGAGTGTTAACTTATAAACAAAAAAAAGAAAAATAAGAAATAAGAAATAAGAAGAAAACTAGGATTAATGAAAAAGCAATCGAATAGTTCCATAGAGACAATAATAATAACTTTTTCTAATAAATCTGTAGATTTATAAAGTCCATTGTACTAAGTTATTAAACTGAAGTACTCTAGAGTATCAAATCCTACAAGGAACTATATTGCTAAATATTAATCTTAGTTAAATAAAAAAAAACAAATATAGTAAAGAGTTGATTCAAAAGAATGTAATTAATAAACTAAAGAAAGAAAAACAAATAAATTAACAAAGAAAGATCAATAAACAAACGTTAAGACTTTGGTTTTCACTTATATGACATTCCAATTATTATACATAACTGATTATCCAAGTTGAAATAACAATTAAACTAAGGTATCTATGCCCTTTACTAAGGCACACAAGTATATCTAATTAGATAATTACCACCTATCAATGTTTAATTTAACCTAATGAAACTCATTAAGCATAATTATTCTATTTGGTTATCACTAAAGTTTAGGATATTGTCATTTTCTACTAGTAAAGTTTTTATTCTCCTTTTACACTAATCATACTTCACATTTTGGTCCTTTTGTTATGATTGAATCTATGGTTATCAAGCATAAATCTAAGATAAAGAAAAAATATAATAAATTTAACCAAATGAATGTGAAATCTTGTATTAATAATCAAAAGATCCATCACAAATTATATCCCGAACTACAATTTTAACTACAAAACATAATGAAAACAAAACTAAAACAAAATAATCTTAATATAAATGAAATAAGAGAAAGAAAGAATTGGAAAAGTTGTCACGAACTCCTTAAATCTTGCTCTAAATCTATCTTTGATGCAAGAAAACCTAAAACTGAAAGCTTAGTTATAGAGGAGGTTGTCACAAGCCTTTACAGTCCCTCAAAAATACCTCTAATGAAAATATTTATAGGATAGGGTTATATAAAAGAGTTCAAAGATTATTAAACTTATAATTTTACATCTCTCTGAGTGCCTTTTACGAGAAATGATTTGTTACACTTTAAGACTGGTGCCAATCTTATTCTGGAAGTTTAAAATTAACTTAGCCTATATAAGCATACAAAATATGGACATATTATTCGCTAATTTTGTCGATTATTTTAACGAGACCATAGAACAAAGGATCCAGCTTCTTGTTACTCCTTCTAGCTATAGATCCATATATGTATGGTTCTAGCTTGATGAAGACTTGATCTTTATCTTGGAATTCTATATCTCTTCTCTTATTGTTAGCTTGTTTCCTTATTATGTTATGCTCGCTTTAATAGAATTTAATGATTTTTGTAATTACCTTTCTAATGTGTAGGATTTGATCTACTGCCAAACTGCTTGAGTCATTTGCAAAATAGGGTACATAAAGAGGATGGATATATCCATATAAGGCTTTAAAAGTTAAAATGTTGATAGCTAAATAGTGAATGATGAGTGGTGTTGTACCACCATTCAACTAATGGCAGTAATTAACATCATTTAATAGGGATTAACTATTTACGTACCTCTAATAGGTTTCAAAATTCCTTAAGAACCTTACTTTTCATATCAATTTTTAGATGATATGATGAGGATAAATGTGGTTTAATCCTTAGCAATCTATAAAATTCTTGTGAAAACTTTCTAAAAAATATATGTTCCTTATCATTAGCAACGGATTTAAGTTATTTTATATAGCCTAAATACATTAACTAAACAAGCAATAGCTACTTATC
The DNA here is from genome assembly GCA_027563885.1 of Erythroxylum longipes. Classification (NCBI taxonomy): domain Eukaryota; kingdom Viridiplantae; phylum Streptophyta; class Magnoliopsida; order Malpighiales; family Erythroxylaceae; genus Erythroxylum; species Erythroxylum longipes. Next base: position 26,802,854 of record JAOQMS010000179.1, read on the forward strand.
AACTGTATATTGGTTTTTAAAGTCCACAAAATATGCATACTTACTAAATCAATTGATGACCACCGTTATTATAAAGAAGTGCTTAAATATCAACAAACCTTTTATGAAGGCTATATTAACATTAGTTTAGCATTGCTTTAGCATAGGGAAGCGCTGTAACAATATGTTGGGGCATTGATTTAATATTTATCCCTTTAGAAAATTTGACAATGCCTAATATAGTTTCTCACATCCTTCTAGAGAAATTTTAAATAAAAAGGAGTTTGTAGCTTCTTGAAAGTACCTTAAACACCATAGTGACCTCATGTTAAACCCTTATATATTAGGTAAATAATCATAGTTTTTTAGTATCAACTTTTGGATAGAGCTATCATTACTTTAGCTCAATTTTACTTCCTTCAACACTTAATTTTGAGTATGAGCTATCAATAATAGATAGAGTTCCATACTATTAATTCTACAAAGGGAATCGGTAAGATTATTTTCTTTCCTTTTCTTATAATTAATCTTAAAGTTATAATTTTGACAATTTAGGGAACCAAGCTTGTTATAAGTGAGTGTGAATTTTTTACTGCAATAAGAATTTAAGACTTTTATGGCTTGTACTAATAATAAAAAAGCCTCTCACTCAAAATAATGATATCATTGTTTAATGGCCATAATGACCATAAAGAATTACTTTTCATATGTTAATAAGCTTTAATGTTTAGGTTTTAATAACTTATTCATAAAAGCAAATGGATGTCCCTCTTACATGAATTATTTTCCCAACTTATTTTCTGAAGCATTTGTTTTAATGGTGAAAGGTATGGAGAAACTAGGAAGAGTTAAAATAAGGGCTAAGGTTAAAGTTGCCTAGAGTGCTTAAAATGCCATATCTTCTTCATCATTCCAACTGAAGCCTTCATTTTTTAGAAAACCATTAACAGTTCTATTTATGATTCTAAAATGTTTAATAAATCACCTTTATATGCTAAGCACAAAAATCCCCTTAGTTCCTTCACATTTTAGAAAGTGGCCACTTAAGGAATAAATCTATTTTCTTTAGATCAATTACCACTCCTTTATCTAAAATAACGTATCTTAATTACTCAATATGATTTTCCCAAAAGATGCTTTTATTCCTATTAGTACAAAATTAGTTCTAAGTTATTATGTCAAGAGTGATTTTGATATGTTGTGATAAATGCATATTTGACAATCATTATATACCCATATTTATCATGTTTTGCTTGATATTTTATAGTTTTGTTATATATTTGGTGCTTAGTTTGCTCTAAGTGCATTTATAGTTCATAATTTCCTTTAAAGACATAAAGGAGAAATTTTTGGATGAAATCATACCATGGGAAGAAGATTTGAAGCAACTAGGGACCTACTTGCCTGTGTATAGAGACTGTGTGAGTCTCTATAAATGTGTGAAAATTGAAGAAATTGATTTATAGTCATATAGAGTTACGCATCCATGTGTCTTGATATACACGGTCATGTAGGAGTGAGAATATGCAAAATTTGTAGTTTTGAGATGTAAGATACCTAGAGAGGTGACGATTTTGATCAAAGGATAATATCAAGAGATCTAGTGGATAGCTACATCAAATACAAACTTGCAAAAAGATTCAATAGGATAAAAAGGGAAATTTAAAATTATGATTCCTTTGCTTTCTATTAGTTTTTTCATGTTTGTCTTTGATTTTATTTTCTACGATTAGTAACTAAACGATTTTAGTGTGTAGGTGTGATGAACCATAGTTTGGGATAACAATATGTTTTAATATTTTATTCAAAGTAATTATATTGGTTGATATATTACGATTTAATTATGTGTTTTACTCTTGTTTTAATATATCCAGAATAATAGTGCATGATTTTATTTCATATGACTGAGATTGAGAAATCCTCTTATATCAAAAGATCTACAATAATTGGAAGGAATTGTACACAAATCTAGAGATAGGCCGCATAAATCCTCTAGAATAGGATCAAAACTAATATCGAAATTCATAAATTGATAGAGCAATTCTAGGGGTTTTAACTAGAAAGATTTATGATAATCAACTGATGTATTAGTTATTAAAAGTCTCGAGAGAGTTATTAATATAAAATAGTAATTTTGTGGTCTAATAATCGATACGATGATTACATGATAAAAGGTTAATACTTTTAAAGATTCCTAGGGGTTCATCACCTAGACACTACTATTTGATTTTACTTGTACTGAGTTTACAATTGTTTAATATGAATTTAGTCTATTTGTTTAACTTTAATTTAATTCAAAACCAAAATTAGATTCTTAGGCTAGATAATGAAAAATGGGTAATTACTAGTATTTATAGTCTTCGGGAGATCTATCCATACTTGCATATGCTAGCTACAGCTATGCCTTGCACTTGTGGTGCTAAATTTAAATATTGACCTAATCCAAGTCGATCAAGTTTTTGGCGTCATTGCCAGAGACAATAATATTAGGAAAACCTAAATTTTATTACTCTAGCCATTCTTATTTTATTTTATTTTTTAGGGTTAATTATAAAAAAATCCCAAACTTTGCTCAATTTTGCAATAATAGCCTAAACTTTAAAAAGTGACAATAAAGTACACAAACTTTCAATTTTTTAAATTCTAGCCCGAACTGTAAAAAGTGGCAATAAAATGCTCAAGCTTTTAGTTTTTTTTCAATTCTAGCGTGACATTAGTGTCTACGTTAAGTTTGCTGACGTAACTTGCCACATGCTCTAGAAACCTTAACTATTAATACACGTCAGCCAAAATTAACACAACAAATGAAGAGTAATAAAACATTGCCACTATTAAAAATGGAATTCTAAATCAGTTTATGTAGCCTTAACCTTTCGTTATCTGTTTGTTCTCCCTCAACCTTTTGTTTTCTGTTTGCTCTTCCAATGCCCTAAACTACTCTCGCATTGCAGCGTATTGCACCATCAAGCTCTTCATTTTTAGTTCATTCTCCTGATGCTCTCAGCGTGAGGATGTCGGGGCTGCGTAATCTGAAAATCAAAGGGTGAGGGTGTTGAGAGAATGAATTGAAAATAAAGGAAAAAAACTAAAATGAACGTGTGAGGTCGTCGAGGCTGTGTAATCTGATTTAGGTCATTTTTAAACAATGTCATCATTTTAATTATATGATTAAACAATAACGTTTCATTAATCTTCATTTGTTGTGTTAATTTTGGATGGCATGTATTAATATTTAGGGTTTCTGGAACACAAGACAAGCCACGTCAACAAACGTAATGGAGATACTGACGTTGGCCTATAATTAAAAAATTGAAATTCTGAGCATTTTATTGCCAGTTTTGAAGTTCAGGCTATAATTGCAAAATTGAGCAAAGTTTGGGATTTTTTTGTAATTAACCCTTGTTTGTAAGTTGTTTTATTTTATTTGATTAAATTGTTTGGTTTTCTTTTTTTGTAGATTTTTACTCTTGATCAGTTTATGACTTAGAGAAATCCAGAGAGCTTAATTGTCACATATTTAGAGATCAAAAGAACAACACGTAGAAATCTTCATACGACGCAACTATGAGAGTTTGAGTTAGACCGTTAAATAGAAGACTTAGGAGGTCGAGTGGCCACTGAAGAATCACTTAACATGGCTGACCAACTGAGGATCATGTTTTACTATATTAAACCAACCTGACTGAAGCAAATTCCAACATCACAAGATCGACTGTTAGTGTTAATAATTTTGAGATCAAGCTTAGTACCTTCCAGATTGTGCAGCAGTCAGTCTAATTTGATGGACTCAGAGACGAAGACCTAAACGTGCATATCTTTAATTTTCTAGAGATTTGCAATGTTTTTAAAATCAATGGAGATAATAATGATGCCATCAAATTGTGATTATTCTCATTTTCTTTAAGTGGAAAGGTCAAATAATGGTTGACTTCAATGCCAGGGTCTTCACTAACAATATAGGAATAAGTGGCAAAGAAGTTCTTGCTAAAATACTTCCCACCATCTAAGACTGCTAAATTAAAGAACAACATCTCCTTATACTCCCAAACTAAAGCTGAATAATTATATGATACTTAGGATAGGTTCAAGGAGAAGCTGAGAAGATGCCTATACCACAGTCTACCACTTTGGATATAAACCTAAACATTTTACAATGAGCTAAATCAAAGTACCAGACAGTCAATTAATGTAATAGCTAGGGGTATGTTTAACGACAAGACAACAGAGGTGGTCCAAGACATGATAGAAGATATAGTTATGAAACTACCAGTAGTGCTTGTCTAGAGCACGAATCAATAAGCCAACGGGAGTTTATGAAGTAGACTTGGTGGCACAGTTAGCAAGTCAAGTGGAAGCACTGAGCCAAAATTTTGATAAACTAATGATGGCTCTATAAGGTCAAGTGATTGACATTTATGAGTGTATCAATTATGAATTACCGCAAGTGCACAACAAAGCTGTAGCTATTACTAGTAAATACGAGTCAATCCTATAAGGACAATGATTATCAATTTTTACTGTTTTTCGTTATCTAGTCTAAAAATTGATTGTGATTTTTAGTTAAAATGAAATAAAACTTAAACAAATAAGATAAACAAATATCAAGAGTTAATTAGAGAATTAAAGGAACCACTTAGTAAGTTATCAATGTTGAACAAGTTTTACCTAATGTAAAACCCTCAATATTTCACAAGTATACGGATTGTAAACTTGTAATAATTAAGGTGTTGTTCCCATGAGGAATTATCTAAAACTAAATGAATATAGCTTTGTCTAAGGTTGTCAAATATGATTTAAGAGAAAATAAATTCAGAAATAAAACAATCAAACAAAATTGAGTACTAAACAACTTAACAATTGAGTTGTCATAATAAAATAAGGATGATCAATAATGAAAGTATAGGATTTTCTACCATCAATTTTCTCCCTTAATCATTTTTTATTCAATTTGGTGTCAATCCTAGATTTTTTAAGGGTTTGATTATTCAATTAGGTTGTTCTTTTTTTAGTTTTTTATGTTCTTAAATAGTTATTGAGGCTTCTATGGTTCTTTTTAGGGTTTACCCACTTAATTTAGTTTTAAAAATAACCCTAAAATGTTAAAATTACAAAAATAGTCGCGTGTTGGAAAAGATAAAATTTGTCAGAATTACTATCTGTGCTCTCTGTCACGATCGTGACTTGCTTCCATACTTCCAACTCTTCTCTTTTCTTCAGTTTCATGTTTCCATACACTCAAACACACATCACACACCTGTTGAAACATAAAATTAAGATCCAAATCATGCTCAAAACAACACAAACACTTAGAATATAAACAAACACTAATAATAACATAATTCTAAGCCTATTTACATAATAATCATCTAAGAAATAATCAAAAGAACACTTAAACATATATCAAAACATAGTGTAATTTACACCTATCAATTGATATCAGGAAATTGTATGCAATTGTCTTGTTGAATTTTTGTAAGGAAGAAAATACAATATAAGATATTATACGATGCAATATTATTTCTTCTATATATTTGGCTAGTAAAATGACTTACCTTTAGTAGTTTCAATTAAATCAATTAGTAAGATTTCATATTAGATATGAATGCTAAATCTTTGAGTGAGTCAAAGTTAATGATTTAAAGATATAATGCTTAGTTATACTAAATTAATTTTAGAACTAAATTAGGTAATAAAAGGTTATGAGATATCAAAAGGTTGGATATAATCTTACGAACTTATTGAATAAATTGTTGTTCAATGTATATTTTAGAAGAATATTTTTCAGGACAAGTAGTAGGAGTAAGATGAAATTTAAGAGGTTTAACTCTTATGAGAATGAATCCAATTGGAACTAGTGGTTTTATTGATACATTTGATGTATAGTTGAAAGCTATCAGACACTGAAAGATTTACTTTCTTGATGAATTCAAATAGTTTGTTTTTGAGATGATTGTGAATTTATCATGTCTACTAGAAGGTTAGTGGAAGTGGAGTTATCCTTTTCATGGGAGTATGTGGGGACATATTGCTTATAAAGAACAACAATTCTAATTTTCAATTGTTGAAAATATAATTGTCCAACAACAACTCTTGCTGGATATAAAAAGGTAACAAATTAATTATGAGAATTAGATCTATAGAGATAGATTGGAATTGTTCACCTATTGGAAGTCCAAGTATATAGATAATGTACTAAAAATGTTTAGTATTTGTGATATCAAATACTTGTGAAGTATTAAAGATATCCATTATTCTATGTATGAGTTGATATTTGAGTTCAGGGAGATAAGTATATTATTTTAGAAGTAAATTATAATTAAGGTCTATTTACTTAGAATAATATCATTCAATAATAGAAAGATTCCAATGTAGCAATGGTTGCTAATTAAGTCATAATACATTTTTTCATTTAGTGTAAATGATTAGATCAATAAGTTCTCTAATGAACTTGATATAGTTCTTTGCATTGCTTAAGAAAATAATGTACATTATAGTCATTGGGCATGTAAAAGAAGCTAAGGTCTTCTGAAAGATCTAAGGACGTATTTAAGAAAATTTTCTTAATTATGATGATAATTAAGATGAAATTTGTAAGATTTAAGCAAGTGCTCATTATAGAGAATTTATATAATTCTCTCATTAAGTCACCGTCCTAGTAGTAGCATGATTGTCATATGGTGATATGGTATAAGATACTTAAATGATTGGCTTAGTGTAAGTGTGAGATTGTTTATGCCCTACAGCCAATCAGGTTGGTTGTAGTTTAGTGACAATTATTTAAAGACATTTTTATCTTGTACATATTTAGATGTCTATGATGAAGTCCATGGGATAATTACACATTGTAAATGAAATTATGATGAGATTATAATTATGAGATTCATATTGCATTTATATATTATCTCCAAATTGTTCCTAGTCATTTTTCTAATAAGACTAGACATTGTTAAAACCTAAAAAGACTAACATATGTTTTGTTTTTCCTTATAAAATAAGTAGTTGATCTCATAGACTAAAGTATGAAGATACTTAAACAAACGTGTGGGTACTTGTTAGAGAACAAGTTCACTGAGCAAACCCGATATAAGAAATCCATTTGGAACATTACTTGTATATCTATGAAAATTCTCATTGTGATGATTATATAAGTAATTTTTTGACTTGAGGTCTCCAAAGTTATCTTGTATAGGGATTGCTATGTTTTAATAATACCTATGATATATTATAATCATAATTTGTTCATTTTGTAGTCTTTGGATATAACATGAACTATATGGAGGTAGTTGATTGATCAAGATATGATTCGTCACCCTAAAGTAATTAGGGAGAATGTTTTATTGTTATTGATTAGTATTGATTCGGGAAATCCTTAGCCAAGGTGGAATGATGTTTTGTAAATAGTTTACATATTTCATTAATTGAATCAATAGCAAAGGGTTGAGAACTAATATGATTGGACTCAAAATAGAGTAGATTTGTACTCTATGTTTAATAGAAACAATGTATGATGAAAGGAAATGTTAGCTAAAACCATTTTGATATTCCTAAATATTTTGGTGGTCATAACGTGATGCTAGATGTCAATTTTGATCTATGATTATAAATCAAACCATCACCCATCAATACCATTGCAGAAAATTCCCCACTGCTGCCTTTTGTATATATTATAAAAATTCTATATAGTATAGATTATTCTATATAATAATAAATAAATTATATATAATAAATAGAATAATATGATAAATAGGACTAATTTAAGGATGGGGAATTAGTATACCGACCAGCTTTCTTCCTTCCCCCTTTTTGCTTAGTTCAATCAAAACATTTTTTAGAAAGTGTAGCAAAGTATGCCTAGAAGCATCCACCATTGAAAAAGTATGTAATAGCTCACTGATCGAGCACTCTTGTACCAAAGATGAACGAGGCTAAATGACATTATTTATAACTCATTCAACATACAATTATTTTCAAGAACAAAATATTTATTATACTTAATCTTTTTATTTTTTATCTATTTAAATTATGTCATTTAATTAGAGAATTAAAGATAAAATAAAGGAGTTTTAACTTACCTAATTCTAGTTACAATTCTAATTATGAATTAGAATTATATTTTATAATCATTGCTAACATATTTAGGAACCTAACATGTCTCATATAAAGAACTGGTTGAAGAGAATAAAGATATTTTAATCAAGTTCTAGGGATACGATAAGATTATGATGTATGAATTAAGATTCATGCTTTGTTATGATTTATGCGTTAATAATTTTATAGAATTAAAGTGTTCTAGGTTTTTGAGAAATCAAAATACAAAAATATTTTGTAATTATTTCACTACGGTTAGGATTGAATCCTCTCCTAATTTCCCAATAAGAAATATGAAAGAACATGAGAAACAACTAGGGTATATTCCACTCGCTTAAGATTTAGGTTTTAGAGTTTTCATTTCCATGTATGTTTCTTAATATTAAGGTTTATGTGTAACTTAGTATCTTTATATGCAATTTCTTATTAATATAGATTTTCTAAGTTTAGGATGTGTTAATTTTTCATTTATGGTCATAATATTCAAAATTGCTATTTTAAGGTTTTATTATTTTTTAAATTACGTATTTTTGGAAATGCTAAAGTAAGATTTCATATTCCTTTTCTTTTAATATTTATTTTTCGATCTGAATGAAACTATACTTTTTAAAACTCATTTTCATGTTTTTGTACTTTTCAATTATATTTATGTTAGTAGTGTAACAAGCTCAATGTAGTTGGCTAAATTAATGTTAGCTTCTAAGGCTTCACAAAGAAAAAGAGTAATTGGTCTCTCAAAGAAAAAGAGTAATTAGTCTCTCAGGTCTAAAGTCTTACGTTTTCCTATCTAATAAAATATGTTTGACTAAGGTTAAATCATTTATGCCTAAAAGGCCTATAAGTTTTAGTTATTTACTTTAAAAATAGGTAGCCTTAGGAAGGAATAATAATAGTATCATTAATATCCAAAAATCAACATTTAAGTCAATCTTAATCTAGGCTTGAGAATTCATCTAGAATTCAATAACATTCACATCCAATAGGAGGTTTACAGCTATTTCAGAGCCTAATTTATGATTATATGCTTTGTACTTGTAAAGTTAATTTTAATATTTTATGATTTTATTTCTAATCACATACACATACACATACACATACGCATACACACGCACACGCATACATATATACACATATATCCAAAGCCTAATTGGCTTAAGTTTTAATAAAACAAATATCAAGTAGAGATTTTAAAATTAATTAGGTATGGGATTTTGATGTGAATATTCAATACCTAGGTCCAAGCCTTAAAATCAACCATAACAAATCATTTTCATTTTTATTTTATTTCTATTTATTGTGATTGCTTGGGCTAGTAAAAGCTTTGAGTGGAAAGGGAGAACTCAATTGCTATAATCAAATTAACAAAAGGTTTAGTGAAATTGAAGGAAAGAGATACATTTTGGTCCCTAAATGCCATTCATCCCAATTAAACATGATTCTAATGGGAGTTTAAGGTTTCATTAGCTTGAGGTTCAAATGGTACAGTTTTAAAAAAGTTATGAGCTTTTTTAAATAATGATAAATGTTAGGGTCTTAGTTAAACGTTAATGAACATGTTAAGGCCAAAAATATGTGTTTACCTAAAATTTAACCTATGAAGCCTAATTTTTAAAGTCTAAATTTTGTTTAAAATGGAGAAAAAAACTAAAAGATTAATTTGGACCGTTATGACCATTAGGAATATTTTTCCTTTACTTTTATTAATTAGTTTTGATTTTGGGTCAACATGCTCATTAGATTTTATTTTTATATTTTAGTCTTTAGTCTAGAGTATTTAACCTTTAGAATCTTTGAAATAACTTTTTACTCAATAAATAGTTAGGTCTAATCTCTTTTCTAAAAATAATTCAAAACTCAAAAAGCTTTCCCAATAATAAGACTAATTTAAGTAAATCTAGTAAATTTATTTTCATTATAAATAACTTAATTCACCAAATTTCTATATACAAGTTTATTCGCATTTAAGAATCCTTTTATCTTTTCAAATTAAATCCTTTACCCTTTTTTCATTTGTTAAGTTAATATATTTTTACTTATTTATCATCATTTTTACTCAAATTACAATTTCACAAGAATTAATTACATTTTCAAAAAATTAAATATATATATTTTAATAAAAATTAAAGTTTATTTGCATTCTAAGCTATAGGACAAATCTTTAGGTATCTTTAAGTATTTTATTTTAACTCTCAAGTAAGACCACAAACTTTTAGGCATTCAATCATAGATTTTTGTTTTCAATTGTTGAGTTTGTTTAGAAATTCATGCCCAACTTTATTTCATTTCAAGTTCTCCAAAATTTTCAAAGACCTTTTAGGCCTAGGTAACCATTTATGAGGTATAAAAGCGTGCTTAACACCTTCACATCTTATAAATTGACCCTCGAATTCAATCTTTTGGTTAGGATCCTTTTAGTTCCTTTATTTGTTAGGTGTTGTTATCTTCTTTTAAATTAGATAGGTGGTGACTCCATTAAAGTTTAGAGTTGATATTCAATCACCATCTTTGTTAAGGGAATGTCTTTTGTATCAACAATATATAGCCAAATTCAATCATTAAACTTAAATAATAAACAAATTCTCTATTCTTGGACTTTATAGCATGTTCATCATTCTCTTAGAGTAAAGGAACTCATACTCTTAAAAAAGAAGAGTTAAATTCATTAGCGTTACAAGCACTCTTAACATGACTTCTTATTACAAACAAGCTCGCTTGCTTATTTATTTCCCCCGACACTATCTCTTTTCTTTTGAAACCTCTCTTGAATTATTTTTCTTTTATCTCTCATTCTCTTTTTCTTTATAATTATTAGTCTTTGATGTGCTTAAATTATGCATATATTTTATTAAGTATTTGTGTTGAATTTAATGTTTTCTTACATTATTTCACTTAGTTTTATTGTCTTTTTGGATAATTTGGCAAATTGAATGTTGAGATAATATTATTCAAAAATTGAAAGCAATTCCAAACAAAAACATAAAGAAAAATCATAATTCTTTGAGGAACATAACTTGTTCCATACTTATATGGCAGTTTAGATCCATTATATAGAAAGTGTAGGAAGAGACAACACTTAGAGAAAGATTGTGTGGTGTTGAAGAAAACTATAGAGCAACACAATATAAGTTAGGGTAGTGACATAAACTATGTGCTATTCATTAGATAAATAGAAATATCCAAGTTTCAAAGATACGGTCAATGTTAGAGGTTGTGTATTAATTTTAAGGGAGATAGTGATAATCCACAATTTATTAACACAGTCATACTAGAGGCCTTGTATTATTCCTAAAGGAAATATGAAGATCGACTACCCAAGCATGATTGTGTCAGAGCTTATGCTCTCCATTTTTGTAAGATAGCTATGAGTACTGCTTAGTAATTAATCTTTATTTCATCATATGAAATCATATTGAGATGATTTAAGATACTATAGAAGAAAGATCTAAAATTTTTAGTAAGTTTTATGAGTTCTTAATAACTATAGTATATGCCATGGTCATGGCCCAATCTATGTCTTAATGACAGAAAAAAATAAATAGACAAAAGAAAACTTAATTGAAGAGGCTTTTAATATTGTTTCAGTTTCGGGTTAAAGTAAGTTACTAGGGAAGAGAGAAAAAAATATTAAAATTATTCCAACAACTCAAATCTCATACTGGAATATTGAGATCACATCTAGTACTCTTCATATTTTTATTTTTTATTTCTTTATTATGTTTATTGGTTTAAACATGATAAGTTACTAATTATTTCATATGCCTAGATAGGAGAGAACCTAAGTATTTATTCTTTCACAAATTGAATTATTTTTATTTATCAATTAGGATTTATATATCTTTGATTGATATTAATTAATGATTTAGTTATGATAACGTCTAAATCTAATATAAATTTACTTGTGGATGAATCAAAAGAGCCTGCTTGTGAGTGGATTATAGCTTAGGTAGAAGGGGTTGAATCAAGTTCTTAAGGTAGACCTATGTGATCTTCTTGGTGTTAGGGTGAAACCTTTTATGGAATTTCATAAGGTTTATTGCATTCAAAAGGGTGTTAGCTTGGTAAAGATACTGGTTAACTAACTGGAGTGTAGATGTTATAGTTTGAGAAAGTGGAATTTCAGTGTCTAATAAAATCTACCAATCTAAATGACAAAGCTATTTAAAATCAATTAAATCAAGACATCTTAGATGATATTAGAGGGAGTTCTTTTCTAAATGACAGTCGCATCTTCTTTCTTCACTTAATTATGTGCTTTATTTTATCTTTAGTGATTATTTACTCTTTAATCTATCTAATTTTAGGTTTAGGTTTAGGTTAGCTTTCTATTTAATTATTAATTATTAAATCCATCCGTTTTATTTAATTAACTATTTAATATTAGGAGAGTTTACCAAATTTCTACTGCTTTCTTATTGAATTAATACTCTATTTACCAGTATATTACTACTAACCGATTGATATGCTTATTTTAGGTTATGAGTGATATTTCTTGATAAAGGAAATTTTAATGGTAGTAACACACATCATATTTTTAGTGTTGTTATCGAGGAAGCAATTAGTGTTTAAGAGATTTTTTTTGGGGTAGACAGGCTCTAGGATGAAATAGGCCTGCTAATATACTTAACGTCCCTGCTGTAATATTTCACCTAAGAACAAAAGGTCCAACCCTTCAACACCCCATATAGGATTTACAACTTGTTAGTTCATCCTATTATATTATTCTATTAGCTCAACTCAGTCAAAATAGATATCTTTCAAAATTGGAGAATCTAACAAATCCCTATATATATTTTTTCTTTTTTAGTTTATCCATACTAAAATCAATATTAAAATGATATGAATGAGACTTCAAAAACTAACAACTCTGTTGATCTATAAGAGAATGTATAAATATTCCTTGAATAATGGAAGTTGTAGTGTTGAAGATTAGTTTTTAATTATTTAATGAGCATCTTGTATTTCATAAAAATTGGGGGCAATATAATCCTTATACAAGGGCCACCATAGCCAACTTTCCAGCATTTAGATACATTTTATTGGCAGTTCTCAAAAGATAGTCCTAACATATCATAAGATTCCATTTTTAGAAAATCCGCACTTTTCCAAACCAAGAAAACATATAGAATTTTAGCATTCTTCCTCAGAACAAATACTTTTATACATACTTCTTCTGGTTGATATATATATATATATATATATATATATATAATTAATGTAAGTTCAAATAAACATAATAAGTTCAAGTTCAAAAATCAACCTTAAAATACACAAGGTAAGAATACAAAAGAAACTAAAATAATTATCTTTTTTTTATTATTCTTATCAAGATCAAGTAATAGTTTTACGATAAGTCTATTCTTTTTCTATGTATATAAATTCTTACAATTCATAAATTGAAAGTTTGTTTCATTTTCTTTATTATAAAATTTTTATTCTAAATTCTCTTTTTTATATATTCTTATATTTCTTTTGTACATTTAAAAGTTTATAATTTTACTTTATTGTTTATATACTTGATGTTGTATTAATTACATATTTGGCTAACCTATTGATATGGATGAAGAGCACAAAACCATACGAGACTATGGGAAACTAGAAAACAATATCTCCTCTTTTAGGTATAATAACATTAAAACACTCTATAAGGCTTAAGAAAGATATAAGGATCTACTAAGGAGGTGTTAAGACCGTAGTTTAAATATTTCATTGCAATTTTAGAGTTTCAACAATAGTCTCGTCTATATAACAGAAATGATGATTAATGTAATAGCTAAAAAGCCTTGTATTACAAAAATCTAAAGTTGCCATAGAGTTGATTGAAGAGATGAGAAGGAGATATTAATAATGTTAATAAAGCTAGGAAAGGGCAACAAAAACTATCAAATATACATAATGAAGATGCTTTGACCACTTTGGCAGCTCATTTGAAGGCTTTCAAAGTAAAATTTGATAATATGAGTGTACCAGTTGAACTTGTATAATCACTATATTGTAATTCACATATTGGAGTTTTCATGTTTTTAAAGAAAAAGGAATGTGTTTCAGTTTCCTCCACCAGTTGACAACTTGCTAGTGAGATGTTTATCATATTAGTGCTCTTGCTCCTGGTAAGCAGTTTTCAAGCCACTAGTGAGTTCTCTGCTAGGAAACTACTAGATTCTCCTACTTAGCTTTCTTTACTCCTCTCTACACATCTTAGTTTTCTTTTGCTCCTACTATGTATTCAATCTCGTACCTCTTACATCTTCTTTGTTTTCTTACTTAATTCTTCTTCCATGTATAGTGTTTTATCTTATTTATTCTCCCTTTAGCTTTTTTATCCATTAATCATTACCTTTGACCAATAGTCTTCCATAATGGTTTTAACTTCAAAAACTTTCCCGCCTTTGGTTCATTCCTCTCCCCCTGCTTTTCCCCCACCTATAAATCCTTCCCACTCCCCTCATCACCACAATGTCAGCTCCTAGTTCTACCTCTCTTCCTCTATTACTTTAATACTACTTTGAATGCAGCTTCTCTAACCAAATGCACTTGAGTGTAGGTTGCAGGTAATCGCAACCCTAATTCCAAACTTGCATTATGCCCTCCCAATCCCACCTTAAATCATCATATTGTTTCCTATCCAATTTACATACTTCAAGCAAAAGTTCAAAAGTGGAAATCCACTATTGTTGGATTCTTTCTTAACAAAAGAGTCTCATTTCCAATTATAAAAACTCAGGTTATGACTAACTGCAAACAATTTGGACTATTAGATAGTATCTTGAATAATGATGATATTTTCTTTTTTAAATTTAAATCTTCTAAATTAGTTTTTGAATTCATCAAAGCTAAACATTGGTATGTGAATAATAAACCATTTTTGGTCTAATCTTAGAGACAAAGAGTGAATTTTGAAGAACTCAAACTCATTAACATACCACTATAGATCTGCATCCATGATACTCCTCTTGAATACTAGACTACAGAAGGTTTTAGTTACCTTCCTAGTTCCAAAGGAAGGCCTTTGTGTCTTAACCAAGAAATAGTTAGAACTAAACAAATTAATTTTCCAAAATCTTTATAGCCTTAGATACACTTGCAGATCTACCTGAGGTAGTTGTCATAATGAAATTCAATGATAACATGGAGCTTATTGAGGATAAAGTTAGAATCACATATACCTGGAAACCTCCTAAATAAAAATCTAAAAGGTTTGGAAGCCATCATTAAGAACTTTTAAGACTGGTAGCTATTGGGAACTTTTGCAGGATAAACTTTATCTATATCAATAGGGTTGTACCATCTACACTGAATGATGACTCAACTCCTATATAAGCTTATTTAAATTTAGATGCTTCTAAGATTTAACATATTTTAATAAATTCCAGTAACTCCACTAAAGATTTTGATCATATAACTAGGAAATCTTTGAACTCAGAACCTACACTCATTGTCCAATGGATTAAGCTCAACAACATGCTACACTAACTGACTCCTAGAAAAAGTTTCTTATTCAATATAGAGGAAAATTACAACATCAACAATAAGCTAGCATCAGTTGAGACCTTTCAAGTTATTACTAGGAGGAATTCTAGTAGTAAAAAGAACTTGTCTTCTTTTTTGTAAAGTCATGATTATCTTAGCATGGTATATAAGGGGCCTATCTGCCCCCATCAAGTAACAAACTATCAAACATTTTATTGCTAAAAATAAACTTATTGGGAATTCTGGAAACTAGATGGAGGAAGAATCACTGTAGCATTGTATCATTTTCCCCTCATCCTGGAAAGTTATTTCCAATTAAGAATTCCATCCTAATAGGACAATCCTAGTTTTGTATAACTTAAATAAAATGGAATTGATCAGCATGAGTATAAGTGATAAATTTATTCCCTTGAAGGTAAAATTTCTTGATTTGAATCTATATTTAAAATTATCCGTTATTTATGTTGTCAAGTAAAACTGCCAAAGAACATCATTATGGAATAAACTCTTTGATATCTTATATGGTATTAACACTCCTTGGCTTTTGCTTGATCACTTTAACTCCATTATTAACCCTAATTAGGTTGAGGGCTACTATTTAAGCAAAACTTCATGTGATGATCTCAGGAACTGCTCGAATAATATTAAGGTGACAATTTACCTTGTTGGCCCCCGAAATATTTTTGTTAAGTTAAGCGTGATATTTTATGGAATTTGAATTTTGTCCTTAGAATGAATGGAGTTGTTAAGCATGATTTAAATAAACTATGAGGTCATAATAGATTTATCATTGGAGTTAATTATCATGTTAATGTTAGTAGGATTTTATTGTATGGTTTAGTTGTATTAAGTAATAAGAAGGTTGAAGGGTATTTTTGGAAGGTCACTTAAGATTAAAAGAGCATAAGCTTATAAGGAAGGGTAGAATGGACTTTTTGGGCTTATTAAGGGTAAAAGGGGGAAAAGAAGTGTTGTCTTGTAATCGAAGAAGAACAAAAACGTGATTTGAAGAGAAAGAAGAAGGAAAAAAAATGTGAAAGAGAAGAAAAGTGAGAGAGTTTTGGCCATTAGAGAGAAAAGGAAGAAGCAAGTTAGGGTTTCATCTTTTCTAAGTTTTAAAGAGTGATTTTGAAGTTGTTCAAGAAGGGAAAAAGAAAGAGGAAGATCAGAACTTCCATTTGAGCCAAGAGACTCAACAATTGGTGAAGATTCAAGGTAAGTTTATGTTTAAACTTTTGGATTTTTGGAAGGGTTTGGTTCATGAAGCTTGAGAAATGCATGTGTTAAGTATTCTAAGATCAATTTCAGTATATATAGATAATTTTTGAGTTCTCAATTGGAAGTCCTATTGAATTGGGATTTTTGCCAATATTAAAGGAAATCAAGAGGAGAGGCAAGAGGAGCAAGAAGAGAGGCATCTTTGAGCAACTGCTAAGCAAGGAATTCAAGGTGGGTTACATTTTTATAATTGAATAATAAGTCATTAATGTTTCTTTCAAATCAAGAAAGTAAATGTTTTTCAATGGTATAATAAATGTGAATTTATTGCTCTTTGAATATTTTGAGAAAGTGCTATGTGCTTGGTATGTGAATATTGTGTGGATGATTTCTGAAAAGAATGCGAAAATGAATCTTTTTCTGAAATAAATAAATTACTATGTTTACGAAATTACTTTTAGGGAAACAAGTTTACAAGTTATAAAATACATGTTATGTGGGTCTGGTCTGGTCCATTCTGTATGTCAAGTGCACTTTGACTAACGGCTTCTCCCGCCTATCCGTAAGTGAGCTCCCTCTGGGATTCCCTCATGTTTACGACTGCGCAAAACCACAACGTGGGATTGTGTTAGTTCGTTCTATTAATGACTACACAGGACCATTTCATGGGAATGTGAGCTCCCAAACCATTTTGGTGTTCTTATGTGTGGACAAGTTTATTGAATCCATGATTTGAGTTGCTTATAAAGTGTGATAAATTAAGAATTTGGAAATATGTGCTTCATGATGCATTGTGAATTTTTTTTCAATGGTTTTGCTTGTTACTGATAATAAAATTGTTACCCATGAGCTTTATGCTCACCCCCCCTCCCCAATTCCGTCCTATCTTCAGGTGATGAGCAAGAGATTGAGTGATCAAACATAAGGGCATTACTCCGGATTATGCTTATTTTGTATTTTAAGTTAGTTTTTGTAAAACAAGGTTTTAGTTGCATTTTGAGCATTTCTACTTTGAGTAAATTATGTATTTTTGGACTATGACGTACTGTGGCTTGAAATGCCCACTAAAGCTTTGTGAAAACTCTTATCTTTTGATGATAATAAAATATGATTGTGTTCTTGCACATGACTCTCAAAGTTTGTAGATTGCATTTTCAAGCATTCATAAGGGTAAAATTTTGTGTTCTGACTTCTAGGGCTAATCTTTATTGTTCTAGGCTGAATCAAATAGGATTCTTCTTAAAAGTTGTAGATATTTTTCTTAGCTTTCCAACAGTATAAAATTTGAAATTTTCGGATTTTAAACGCATAAGATATGGCCAACAAACAAAGTATAGGTACCAGAAGATGTGGCCATTAGAAGAAGTATAGGTACCAGAAGATATGGCGGTCAGAAGAAGTATTGGCACCAGAAGAAGTGAGGCACCAGAAGAAGTGCACCAAAAGAAGTGAGGCACTAGAAAATGTGAGGCACTAGAATATGTGAGGGGCCAGAAGATGTGAGGCCCCAGAAGATGTGAAGTATCAGACGAAGTGAGGCACCAGAAGAAGTGAGGCACCAGCAGATGTGAGGCACCAGAAGATGTGAGGTATCAGATGATGTGAGGCACCAGAAGATGTGAGGAACCAGAAGATGTGAGGTATTAAAAGAAGTGAGGCACTAAACGAAGTGAGGCACCAGAAGATGTGAGGAACCAGAAGATGTGAGGTATCAGACGAAGTGAGGAACTAGAAGAAGTGAGGCACCAAAAGATGTGAGGCACCAGACGAAGTGAGGCACTAGACGTAGTGAGGCATTAGATAAAGCATCAGAAGAAGCAATTTTGACCCTCTAGATGGCAAAATTCTTCTTTAAGGTCTGTATAAAAGTTGTAGATCTCCAAGTCCTTTTTGAAACCGTCCTAAAACAAACACAATCTGATATCTTTACTGAAAGTTATGCCAATTGTCCCAAGATAGGTTCAATATGATTGAGGACATAAATGTGGTCGACTCTTTTTGCAATAACTTCATCTTCCGACCTCCAAATGAAGTGATTCTTAAACCAATAGTCTCCTAACATATTTCTATACCTCTTTAAAAAATTTTGGTTTCTATTGGGGTTGATTTGAAGATTATTAATGGAAAGAAAGTGGAGGAATCGATTGGAGAAGCATGACTTAGTTATGAGCCTACTTTGGCTTTTAATCACATCTTGACCTGTAGAGCTCCGGATGAGACGATTATCATTTCAAAATAAACTAAAGACATGGAGCTGCAATTGTTTTGAAAAATTCAATTTGTGTTTCCGCTGTCAGAACAAGTTGTGGTTAGAGAGTTCATGGAAATAACTCTACAGGGTAATTCATGAGCTCAAGTTTTATAGCTTTCGGATAGTTGGGCTCCAAAAATAAGGTCTAGCATCTTATCGTATCAGAGCGACTAGGTTTAGGTTCAGGATAGGGACTAGGTCTAGGAATATCCTAGGATTTGAATGAGTAGTTTTAAAAATATGAAATGAACATGCCTTGTTTTTAAATGAACCTCATGCATTCTTTTGTATTGTTTTACATGATTTGAAAAAAATTTTAAGCATGAACTAAAAGCTTTTTTATGTTTTCAATTAAAGGAGTGAATATGCTGCCTCGAAGAACTTGAGGAGATCTGACTCGATCTGGCTTTCATGGAGGAAGTACGGATGAATCGTATGTCCCGCAAGATGCAGGGACACACTTTGCCCCTGATTCTGAGGCACCTAGTGTGTAGTATGAAATGCCACTACCTCCTCCTCCTATGCCTAATATGGATCTGCGGTTGTTTCAAGCATTTGCTCAGTCTTTCACATATGCCATGGGCCAAAGGTCACAAGTTTCGATGCCAACTCCGGTGGAGAGGAGTGGGCAGTATGATAAGCTACGCAAGTATGTAGAAATAGATTTTAATGGTTCTACTAACCCAGAAGAGGCTGAAGCATGGTTGAAGAGGATCGAGAGAGTCCTGCTTTAGATGAAGTGCTCTGATGAAGAGAAATTAGATTATGCAGTGAGCTTACTGCAAGGGGACGCACTGCATTGGTGGGAATCAGTGCCCCATAGTCAGGTTATGCCTCCGGTGTTCTCATGGAGAGATTTTGTGGAAGTGTTCAGGAAGAAGTACCTCTCTAGGCTTTATGTACAAGAGAAGGCCAGAGAGTTTCTAAATCTCACACAGCGGGACATGAGTGTGAGCGAGTATGAGCTAAAGTTCACTCAGCTTTCCTGATATACGGCTAACATTGTGGCGAATGAGGAGGTCAAATGCCACAAGTTTGAGGGAGGACTTCATTTGGGGATTAAGGAGAAGGTGTTGATCCATAACTTTTGTGACTACCAATAGTTGGTAGATGTGGCACTTCAGGGCGAGAAACTGGAGAATATCAAGTATGAAGTGAATAAGAAGAGGAAGAACTAGGAGCAGTCTTCCAAGAAGGGAATGAGTGCTCCAATGCCTGAGAGGAGTAAAAGGAGTTTCCATACTCAGAGTGACGTGGGGAGTAGCACCTCTACTATGAACAAGAAATCAAGGGCAGCTTTAGTGTAAACCTCAACTGTGAGAGGCAATAGTAGGGTGAAGAGGAGCAGATACACTGTTGGGCCCCAAATTATTTCATATATTTTATTAAGCACGAATTGATTTAATTTTGTGTTCATGTTAGATAAATCAATTTAATTGGAGTTTAATTAGCATGTCAATGTTGGGAGGATTTATAGCATGGATTGATGGAATTTGAAGTATTAAATGGGAGAATTAAGAGTAAGTTAGAGTATAGTAATTAAAATGAAGAATTAAGAATGCATAAGGGTATTTTTGGAAAATCACTTAAGCTTAAAAACTTTAAATCATTAAAGGAGGGGCTAAATGGACATTGTGCAATCATTAAGAGTATAAAAGGGAGAAAGAAGACTTGTCTTGCGTTTGAGAGAAGCAAAATTGCGAGTGAAAGAGAGAAAGAAGAGAAAGGAGAAAAGAAGAAGAACAAGCTAGGGTTTGGAAATTCTTGAAAAGCTTGAAGATTTTGAGGTTAAAACACGTAAGTATGAGTATTAACTCTTCCTGATTGTTAGATGAATCATTTTTAAGGTTGGTTAGAAGTGAATATGTGTAGGAAGTTGTGATGAATGGTTTATGTGAATGTTTGGTGGTTAATGATCAAAAGTAGATTTTGAATTGGTTGTGAATGATTTTGGGTTTGAATGAAGATGAAAATGAAGTAGAATAGATGGGTTAGTGTTAAGATGGGTTATTTTAAAGGTGGGAAGTAAGAAGATGAAAAATGTCCCGAAACACGATCTCAGAATGGGTTTCTGGACATTTTCGCCGCGGCGAACTCAGACAATTTCGCTTCGGCGAACTTGTTTTTTGCCGTGGCGAACTTTCTAGCACAGAACATGCTTTGGTAATTTGGGCATAACTTTTGATTTAGTTATCCAAATGGACTGATTTTTGATTTTTTGTAAACTAGAGACATATGGATACAAATTGTATGAAGGAATAGAGTCTAAATTTAGTTCTTAGGCATTTCAATTTTGGGATGGAAGTTGGATATAGAATTTTGTTTCAGCATAAGAAATAGCTTAAAATTGTTGAGGTATGACTTTCCAATATCTAAACCAAATTGAATGGAATATTTGGTTATTGTTTAAGGTGATCAAGTGATGCAAGAGAGGCAAGAGGAGCAAGAGCAAAGACATCCCTAAGCAAGTTTATAAGCAAGGAATTCAAGGTGGGTACATGTTTATAATAGAGTAAATAAGCCACTCATTGTTTTCTTTGAATCAAGGAAGCTAAATGGTTTCAATTGCATCATAGATGTTGCATTTGTTTGCTTCTTGGTTGGATTGTGAAATTGTTACATGTTTGCTACATGAATTGTGTTGATGATTTATGAAAACATTTTGAAAATGATTCTTTTTGAAAAGATGAAAGTTTATGAAATCAGGTTTTCGGAAATGTTTCTTTTTGAAATATCTCATGTGCATGAAAAACAAGTTTCGAACAAGGTGCCATTTGGGCAAACTGTTTTCGATTCATGAATTACATGTTATGTGGTTTGGTGTAATCCATTTAAGAATGTCACGTGCACTTCGACCAAGAAAAGGCTTCTCCCGCTTGCCCGCTAGTGGCACGGAGCTCCTTCATGGACTCCCTCATGTTTACGTCTACGTAAGACCACTATAAGGAATTGCGATAGTACGTCAAGTTTTATGACTACACAAGACCATTAAGTGGAAATGTGTAGTTCATCATGTTTATGAATTTACCCAAACCATTTTGATGTGATTATGTGCTTTTGAAATATTAGCAAGTTTGATGCATACATGATTTACAATTGCTCATGAACTGTTTGATAAAATGAGAATTTTGAGAAATAAGTGTTTGGTGATTTTTCATGTGAAATTATTATGGTTTCCAAAAATGTAAAATGGGGACGAGTTTTGGAAATGGTTTTTTTCTTATTTCTCGATTATAAACCTGTTATCCATGAGATTTAAGCTCACCCCCTCCCAATTTCCTCCAATCTTAAGGTGAGGAGCAAGAGATCGAGTGGTCAAGAGTCAAGGCATCACTCTAGATTGCATGTTTTGTTTTGTTAGTTTTTTTGAAGTTAGACATGTAAAACAATGCTTTAGTCGCATTTTGAGTGATTCTAGTCTTTATAAACTTTGTATTTTGGATTATGTTGTAAGGGGGCTCGAAATGTACACTAAAGCGTTGTAAAACTCCTAATTTTGATATTAATGAAGTATATTTTGGTTTTGTATATGATCCTCCTTATGTTTTTACAAAGTATTTGATTTTGGAAATGAGATTAAGATTTTAAGAGTTTGTTTGTGGTTAGGTTCTTATAAATTTTTGTTTTTGGGTTGTACAAATGAATGTGGTTGAAAGATTTTAAGTTTGCATGTAGTAATGTAGGACATCTTGGGTTGAGGGTTTAGTCTATAGGGGTTTTCGCTGCGGCGAAGGCAAGAGTTCGCCGCGGCGTAATTCACCCAAAAGGTCAGTGAGGTTTACTCACATATGTTCGCCACGACGAGACCAAGAGGTCGCCGCAGCGAAAATAAAATTTCAGACTTGCCGCGACGAAGTTCAATATGCCCGTCGTGGCATAAAATTCCCGAAGAGTTCAGGGGATTTTTCCAATATGTTCGCCGCGGCGAAGCCTACCTTTGCTTCCAAAGGAGTTTTTCTTTTAAATTTCCAACTTCTAAGCCCTCCTCCATGCTCAAGCTTCACGATCCCAAGTCCGATGTTGGGCTCCGAAAACGGAGTCCAACATGTTGTGGTATCAAAGCGACTAGGTTTTGTTCCAGGTGTAGGACTAGGTTTAGACATGAATGGGGCAGGTAAAGACATGAAATGAACATGCATTGTTTTAAATGAACAGCTTGCATTGTTTTGAATTGTTTCACAGGATTTGAATTATTTCATATGATTTGAAATTGTTTTATACTATTTAAACTGTTTTGCATACTTTGAAATTGTTTTGCATGAACTAAAGGTTTTCAATGGTTTTATATTGAAGGAGTGATTATGCCACCTCGAAAAAGAACTAGAGGAGCTTTGACTCGATCTGGCTCTCGCTAAGGGAGCATCGATGAATCCTATATCCCACAAGATGCAGGGACACATTCTTCTCCTGATTCTGAGGCACCTAGTGTGCAACATGAGGTGCCTCCATGCCACCTCCTATGCCTCAAACAAAACCTATGGATCCGCGTTTCTTTCAAGCCTTTGCTCAGGCTTTCTTATATGCCATGGGCCAAGGGTCTCAAGTTCCGATGCAAGCTTCAGTGGAGAGGACTAGATAGTATGATAAGCTCCACAAGTATGGAGCAGTAGATTTTAATGGAACTACAAATTCGAAAGAGGCTGAAGCCTGGTTGAAGAGGACCGAGAGGGTTCTGATTCAGATGAAGTGCTCGGATGAGGAGAAGTTAGATTATGCAGTGAGCTTGCTATAGGGGGTGCACTTCACTGGTGGGAATCAGTGCCCCACAGTCAAGATATGCCTCTGGTGTTGTCATGGAGAGACTTTTTGGAAGCTTTCAGGAGGAAATACTTCTTGAGGGTCTATATTCAAGAGAAGGCCAAGGAATTTCTGAATCTCACATAGAGGGATATGAGTGTGAGTGAGTATGAGCTGAAGTTTACTCAGCTCTCCCGGTACGCAACAAACATTGTGGAGAATGAGGAAGATAAGTTTCGTAAGTTTGAGGGAGGTCTCCATTTGGGGATCAAGGAGAAAGTCTTGATCTATAATTTCTGTGACTACCAGCAGTTGGTAGATGCTGCACTCCAGGCTGAAAAACTGGAGAATATAAAGAATGAAGTAAGCAGGAAGAGGAAGAACATGGAGTAGTCTTTTAAGAAGGGGATGAGTGCTCCGACGCTTGAGAGGAGTACACGGAGTTACCACACACAGAGTGAAGTGGGAAGTAGCGATTTTGCTAAG
The DNA here is from genome assembly GCA_027563885.1 of Erythroxylum longipes. Lineage (NCBI taxonomy): Eukaryota > Viridiplantae > Streptophyta > Magnoliopsida > Malpighiales > Erythroxylaceae > Erythroxylum > Erythroxylum longipes. The sequence goes on from JAOQMS010000179.1 coordinate 26,827,080, forward strand.
AACAAGCAGGCAAAGGCAGTTTCAAGGCAAGCCTCTAGTGTGGGAGGCACTGGAAGGATGGGGAGAAGTAGATACACAAACCCCAACTTGAATATTGTGAGAAGCTTCACCAAAGAGAATGCTTCAAGTTATTTGGAGCATGCTTTCGATATGGAGAGAGAGGATACATGATCAGGGACTATCCCCAAGTAACAAGGCAAGAGGGGTCGCAGTTGCAAGCCCCAAGGAGAGCAGAAATAATGGGAACCAGACCAGTCACTGAGGTGGGTAGTTCTGGAATTGTAAGGAAGGCTATTCCTCTAGGAAGGCCAAGGGGTTAGGCACAGGCAAGGGTGTTTGCCCTGAAAAGGGAGGAAGTTGCAGCCGCACCTGATGTTGTCACGGGTATGGCTCAGTTACTTAATTATGAAGTATATGTTTTGATTGATTCTGTCTCCATGCATTCATTTGTTTCTGCAAGTATGATGTTGCATGCTATGAATTCAGTGCCTTTGAATAGTCCATTTCTTGTTAGTACACCTCTAGGGAGGAATGTGATAATCAGTAAAAAATATAAAGGTTGTGAAGTCTTCATTGATAGTGCTAGACTGGTAGTGGACCTCCTACCTGTAGACCTAAAGGGCTTAGATGTTATACTGGGAATGGATGCTATGGAGAAGTATCAGGTGAAGTTGGATTGTGTCCTTAAGGAAGTGGAATTTGATCTGGGCAACGGAGAGAAGGTGATTTTCAGGGGGGATAGAAAAGTACCATCGCCAAGAATTATTTCTGCTTTATTAGCTGATAGGATGATGAAAAAGGGGTGTGAAGCCTTCTTAGCACATGTTGTGGATGCTGATATGAATGAAAGAAGGTTAGAGGATTTTTTGATTGTAAGGGAATTTCCTTATGTGTTCGCAGAGAACTTACCTGGTTTGCCACCGGTGAGGGAAATTGAGTTTGCCATCGACTTGATTCCCAGAACTGCACCCATTTCTATACCACCATATAGAATGGCTCTAGTTGAATTGAGGAGCTTAAGGAACAGTTGGAGGAACTATTCGAGAAGGGCTATATAAGAATGAGTTTGTCACCATGGGGAGCACCGATTTTGTTTGTTAAGAAAAAGGATGGAATATGGTGGATGTGTATCGATTGTCGAAGACTCAATAGGGTGACTATTAAGAATAAGTATCCTTTGCCACGAATAGATGATTTGTTTGACCAGCTGTAGTGAGCAAGGGTCTTTTCTAAGATTGATCTCAGGTCAGGTTATCATCAGCTCAGAATTAAGGAGTCTGATGTAAGCAAGACAGCCTTTAGGACTCGTTATGGGCATTACGAGTTTTTATTCATGCCTTTTCGATTGACCAATGCTCCCGCTGCTTTCATGGATCTTATGAATAGGGTCTTCAAGGAGTATCTGGATCAGTTTGTCATAGTGTTCATCGATGACATTTTGGTTTATTCCAAGAGTGAAGAGGGACATGAGGAACATATCAGAATAGTATTGCAGACATTAAAGGAGAAGGAGCTTTATGCTAAATTTAGCAAATGTGAATTTTGGCTTCATGAGGTGATATTCCTTGGACATGTAATTTTAAAGGATGGGGTACATGTTGATTCGAGGAAGGTTGAAGTAGTAGTGAATTGGCGTGCACCGATGGTAGTGGCAGAAGTAAGAAGTTTTCTAGGTCTGGCAGGGTACTATAGGAGATTTGTTAAGGGATTCTTGATGATAGCTTCTCCGATGACCAAGTTATTAAGGAAGAATCAAAAGTTTATATGGAGTGATGAATGTTAGAAGAGCTTTGAGGAGCTTAAGCATAGATTGATAAGTGCTCCAATTCTGACTTTGCCCACAGGAGAGGAGGGTTATACAGTGTACAGTGATGCTTCAAGAAAAGGTTTAGGTTGTGTGTTGATGCAGGGAGGCAGGGTGATAGCTTATGCTTCGCGGCAGCTAAAGCCTTATGAATTGAATTATCAGACCCATGATTTATAATTGGCAGTAGTGAATTTTGCCTTAAAGATTTGGAGACATTATCTGTATGGGGGTTCAGACGAGGATCTTTACTGACCATAAAAGTCTCAAGTACTTACTGAGCCAGAAAGAGTTGAATTTGAGACAGAGAAGGTGGA
>JAOQMS010000179.1:26833273-26861863 GCA_027563885.1 Erythroxylum longipes
GAAATATTATACCATGATATGAACAAACCCACGAAATTAATCATCACAAATATTATACCACAAAATCACAAATTCATAAAAAACCTACCCAACACAATATCGGGTCTCAGTTAATCAAGATCTTGGGTGGAGATCTGGGCGTGGGTAGTGTTGGTGGCTTTTTTGGTCGTCGGAGATGGAGGCGTGACAGCGACAGGTGGAGGCGCGACCAGCGACAGCGGAAGGTGGCGACGAGCGACAGTGGAAGGTGGAGGCGTCGAGCGGCGGAGGAGGCATGGATCGGGCGAGGTGCGACGTCGCGTGGTGGAGGAGCTGCGGAGGACCACCGAAGAGAGCTACGAATTGTCGGGAGTCGGCGACAACAGGCAAGGACCGACGAAGTGAGAGAGAGAGTGAGAGAAAATGAGAGCAGAAGTGAGACAAAGCAGATCGGGGGGGGGGTGGATTTGTATTTTTTTTCATTTTAATCCTCAAACTTTTGAGGATTTACGATACCGGCCCGGTACCGTCCGGTATCGTGGGTATCGTGGGTACCGGCCGGTAACGACCGATAACGGCCAGTATCGACCGGAACCCAGGGTTGGTACCGTGTAGTAGGGTACCGTTCCGGATTCCGGCCGGTACGGTACTGGTACCGGCCGGTACGAAACGGTACCCAATACGTTGCTTTCAATTATATTAAAAAAGGATAACAAGGCAAGTCAATTAAGCTGATAATGAGAAATTTCATTACTGAAGTCTTCAGATCAATAAATCTTTTAAAAAGCTTTTTACTTACAAATTGGTTGACATTTACAAGCTCAATAAAACAAAAGAAAACTAATAAATAAAATAAAAGAAAATTAAGACCTTACAATTTATTTTTTTTAATTACGTACTTCTGAAAATTGTTATTCCTTGTATAAGAGGTGATGTCTTCATTTGTTACATAGGATATTTCTTCATTTTTTTATTTGATTAGGCCTCTGTTTACCACTTCTCAACTTATATCGATTTTTTTCTTTTCTTATTTAGTTTTATTTTGATTAATTTGATATGATCTTTTATGGAAAATAAATTGAATTTCATGAAATAGGTATCAAATTCGGGAACAATCAACATTTAATCTACTCTAAGCAAAGAATTATGGCTTAATAACCAGATACAATTTGGCCTAAACTTAGTCTAAATACCATATTATACCTAAGTTCACATCCTAATCCCCTAAACTGCTGCTTGACACTTGGCACATACTCACTAACACTTGTCGTCCCCTCCTTTGTAAAAGTGTGAGATGTGGTATGAATCTCTTCCATCAATCCCAAAGGTCACCAATATTCTCGTTTGAATCCACTAGGGTTCACTCATATTCTACGTATTTAAGATGAGGGAGCTTAGGAGGCAGTCATGGATTCATATGAATCAAGTGAATCTCGTTTCTCAATTCCTTATTTCACGATTTTAATCCTTTTGATAAAAGATCTAACTTTTGCTTAGGTTATCGTCTTCTAATTTTCAATCTAGTGAGCTTTCTCTCTCTTTTATTGTTTATGAAATTTCTTTTTAAGAGTTCTATACCGTACATGCCCATTTAGATTTTTGTTCATGCTTTTACTTTTTTCTAAGTCAAAGCTTGTTAGCTTTTAGACTTAATGAGTTGTGTTATAATTTTGTTCAAGTTGTCATATTCAAGTTTTTTTTAATCTTAGTGATATTTGATATTGGAATTTCATACCATAGTTCACTGACAAAAATATTATCGTCATAAACAAAATTTTTCACCCTTTTCACTCTTGTTTTTCTTTCTTTTTTTTAATAAAACAAGTGAATTGAAGGATTGATAACACCATGCTTGCAAGATTGAAGCTTATATATGTAGAAGGTAAAGGTACAATTTTGAAATTCTAATGCTAAGACAACCCTTATTTTTCTAACCAAAGTTAACAAGGGGCCGTTTAATTCCATTTATGTTTTTCTTTTGTGGTTTTTATTTTTTAGTTTTAGTTTTAGTTTTAGTCTTTAGTTTTTATTTTTTAATTAAAAAATAGAACCTATTAGGTTAGATTTCTAATATAAAAACTAGAAATGAAAACCTTTTTGGTTGAGATTTGTAATAAAATTAAAAATAAAAACATATTTTGTTTTACCATCCTATTTCTAACTTTGTAATTATACTCTTATTTTAATTATTTTTAATATAACATATTATGCTTTTAAAAGTAATAATTCTCATTATAATCAAAAATAAAATATATGCAAGTTCATATAATTAGATAAATTTTCACATTAATTGTATCTAATAAAATTATATAAGTTTAAGATTGTAGAAATCAAAACGAGTCTTCTAATAGATTTACCATAAAACTATGGCTTTATTTCATCTTTGTCTTCACTTATCGGAGGGGTTTGCATGACTGCCTTTTTTGGCTATGAACGTGATAGGAGGTATTTTTGGTGTACGACAACTCATTAAACTATGTTAAGGCAATGCCTACCGTGCTAAACATGTGAGGGTTTTGCTTTTACGTTTACGGAGATGAAAGAAAATAAAGGCTATTAAATTTATATATATCACGTGACTTGCAACATTAACAAAAATATTAATTGTTACAAAATTTTGTAATGTTTAAATTTTTTAATAATTAACCCCTTTTTTCAATGACAAATTGACAAGTACAATATTAAGTATTTGTTTACTAATATTAGTAAATAATTAGCAGTAATATCACTTGTTTTCTTTAAATCCCAAAAAATTCTCTTTTCCTTGCTAAGTACCATGTGAACTTGAACTTTAGAAGTAAACTTCGATGTAACAGAAGCAGTTCCACGAGGTAGCTGCTGTAATGCTTCAACAAGAGATCCATCAACTATTTTGATATTTTGTAAATGCTCATATCCACCCACTTCTCTTGTCAACTCATTCTTGGTTCCTGAGAATTTTTAAAGCAGTATAACTAAGGATAGCTTGTAGATCCTTCTATAAGGAACAAAAAACCTAGTTTAGAGTACTTAAAAAATCATTAACATGAATGGTTGAAAAGATTGACCTTTAGTTCCAAAAACAACAATCCCCACCTTAACCTGTTTACCTTAGATCAGCTGCATGTAAAACAACAATGCAATTAAGGAAAGTAATTAGTGGAAAGTTGTTTCCAAATACTGCACAATAACCAAATTATCAACATCCAAAACTTGAATATTCAAGCGAATCAATAAAAAAAGGCACATACACTTGAAGAAAAAAAGAAAACAGAAATGGATCAGTAGAAAAGCTTGAAGGAATACCTTCTTTTGTATAAGGACGGAGCATAATTTTTCAACCTCAGGTAGGGTGTCGTGCATAGAGGGACCAGCGCCAACTAACAACACCAAACCTTCCTGTTCCAATAGACACAAAAGCTTCACGTTAATTTCTTACCTCCTAGGCAAAAACAAAAAAAAGAAACATCAAGATCAAATAATTCAGGCAAGTTCAAAGTAGTTAAAGATTGTCAAATAAAGAGTAAAGGGAAGTTGGTTCTAACATTTAATTGAAAACCAACAAGCAGAAATGAACTAAATGGGTTCTTTTATAGTATAAGGAAAACGTTAAATTGGAAAAAAGAGAAAGAGTCAGTATAGGCTTACCTTATTTCGACCCATTGAGTGCGAGTATAAGACAGAAGGAAGAAGAGAGCAGAATAGAATACAAGTGCATAATCAACAGCTGGTATTGCTTCTTCCTCGTCCTGCTACTTGGCTTCATCTGGCTCTCTACAGAAGAACAGATCCACCTATAAATGGAAAGAAAATAAATGGAATAGAGCTTATTACCTTGTATGTGTGAGCTAGTACATGTAAATCACACACAAACACATAAATGAGTCTGGCAGCCAATTGAAGTTTTTTCCCTAATTTTGGCAAGGTTGATGATGTAAATTCCTAACAAGAAATAACATTCATTTAAATCATAAAAGTGAAAAATTATAGGACTATCCATCAAAGTCTTAAAGTTTGGAACTTGGAAGATAAATTCCAGTGCACAGTCCAGGTGAAGGAAAAGAAAAACCTAGAGGCGAATAGCTCCTTACACCGTATTCACTCCGATGAGGCAAGCATATAGACACTACCTTCCCTTCATAATTTACTAAAAAGAACTTTGAAAAACCCAAAACATTAAGCATATAGACACTACCTTCCCTTCATAATTTACTAAAAAGAACTTTGAAAAACCCAAAACATTATTTAGAGCAGCCAACTAGGTATTATACAATCATAATACATAGGTATCAGAAACATGATCCACCCAGATAATCCTCCACATGCACTCAAACGTATAACAAATCTACCAGAAATACCAAAATAGAAAATTTTGAAAACTCACCTCGTGAAAAACTAAAAATCAGCCGTTTTCTGCACCAATAGTCACTCCGATTAGGAAATGCTTAACTTGCGGGCCAGTGTTGAAGCTGTTTGCAACTTCTCAACTCTGGTTAGTGAGGCCGTATGTTATGAGGCAAGAATCGAAAAGAAAAAAGAAACATATAAGAGGTTTCGAGAGGAGTTTGTGATAACAAAATAGATGGAAAAAAGATAACTAGTAGGTTTCAAGAGGAGTTTGCTAAAGAGGATGACAGTGACAGAGATAAGAAAATAAGGATCTGTCAAAATAAAATACAATGAAACGTTATTTTCTTAAAACTAACTATTGGGTTTTTTATATATATATATATATAATTTTCATAAACAAGAAATTGCAGCAACACTTGTTTCTCTTTTTTTACAAAAAAAAAACAACTAAAAAAGAGAAACAAACGACTCCAATCTAAATGAGAAAGTATGTTTTCCAAAATTAAAGGAGTCTTTAAGTTAAATTGTATTGGTACTTTGACAATTATCATCAAATAATGTTAGAGATAAGAATTTGAGAATTTAATTTTAAAAGTTCATATCATATTTAATGTAAATTTATAAAGAAAAATTGATCAAATCAAATCAGCAAAATGAGAAAATCCTAACAATGTATTCTATTAAAAAAATTTATGATCTTTTCTACATTAATAAATGTTAAAATTTAATGGTAAAAGAAAGTTAACTTTTGTTATGAAAATAAAGTTGACTTGTGTTATAAAAATACAATGCCGAAGGAGAAAAGTGGATAAAAAGAAACAGAACTCGCGGGCAAGTCACTCCCACCCACTCCAAGCTCTGTTTCGCAGCTTACAATGCAGTTTTTCCGCTTCTGTTTCATCTCTGTATTAACGTTAGGTATTTCCCTTCTAAACCATTATTTCCTTCATTTACTTGCATTCTTTTCTGAGAAAATACATCGAATGAACTGTGTCGGTATGACCATATCTGAGGAGTGGAAAATCCCATTTCACAACTTATAATCTTTGTCGAATGCCCTACTTGTTTTCATTCAAATCCCATAACTTTTTGAATTCTTTGCTTTTCAATTTTAGGCCACGTATACTGGAGATCAGATGAACAGGCCATCGATTGCTTTAAGATTTTGTTATTAAACTCACAAAGCTGTCATTGGACTGAAAGTTAAAATTTCATCTTCTTAAGAGAAGTATTTGACACTATACTTTGAACTTTTAACAGGTTCAATGAAACTTGGTTGGACTGATAGTGGGTTCTGCTCTGCACCTACATTCCTAAACACTGAACCGAACTCCAAACCTCTCTACTGGAAAGTCATAAATCCGACTTTGTCTCCTTCTCATCTTCGAGGCAAGTTCTAAGTCTAATTCTGGAAGAGGAAGGTCCTAGTTCTTATTGATTCCTAGAATTAACGATCGTATGTCAGCAACTTGCTAAGTTTATTGTGCAATTTTCTTGCGGAAGAAGCTAGTCTCTGAAGAAGATGAAAGAAAATGAAGCAAGATTTTTCCTTTACAAATCTTCTATATTTGAAGATTTGCATCCAGTAGAGGGAAGGGACATTTGGTGTGGTTACTGCTATTGGTTTTTTAAACTAACTGAATGGAGGAATAATTCAAGGCAAATATATATTAACTGTAGAGAATAGATTATTTTTTCTTTTCATTCTTTGGAATTCAGCGATTGTATGGTCTGGGATTCTTATAAAAATTGCTTTCGTATCAATTATAATTACTTTAAGCTGATACTTTAGGCGTATTTCTGGTTTTTTCCTTACTAATAAACTCACCACAAATTAAATTTGTTCTTTTGCAGACTTGCCAGGTTTTACTCGCAGTGTGTACAAAAGAGACCATGCTTTAATAACACCTGAAAGTCATGTATTCAGTCCTTTACGTCAGTGGTAATAAGGATCTTGTTTTGAATTTTATTGTAAAGAAGGTGAGACTTGATTTTAGCTTGTTAATTCAATTGACTTTTTCACAGGAAAAACACATTGGGGGCATACCTAATCACACCAGCTATGGGCTCACACTTTGTGATGTACCTAGCAAAGATGCAAGGTTTTCTGATTTTGATTAATGAACTCATCTTTGCCCTTTGGTGTTGGTATTCAACGAATTAACTGTTCTCGTTAATCCAACTATGGACTTTTAATGCTTTTGGTTTACTTGAACGCTTTAGTTGGGAAAAATTTGTGATTAATGTTGGTGAAAGTTGTGGCTTTCAAATTTGAGCCAACTCTCAGTTCATCTGATAAACACTTTGATGTAAAAGATAAGTAATGTATATAGAAGAAATAAAAAAGGAATAATTAGTCAATCACAAGCCTTAATTTGGTAAGACGAGGATGGAGAATTGAGTTGATATCAAAGATAAGGACTAAAATTTAGATTGTGTTAGGTTTTTTCCTTAGATAGGAAGTAGTAATGAGTTAAATATATTATTCTACTTTAGATATATTATCTAAGTTGTTTAGGACTTATAGAATTTTTATTAGGACATGATTTAAATTTGTTAGAAACTTTTTCTTACTAGAATAAGGGGTCTAAAAACTTATCTATAAATATGTGTATATTCAACCCTTCAATGACACACAATTTGAAATTTCCTACAAACATGAGTTTTTAATTAGAAGGTGTGATGCTTTATTCTAAGAGTGATTTTTCTATCAGCAATTCCATTTTGTTGAGGTGTGTAAACACAAGTTGTTTGATGAAAAATTCCTTTATCTTTCAAAAAAGTGCCAAGACTTGTTTTGTTCAGTACCATTATCAGAGCGAAGTATGCTAATTTTTGAGTGAAAATGTGTTTCAATCAAAGTATAAAAAGTTTGAAATACTTGGGGAACTTCAGATTTTTCTCTTAATAGATACATCCAACAAAGTCTAGTGTAATCATCTATAAAGGTCACAAACCATCTTTTACTAGAGATTGTTTTAACACGCGAAGGCCCTCAAACGTCACTATGAATTAAATAAAAAGGTTTGGACGATTGATATGTTTTAGAGGTGTAAAATTTTTTATGAATTTTTGATAAAATGCAATGTTCACATTGAAGTTTTGAGCAATCAACACGTTTAAACAAATGAGGCATCATTTTATTGAGATACGGGAAGCTAGGATGGCCTAATCTATTATGCCAAAGCAAAATTAGTTCCTTAACAGAGGTAGAACGGATACTACCGACGCATTGAGCTTCTTTATGCTTGGAGTCTTCCTAAAAAAAGTAGTAGAGACCATCTATAAGTTTAGAACTGCCGATCATCCTCCTTGTAGTCTGGTTCCGAAACATGCAATGAGCATCAAGGAAAGTGACAGTACAATTAGATTCCTAAGTAAGTTTACTAACGGATAGAAGATTGCACCCAAGTTTAGGCACATAAAGGACCGATTTAAGGCAAATATTAGGAGACAAGTGAATCAAACCTTTTCCAGCTATAGGAGAAAAAGACCCATCTGCTGTACAGATTTTTCCATGACTAGAACAGGGATTGTAAGTATGAAATAGATGAGAGTGACTAGTCATATGATTAGAAGCTCCTAAATCAATGATTCAAGGAGTGGAATAGCATGGGAAAGAACACAATAGAGCTTGAGAAGAATTGAGATTACTACCTGTTTGTGCAACAGAGGCATTAGAGGCACGTGTGGATTTAGAATTAGGTTTCAGCAACTTTAGGATTTGATTAATCTGCTCTTGGTTGAATGGTCCGATGTCCACCTCATTAGCAACAGGGGTTTTATTGAATTTACCCTTGTGAGACCCCTTCCAATTGGTAGGCTTCCCATGGAGTTTCTAGCAGGTTTCTAGGGTGTGTTTTGCCTTGTTACAATAGTCACACCAGACCCATGCTTTCTCTTCAGGTTTCTTGCCACGACTGCCAACATTGCCTATAGCCAAGGCTGAAATTTCAATACTAGGACTGGGGAGCCATTTTCCAAGCATGAATGGATGTCTACTTTCTTCACGTCTCACCTCAACAAAGACTTCTCCAATAGGAGGGAGTGGTTGTCTCGCAATGATCATGCCTCTCACCTCATCATACTCAACATTTAAACCGATTGGGAATTTAAAGATCCTGTTATCCTCAATAGTTTTTTGATAATGGTTAAAATCCTCAGGAGATTTCCATTCATCAACTTTAAACATATCTAGATCTTGCCATACACGCTTTAGGGAATTGAAATACTTGATAACATTATCCTCACCTTAGCTGATTTGACCTAATTTCAGAGTCAACTCATATACTTGTGATTGGTTTCCTAAATCAGAGTACATTTCATGGACGTTGTCCCATAATTACTTGGCTATATAGTAGCACGTATAATTGGAGCTGATGTCTTCCTCCATTGAGTTCACCAGCCATGTCATAACCATAGAGTTTTTTGCATCTCGTATTGCATATGTAGGATCATCTACAGCAGGTTCCTTCTTGTCTCCAATTAGGTAGCCAATCTTGCCTCTTCCACGAATGTACATTCGTATGGATTGAGATCAGCGAAGAAAATTTTCTCCATTAATCCTCTAAGAGGTAACCTGAATGGAGTGGGATTCAAAGGTAGGATTATGAGTAGTAATAGGTTAAGCAGGGTGGCTGGAGGATTCTGTAATGTCAGACATAGCTATCTTAGAGGGATGGCGGCTAGGGGTTTATTCTTGTTTAGGGTGCTTTGATACCATATAGAAAATAGAACTTGAATAGAGGAATAGTTATTATTCCCCGTTCACTTTACATTGCCACATAATATATAGACATTACAGATTTCTATTATAGGAATTTACAGCTGTACATGATAAGGTCTTGATTTGACTTAGCTAATTACAGTTGTACATGATATGATCACGATCCGATTTAGCTAAGTTATTGGAATCAAATATTCACCAAGAATATCTCTCAACAATTTATCTAGCTCATTCTCTAGCTACTTGAAACAGCAAGGTATTCAACATCAATCCCCTTGCTCACACACTCCTCAACAAAATGGGATAGCTGAGCAAAAAATCCAACATATTGTTGAAACAACTCATACCATGTTAATCCACATGAATGTACCCAAAAGTTTCTAGGGAAATGCTGTACTCACTACATGTTTTCTTATCAACTGAATGTCATCTTTTGTGTTAACGGGTAAAACTCCATTCTTAGTTCTCTTTCCCTATCAAGATCCTTTTCCCATTAATCCTCGAGTATTCAGATGTGTTTGTTTTGCTCATTAGCTTCAGCCTAACACGGATAAACTAGATCCAAAAGCTATAAAGTGCATTTTTCTCGGGCACTTATGTTTGCAAAAAGGGTATAAATGTTTCAGCCCCTTGTTGGATCGTTTTTTTGTGTCTTCTGATGTTACATTCTTTGAAAACACACCGTACTTTTTAGATGCCCAGTCTATCTCTGCTGACACTGATAAGTGCCCTACCAATTCCTTTTTTTCCTTCCCAAACAACTCCCAATTATGTTGCTCCTGATACTAATCCTACTCCTTTGGAACGTCTATCTCATCCTAATTTGTAGGTTTATAATTGACGCACTCATCATGAAGTACGACCAGATGATTCACGCTCGTCCACTGTCTTCTATACCTGTACCTAAGTCTGTTTTAGAAGCTTTGGATCATCTTGGATAGAAACATGTGATTGAAGAAGAGATGTTGGCTTAAAGCTAATAATAAAGGGAACTTAGTTCCTCTTCCACATGGGCAGACAATTGTGGGTTGTCATTGGGTGTTCAATGTTAAGGTCAATTCTGATGGCACGGTTAATCGTTTAAAAGCTCGTTTGGTAGCTAAGGGTTAGACATAAGTGTATGGTATGAATTATACTAAAACCTTTTCTCCTATAGCCAAATTGACATTAGTTCGTGTTTTCATTGCATTAGCAGCCACCCATGATTGACCTCTTCATCAACTCAATGTAAAAAATGCTTTCCTTCATGGTGATCTTCAGGAGACTATTTTTGTGGAGCAACCAGTAGGGTTTGTCGCTCATGGGGAGACTAATCTAGTTTGTCGCCTTAACAAATCTTTGTATAGTCTAAAACAATCACCGAGAGCTTGGTTTGGGCACTTTAGTACAGTGGTTATGGAGTTTGGTTTGCATTGATGTGATGTTAATCACTCTGTGTAATATCGTCACTCTGAGGCCGGTAAAATTCTTTTGATCATTTATGTTGATGATATTGTTATTACTGTAGATGATAAAGTAGGAATCCAGTCTTTAAAGTTATTCCTATAGACTAAATTTCAAACAAAGGATCTTGATTTACTAAAATATTTTTTGGGTATCGAGATAGCAAGGTCGAAGATGGGGATTTGTCAATCTCAAAGAAAGTACGTCCTTGATCTTCTAGAGGAAATAGGTTTGTTGGATACAAAGCTAGTTGAGAGCCCCATTGAACCAAATGTAAAACTTAATGCTGATAAAGGAGAGCAGTTGGAAGATCGAAGTAAGTATCGAAGACTTGTTGGTAAACTAAATTATTTGACTGTTACTCATCTAGATATTTCGTTTGCTATAACGTAGTGAGTCAGTTTTTGGGATCTCTGCGAACTAGTCATTGGGATGTAGTTATTAGAATTCTGAGATATTTGAAAGGCTCTCTAGGGTAAGGTCTTCTTTACTAGAATCATGGACACATTCAAATTCAAGGGTATACAGATGCAGATTGGGCAGGCTCTTATGACCGACGATCTACTTCAAGCTACTGTGTGTTTTTGGGTGGAAACATGGTGTCATGGAAAAGTAAAAAGCAGTCAGTTGTTGCACGTTCTAGTGCTAAGTATGAGTACAAGGCTATGGCGTATACTACATGTGAGCTAATTTGGTTAAAGCATCTTCTTGGGGAACTTGGTTTTGAGCACTCCACTCCAATGAAGTTGACGTTTGATAATCAAGCAACCATTCATATTGCCTTGAATCCAGTCTTTTATGAGAGAACCAAACATATTGAAGTGGATTGTTACTTTGTTCATGAAAAGCTTCAAGAAGGATTGATTGAGACACCATATGTCAAGTCAGAAGATCAACTTGCTGACTTACTCACCAAAGCATTAGGGGGGTCTCAATTGAAACCTACATGTAACAAGCTCGGAGCTTATGATATGCATGCTCCAGCTTGAGAGGGAATGTTGGGAAATATCAATATTAGATCCTAGGAAATATCTATATTAGGGAGAGTATGATCTCCCTCTTTATTGTGTGATTTCCTCTTTATTCCAAAGATCTTTTCCTTATGTAATTACCCCTATATAAAGGATGCAAGGGTCTTGAGTTTGAATCAAGCTCTCAGTTAAATATTCTCTGAATTTTACAAAAGTAAAGGACAATTGACTAAAATAACAAAACAAGGTGCTGAAGAGATTAACCAATGGATTCAAGAGCTTAGTGGCTCAAAACTTGATGATATCCTTAGTATTGCTAATGAAGATTGTGTTGTAGTGGTTGATGAAGGAGAAGAATACTTGAATGAAGATGTGCAATTAGTACAACATAGAAATAAAGAAAAAGTTGTGTGTGCACTTGCAAAGTCAAAATTCAAAAATGATGGCAAGTTAGTGCATCTGACTACAAGAAGCAACAATACGTATGTTCTTGATTCCTATGTTGTAGAGAAGCCATGTGGTTCAATATATTGGTCAAGACTTATAATGTTGTCCATACTACTAAACTATTATTCAAAGAGATTGTACATCTACATGAATTACCTTTAACCATCGTTTATGATCATGATGTGAAGTTTATAAGTTATTTTTGGAGAATTCTATAGAAAACATTAAACATTTAGCTTAAATTTTCAAGTTTTTTCTATCCCCAAATCGATAGACAAATAGAGGTAGTGAATAGAAGCTTGTGGGACTTTTTAAGATGCTTGGTTCAAGACAATGTCAAAAATTGGGACCTAATTCTCCCTGTGGTAGAATTTGCATAAAACAGTTCTATAAATAAGAGGTCTTTTGAGATAGTTTCAGGAGTTCAACCAAGAAATTCTATTGATCTAGTTCCTTTACCACAAACAGCACGAGTTAGTGTTGAAGTTGAAAGTTTTGCACAACACATGAGGGACATCTTTGATGAGATATGATGAAAGATAGCAACCAACAAATTGTCTTATAAAAAACATGTTGATCAATATCGTTGATTGGTGGATTTCAATGAAGGGGATTTAGTGATGGTTAGGATTCATCTAGAGCGTTTTTCGAAAGGAAAATATCAGAAACTTCATTCATGGAAAGTTGGACCTTATAAGATTATCAAGAAGATAAGTGCCAATACTTAGTATATAGAAAAAATAAAAGAGCTTAAAGTATATAGAAATAAAAGAGGAATAATTAGTCAACCACAAGCCTTAATTTGGTGGGATGAGAATTGAGAATTGAGTTGACATCAAAGATCTGGCTGGAATTTTGATTTTGCTAGAATTCCTTATTTGATAGGAAGTAGTAGTAAGTTAAATATATTATTCTATTTTAGATATGTTATCCTAGTTGTTTAGGACTTGTATTGTTTTTATTAGAACAAGATTTAAATTTGTAAGATCCATTTCCTATTAGAATAAGTGTTCTAAAAACTTCTCTATAAGTATGTGTATATTCAGTCCTTCAATAATAAGCAATTTGAAATTTTCATACAAACTTGAGTTTTTAACTAGAAGGTGTGATGATTTCTTCTAAGAGTGATTCTCAAACCCTAAAAATGATTCCTAGTTTCCTATTTTCCATTGTTTTGTTCCTCCCATTGTTTTGTTCCTCACTAAAGTTCCAACAATCAAAATCTTATATTATAGCCATACCAACCTCAAATTCTAACAATATTAAACCCTAAAATTCTAGCCTAAATTTTCAACAAACAAACCCTAAAAACTCAGCTATACCTAATATGAGATTTTAGCATTCTTAACCAAAATCTAGCCTTGAAATTTGATATTCCAGCAGTCTAATATCAGCCATATATCCTAATTTTGTGATTTTTAGCTACTAGTTAATACTTATTCTATTTGTCCTACATCAGATTTGTTGCATGTAACATGCTTTGCTTTATTTTTCACTGTGATTCTGTTGTTAACATATTTCCCCCATGCTGTAGTTAGGGCCAAAATTTTTCTTTAAAATTCTTGGTATTTTCTTATTTAACTGATATAATTCTATTGATACTGTATAACTGTCATTTATAAATTCCAAGGATTGTTTCTTAGCCATAGTACTTCTAGCAATTCTCTTCCCATGCTTTATGAGCTTAAGCATTTTAGTCAAGAAAAATAACACCTTTCTCCTTTTGCAAAACCTACAATTTGTTGGGTTATAGTCATGTGGAAGCTGGACGCTGGAATTCTATGTTAATGCTGCTTTCCATATGTATTCTGGCATCAAGTTAAGCGGCACACTTTTGCGTTTGAACTTGAACAATTTGTCATTTTACCTCAATATCTTGTCTGTAGAATTGCGAACAACATCTCTTAAATCTGCTGATATTACTCAAAAAATATAAAAAGTAAAACTAATACTAGATTATATGCTCTGCAGAAAATTCAAGTTCGGGGCTTCCTGATCATGATATAGAGAGGTGTGGGGGGTTTCTTTCTAAATTCTTGATTAGCAGTCATTGTTAATTTGACCTTTTAATGTATCAATCATGTCTGATATACACTTCCAAATTTTATTAGGTTCATATTTGTGGTTCAGGGCTCTGCAAGTCTTAAGTGTGCGACTGGTGAAATCCATCAACTGAAGGTTAGAATTTTTGCATATTAGATACAGCAGAATGCATTTCACCATCTTATACCTTTTCTATCTGAACAGCAACGTATCTGTTTGTCAAAACAATTATGACATGGTTCCTTTTATTTCGGTAGGTTGATTCATTTGCTTATTTACCTCCCAACTTTGAACATTCATTGGAGTGTGGTACTTCTGCTACCATTGTTACCGTAGAGCGGAGGTTAGTTCGTATATCAATTATAATTAACTGGAGAAGTTTCTTTCGGTTATCTTTATGGTATTTGAATGTTGCGTATATTTAAAAGTTTTAACATTAGGAAATTACTAAAACCTAGAAAATCTATTTTGAACTAACATTTTGGTGAATTACAACAGTTAAGCATATGTTGTTGTAGCTGTTACTTTAATTTTATAATTATTAACCTAAAAGACTTTCTGGGATTCTTAGATATGCTTCACTGGGAAATAGTACGACTGAGCCAGTGGTTGGTTCCACAGATACACAACCACTTCTTGAAACTCCTGGTGAGGTAAGTTGGGTTGGTTTAATCAGTAGCTCAAAAGGCTAGGGACAGATTTTGAAAAGAACACATGACTACATGCAAATACTTGTTCTCTCCATAACACATGTCATATTGCATGTCTCAGTGTGTATTTCTGTGTATGTGCATACATTATAGAGCAAAACTGGTGTCATACAAAAACTAATCCAAACACAAAATAGAAATTATGTTTGTTGTATTATTTCCAAGTTTAGAGAAACCTGACATCATTATTGCCATCCTTTTCCCTCTCTCCTTGCTAAGGTTAACTTTTGAACTTACTTCTTTATACATAACAGGAAATAGGAGGAAACAAAATGTTTCATGTTGCACCTTAATATGCACTTGAAATAATTGAAAGATGGATGCTACCAAGGTCCTTGCAAACATTAGAAGACAATGTATTGACTTCGAGTTGTCTTCTTCTCTTACCAAAAGATCACAGTTCCTAAATTCTTCATAAGCATCATAGGGAAAAATATTGATCATAATATTAAAACAAAGAAAACCTGAATTAAGATTAGAAGACTACTGGAGTAGTGACCCATAGCCTACTGGAGTAATGACCCATACACCTTGCTCTTCTTCTATGATGCTCTTGTTATAAAATTATAATAGCTGAATGTAAAAAGTCCATCTTTTTTACCTCAAAGAGTGTAGGTTAGTGTTTAGTTTTCCATGTTACGTTTCATATGGATCATGCATATTAATCTCTATTCCAGTTAGAAACATCTTGTGCATATTCACCACTTAATTTTCACATATCATCCTTGTGTGCTACTGACTAGACCATTGTTTTGAAATCTCTATTCTTATGAACAGTGTTTGACCTTTATTATATTTCCTATATATTATATCAAACAACACACGAACACACAAAGAGACATACCTAATGGTTTTAACGAACACACATAACCACTTATTAGATGTTCTCCCTTTATTTTGTTAGTTTTCTTTATTATGTTTCATATTTTGATAGGTCTTCGATCTAAGGAAGCTTCTTCCCGAATCATCGACTTATGACTTCAATATCCATGTAAGCCATTATTTTGTCTTCAAATTTTAAAGATCTTTTTGGGAGAAGCCAATCTCAATTAATTGTTTAGTTGTCATGAATAAGTGTTTCCTTGAAGGGATTGCTCCAATAGTATTTATTTGAATGAGAAAAGGATCTTTTACCAAGATAACTTCTAGTTGTATTATCTAAATATAAAAAAAGAGAGATCCCAAGATTAGGAAGTTTGAAGATGAAATGTATATGTTTTTGGAAGACAATTCATCTCCCTCATCTTCTCTCCTATATGCTTTGTTACTAACTTTGGTATATGGTAGTTCTATCAATTACAGATGATGAGAACCAAGCTGGCCTAAGTAGAGCTCCAAAGGATCCATTGAGCATTTAAGGAGGCCCAATTACAAGAGCTAGAGCCAAAAAGGAAAAGGAAGCTATAAATGGGCTAATTGAAGGGATATGAACTAGACAAGCTCTAATTAGCTTGGAGAGAATTCAAGGCCCAATAAATCTGATCCAAGTTGAGTCAAAGAGCCCAATGAGTGTCTAAGTTATTCAAATTTGTTCCAAGCATTCCAAGACATGTTTAAACTGACCAAGGCTTGGGGAGACATTCAAAAACATGTGCAAGTTATCCCAACAAGTTAGGAGCGGTTTTAGGCATCAAATAATATGTTTTACGCAAGCTGTCCCAACAAATTAAGAGTGATTTTAGGCATCAAATAATGTGTTTTCCTCTTGTTTCTTGTCCAGACCAGTTGTTAAGATTGTGTTCATACTATGATTAGCTTAAATCATGTGTGATTTTTTATTCTAGTCAAATTATTCAATTAAGGTGTTTTCTTAATTAACTCAAAAGTAAATGCCTATATAAAGGCAAGCATTGTATTGTTTACTTAAGAAAAATTCAGAATCCATTTGAGTAGTGTGAAACCCATAATTTAAGCTGATCATAACATAAATGCAATTCTAACAGTTGGTCTGGATAAGAAACAAGAGGAAAATACATTATTTGATGTCTAAAACCACTCATAATTTGTTGGGACAGCTTGCACAAGTTTTTGAATGTTTCTCACAAATCTTGGTCAGTTTAAACATGTCTTGGAATGCTTGGAACAAATTATAATAATTTAGACACTTATTGGGCTTCTTAACTCGGCTTGAATCAGATTTATTGGGCCTTGAATCCTTTCCAAGCTAATTAGAGCTTGTTTAGTCCATATCTCTTCAATTAGCCAATTTATAGCTTCCTTTATCTTCTTGGCTCTAGCTCTTATAATTGGGCCTCCTTGAATTCTCAGTAGATCCTTTAGAGCTTTGCTTAGGCCAGCTTGGTTCTCATCATTCCCCCACTCTTCAGAAGGATTTGTCCTCGAATCATCACTTGCACCAAAGAGAGATAAATTAGCAACATGACAAGTAGCACTTACATTACCATATTCACTTGGAAGATCCAATTTGCAGGCATTGTCATTGATCTTTGCAAGCACTTGAAATGGACCATTTCCTATAGGATGCAACTTTGATTTTCTTCGTTGCGGAATTCTTTCCTTGCACAAATGAACCCAATCCCAAACACTAGGTTCTAATATCTCTTTCTTCCGCCCCTTGTTAGTTGAGTTTTCTATTGCTTGGTCCTCTTCTCAATATTCTACCTTACTTTCTCACGCAATGCCTTGATCAAATCTGCCTTCCTCTTTCCATCCAAACTAACCCTTTCCTCAAATGGTATTGGTATCAAATCCAATGGCGTTAATGAATTAAACCCACACATGTTGATTTGCAAAACCAATTATTTGTTTTACGCTAAAAACTACAAGTATACAGGTCGTTATTTGTAGTAAAAAGCAGATATTGTTCTATAAAGATTGTGCTTAGACACCACTTAATTCAGGTTATGCTTTGTTTAAGACTCAAATTTGAATAATAACTGAAAAGTAAACTTAATGAAAATCATCAATGCTAATTTAGCGTTTTATGTGTTTATGGGATGTCAGTTCTATAAGATTGTAGGATTGATTACTCTCTCTCGAGTTATAATCATTCCCTAAATTGTAAACCCTAATCAAATTATGGACTTGCAATTTCTCAATTCACAAATTACCCACAATTCTAGCTAGTTCTAAAGTTCTCTAATAAACAATCGGGTCTCGCGTGGGATCTCTCTGCATGAAATTGCAGACTAGATTGATTAAGTGGTCAATTAGGTCACCTAACTCTCGTTAATCTAAGCTAATCATTTTTATCTGGTTCACCCTCTTGGTTTGTTACCAAAACATGCAAATACATCAATCAATCACAACACCCAACTCAAGTAAACGCAGATCAACTAGATTAACATTAAAGATAAGCAAAATTCCGAAGGTAAAGTTAGAACACCATGAACAACTCAAAATCCATTTCCATACGACCCATCTCAATCTTACACATTAAATGAATAAATAGGTAAATGGGGAGGAAATGAAACTTAGGTTGGATGATTTCAAGAAACAAAAGGTTAAAAGCTCAATAGGGTTGGAAAAGGATAGTAAAATGGTAGGTCATTTAAGTCAAAGGTTAAAGCAAGAAAAAGTAAGTTCTGAAGGTAATTACCTAAGGAAGCATTACACAAACAAATGCCCCACCACCAAATGTTACCCTTTAGGGAAAAGAATGGCATTCCCCAGCACCATCTATGAAATTGTATTTTCCTCTCCAATCCTGTCTCTCTACAATGAGGTTAAAGACTATTTATGAACAAATGGCTTCGACTCATCACCAAATAGAGAGTGTTAAAACGAGGTGAGGCCTAGGGTGGTAACAGTGATCATGGTACTAATACATGTCACTGCGGTGCCTATACTAAAGAAATATAAAATTAAATAGAAAATAAAAGAAATATAAAACAAAATACCCCATCACCAATGTTCCCTTGACAAAAATACCTATACACAAAAATGACTCTTCTATGGTTCAAAGAAATAAACAAAATGACTATAGAATGGAACTATAAAGGCTCAATTCCTCACATAGGCTCAAATAAAAATTCATTATGCTTCTATACATTGCCTCATTGTTCAAGTGTCAAGTTCTGAGTAAGCTTATGCGGCTAAATACTTTCTTCACTCAACATGGTTCACTCTTCACTCAAGTAGCCTAATTTAAGTTTATCCATGCATTTAATCTCATTCTAATTAGTATGATAGAATCTCATGGCAACGCATTCATCACAAAGATTCAAATGTACGGGAAATGACACGCCTAATACTAACAACCTAACATGCATCCTAAATAATATGCAAAAATGCAAACATAAAAGCAAAGACTACCTCCCTACACTTGAGAACACATTGTCCTCAATGTGAAAAGGAGAACACCCTAAACCAACAACATAATGAAAAACAACGCACAAAATCACAAATAGAATAATAGAAGAGATTAAGGGCAAGATGGGCTCGAGGTGGTGGGGTTGGTGGAGGAGGTGTGTTTAGAAAAGTGTATCTCAGGTGAGAAGGTAAGAGTTTTAGTTCTACATTAGGAGACTTTACATTGGAAAGTGATGTGGGTTCATCCCCTCTTTGTAACTTCTCTTTCTCACTTTCCTCACACAAATCCTCTTCACTCACACTCTCATCCCTTTGCACTTCAACATAATTCATATTTTACTTGCATGGTCTTGACTGTGAATGAAGAAGCTCCTTGCATGTTGCTCAACTGCTTGGTGAGGGCAGTAATCTGTGTTTGCAAGGCTGTCACTGAGTCAAATGGAATTATTTCTTTTTGCTCCTTGGACCCTTGTCTACTCCTTTCATTTGACCACATACAACTACTACTGGCTAACTCTTCCAAAAGATCATGAGCTGCATCAATAGTTTTTCTCATCAAAGACTCTCCTGCAGCTACATCTATTGTTCCTCTTGTATTCTGAGTCACACTATTGTAGAATGTTTGCAAAAGAAACTCCCTCAGAAGGTTGTGGTAGGGGCAACTCCTTTGTAATTCCTTGAATCTCTCCCAAGCTTCATACAATGATGATTCTCTATTACTTTGTTGAAAGTTGGTGATCTCTTTAATAATTCTTGTTGTCTTGGTCAAAGGAAAGTACTTAGCCAAGAAAGCTTAGGCTAGCTGCTCCCAAGAAGTGATTTGGCTTACAGTGAGTGAATTGTACCATGCCTTTGCCTAATCTCTCAAGGTAAAAGAAAACAATGTCAACTTCACGGCATCATCCGACATCCCATTAAACCTGAAGTTATCACAAATCTCCATGAAATTTGCAAGATGGGCGTTGGGATCTTCGTCGGACAACCCATAAAACTGCACATTGCTCTGAAGTATGTTGAGGAGTGCCGGCTTGATTTCGAAATTATTGACTTGAATCGCTGGCCTTGCAACTCCTTGAGGACTGAAACTTAGCCTCATAAAATCCATCAATATCCTCTCAGCTCCTCCTTACTCTCTTTCTTCTACCATATTCCTTTGTATTTTGTCTTGGCGTTTGACTCTTCTTAGTTCTCTTTCGCGCCTTGTAATATCTAAACGCTTTTTCTCGCTAAGCTCGTTGGATCTTCTTGTGTTCCTTGTGTTCATGCACTTGCAAAAACTCATGGAAAAGTATCAAACACTCTTAAATCAAAATTACCTAAACTAAAAAAGATGCTAAACAAAATAATCATCGACAACAGCGCCAAAATTTTGTTGATCTGCAAAATCAGTTACTTGTTTTACGCTAAAAACCGCAAGTATACGGGTCGTTATTTGCAGTAAAAAGCAGATATCGTCCAACAGAGATTGTGCTTAGGCATCACTTAATTTAGGTTGTGCTTTGTTTGAGACTCAAATTTGAATAATAATTGAAAAGTAAACTTAATCAAAACAAACTAGCAAAAATCGAATAATGTAATAATGGAAATCCGTAAAGAGAATCAAATTATGGGAGAGGGGATTCTACCTATCATTAATGTTACTAGAGCCTTTTATGTGTTTATGGGATGTCGGTTCTAGATGATTGTAGGGTTGATTACTCTCTCTAGTTATAACCATTCCCTAAATTGTAAACCCTAATTGAATTATGGACTTACAATCTCTCAATTCACAAATTATCCACAATTCTAATTAGTTCTAAAGCTCTCTAATAAACAATCGGGTCTCGCACGAGATCTCTCTCCATGAAATTACTGAATAGATTGATTAAGTGGCCAATTAGATCGCTTAACTTTTGTGAATCCAATTTAATCATTTTTATCCGGTTTACTCTCTCGGTTTGTTACCGAAACATGCAAATACATCAATCAATCACAACTTCCAACTCAAGTAAACACAAATCAACTAGATTAACATTAAAGATAAGCAAAATCTCGAAAAGTTAGAACATCATGAACAACTCAAATTCTACTCATACAACCTATCTCAATTTTACACATTAAATGAATAAAAAGATAAATGGGGAGGAAATGAAACTCAGGTTGGATGATTCGGGAGAGTAGTGGCATCGGGAGATCACCTATTTTGGAAAGCTTCGGCGTCGAAACCCTCTTTGCGTCGAAACCCTCTTTTTCTTTCTCTTAGTCTTCTCTCTCTTCTTTCTCTCTCTTTTGGGTTTCCAAATGTAGGCAAAATGTAAACTCCTTTCTAGGGTTTCATCCTAATCTTTTGTAGTCTTTACCAATTAAGGTAGCCTTAGTATCTTTCTGGGTACGAAATGTCTCTCGAAAACTTGAATCCGAAAGTGACTCCGCGTCTGCATGCGTGTAGGTCACGAACATAGCCCTTGGTGCACGATCGTGGCTGGTTTACCTACTCTCTGTCACGATCATGACAGATTCCCCACGATCGTGGCCCTATGCTTGAGTTTCTATCACGATCGATCGTGGCCCAATGTTGGTGCTTTTGTCACGATCGTGGCCATGTGTTTTGGTCCGGTTCTCCTTCGAAACTCTTCTGAATGCCCTGAAATATTAACAAATTCATCACGGCACTTCATGTATATAAAATTGAAGCTTAAAAACATATTCTCACCCAAAGAACACTTAAAACACAAATGCTTATGAACTGACACAAATCTTAAGCTAAACACACACTAAACAATCAACTTAACCACTAAATACATATCAAATTACCTATAAAAATACAATGCAATCTACACCTATCAATGCACAACATCAAAAGGAGAGTAGTTTGTTACTGAATGGACACTCATATTGTAAGCAAATTCAACATAGGGCAAACACGCTCCCAATTCTTCAAATTCTTTTGTATGAGGCAAGCAATAAGGTAGATAAGGTCCTATTAACAACTTCAGTTTGACCATCGATTTGGGGATGACAAGATGTTGAAAATAATAACTTAGTTTCCATCTTTGCCCATAAAGTCTTCCAAAAGTAGCTTAAGATCTTACCTCTGTCACTAACAATACTCCTTGGAATGCCATGTAAACTCACAATCTCTTTGAAGAACAAATCAGCTATATGTGTTGCATCATCAGCTTTATGGCATGGAATGAAATGAGTCGTCTTTGAGAATCCTTTCCCCCTTTTGACTTAGGTAAACCTAAAACAACAAAAATTGAATCCTTTCCCCTTTTCGACGTAGGGAAACCTAAAACAAAATCCATAGAATTATCAACTTAATGTTCATTAGGTATAGGGAAAGGAGAATACAAACCATGAGGCATAACTTTAGACTTAGCTTGTTTACAAGTAATTCACTTCTCGCAAAGTCTCTCTACACCCCTTTTCATATGTGGGCAAAAAAAGTGATCACTTAAAACATCTAAGGTTTTTTCTAATCCCAAAATACCCCATTAAACCTCCACCATGTGCGTCCCTCACTAATAATTCCTTTAAAAAAGATTGAGGAATGCACAACTAACTTTCTCTAAACAGGGAACCATCATGCTTATAGAACTTACCACAATGCTCCATTATCACATGCCCCAAATATGCTAGAAAAGTCATGGTCATTAGCATATAATTCTTTTAATGTACTTAAAACCAAGTAAGTTTGCATCAAGTTTAGAGAGTAAGGCATACCTCCTTAATAGTGCAGCAGTCACAATGTTCTCCTTACCTTGCTTGGACTTAGACGACAAATGAGAATGTTTCAATGAACTCCATCCACTTGGCATGTCTTTTATTCAACTTACCTTGTCCCTTGAGATGTTTCAATGACTTATGATCTGTATGTATAACAAATTCCTTAGGTCAAAGGTAGTGTTGCCAAGTTTGCAATACCCTCACTAAAGCATACAACTCCTCATCATAAGTTGGGTAATTCAAAGCTGCCCCATTGAGTTTTTCACTACAATAGGCAATTGGACACTTCTCTTGCGTCAAAACAGCTCCAATACCTATTCCTGAGGCATCACACTGAATCTCAAAAGTTTTTGAAAACTTAGGCAATGCTAAACAAGGTGCTGAACACAGCTTATCTTTAATCAAATTGAATGCATGCTCTTGATCACTACTCGACTTAAAACTAATTTTAGTGAGTGGTGCTGCAATGGTACTAAAATATTTAACAAAAAGCCTATAAAAGCTAGCCAACCCATGGAAACTTCTTACCTCTGTTATGGAATTAGGTGTTGGCCATTCTTGGATAGCCTTTACCTTTTCTTCATCAACCTCAACACCTGCCATATCCATGCAAAAAGAACAATTTTAAGATTGGCATAAAGCTTCTCTTTTCTCAAAACATTTAAAACAAATCTTAAATGTTCTAATTGCTCATCCATAATCTCACTATAAATTAAGATATCATCAAATTAGACCATAACAAATTTGCCTTTGAATGCATGCAACACATGATTTATTAACCTCATAAAAGTACTTGGTGCATTAGCAAGATCAAATGGCATTACAAGCCATATAAACCATACTTAGTCTTAAAGGCAGTTTTTCATTCATCAACTTCTCACATCCTAATTTGATAATAACCACTTTTCAAGTCATTCTTACTAAAAACACGTGATCTATGTAATTCATCCAACATATCATCAAGCCTAGGGATAGGATGTGTATACTTTACCTTTATGTTGTTGATAGCTCTACAATCAACACACATCCTCCAATATCTATCCTTTTTAGCCATAAGAAGTATCGGCAACGCACATGGACTCGTGCTCTCCCTTACATGCCCTTTTACCATCAACTCCTCATCTTGCTTTTGAAGTTCCTTTGTCTCCTCAGGATTACTTCTATAAGCTAGTTTGTTTGGAATTGAAGCACCAGGAACAAGATCAATTTGATGTTCTATTCTTCTAATAGGTGGCAATCCACTAGAAACATCTTTAGGAAACACGTCCTCAAATTCCTGCAACTAAGAAACAGTGACACTAGGCAAAGAAATGTTAAGTTTGTTAGTATTAAAATAAGCCTCTTTATACAATAGTACAATATTGGCTTATTTGAAAGCATAGCCCTCTTGACATCACTCTATTTTGCATAAAGGTTGCACACTTCCTAATTTTTCTCTCACTGCACTCTTGTTCTTCTCCTTTTTCATCTCCACTCAAAAGTTACTTTCCGCTCCTCTTGAGTTCAACCACTTCTTTCTTTTCACTCTTATTTTGTTTCTTTTTACTAATCTCAACTTCACTCTCTCTTGTTGTGTCACTCCCACTTTTAACTCTTATTTGA
Organism: Erythroxylum longipes; assembly: GCA_027563885.1. Lineage (NCBI taxonomy): Eukaryota > Viridiplantae > Streptophyta > Magnoliopsida > Malpighiales > Erythroxylaceae > Erythroxylum > Erythroxylum longipes. The sequence goes on from JAOQMS010000179.1 coordinate 26,857,504, forward strand.
TATCCATAAACTTTTTTTTCTGGTAAATTAGAAGATTTTATACAAAATTGAAAAGTTATGTACATCACTGGAGACTACTTGAGTAGTAATCTCTTACCTACCAAAAGGAAACAAAGGTAAATACATGATATCCATATACTTGCCTAGGGGTTAATGTTGCAAGAGTGATTGGTTTCCCATTCATTATAAAAGAATATTTGTTCTTGAATCTATCATGCATTGCATGCCTATCATATTGCTAGGTCTCCCCAAAAGAATGTTTCCAACATGCATAGGCAATACATCACACAAAACCTCATCTTTATACCTTCTAATTAAGAATGAAATTAGCACTTGCTTTTCTACTTTACGTTCCCCACAATCATTCAACTATTGAAGTTTATATGGCCGTGGGTGCTTTGTAGTAGGTAAACTCAGCTTCTCCACCAATTGCTGCATTTTTGCAACTACTACTATCAATGATCATGCTAAATAACTTGTCTTTAATGTGGCATCTTGTCTGGAAGATATTGTCACGTTGCTAATCATTATCTTCGTTCACTTGTGTACTCAATGCACGCCTAATAACCAATGCTTCTCCCTTAACAAGGTACTCCACGTCAGTAGCATCCTCCAAAGGTGACATGGATTAATCATCTGATTCACTTATAGTCTCAATAACTCCATTCTCTCTCAAAATCATAACACGTTTGTTTGGACATTAAGAGGTAATATGACCTATTCCCAAACATCGAAAACACTTAATATCCCTATTTCTTTTTTGTTGGGAAGAATCGTTACCATTGGTGGATCTCGTGTTCGTGGCCTTATAGGAATCATCTTTGTGCTTGGAAATAGCCCTGCATTCCTTTTTACTCCAATTCGGTTTCCATGATGAGGAGGAGCCCGAATTTTGGCCAAACTTTGTGGGACCCTTCCTTTTGAGTTGTGTTTCTACTTTCATGGCCATGTGCAACATATCTTCTAGCTCCACATCATGTTGTAGCTCCATCAAATTGGCTATGTCTCTATTTAGCCCTTGCAAGAAACGTGCCATGGTTGCTTCTCTATCTTGCTCGACATTAGTTCGAATCATTGCAATCTCCATCTTCTTGTGGTAGTCCTTAACACTTTTAGACCCTTTATTAAGGCCTTGCAACCTTTGATACATATCCCTATAATAGTGATTAGGGATGAATCTCCTCCTTATTTGAGTAGTGTGAAAACCATGATTTAAGCTAATCATAGTGTGAATACAATTTTAACAGCTGGTCTGGAAAAGAAACAAGAGGAAAACAATTTTTTGAGACAACTTGCAAATGTTTTTGATGCATAAAACACATTATTAGATGCCTAAAACCACTCCTAATTTGCTAGGACAGCTTGCACACGTTTTTGAATGTTTCCCACAAATCTTGGTCAATTTGAACATGACTTGGAATGCTTGGAACAGATTGGAATAACTTAGATACTCATTGGACTTCTTGACTCAACTTGGATAAGATTTTATTGGGCCTTGAATTCTTTCCAAGCCAATTAGAGCTTGTTTAGTCCATATCCTTTCAATTAGCCCATTTGTAGCTTCTGTTATCATCTTGGCTCCAGCTCTTGTAATTGGGCCTCCTTGAATGCCCAATGAATCCTTTGGAGCTTTGCTTAGGCAAGCTTGGTTCTCATTAACAGAGATTGGGGATCTGTATGAAATGTATGATATACTTGCATCTAATACTACTTCCAAAAATTTTGAATTGAACCCATGTCATTGGTTGTTTATAATAGCCTAATATTTGTACGTATCAAAGCTTTCTTTTTCCTTTTTGTACGCTAGCATGTCTTGGTCTCTATGTGATGCACTAAAATGAATTAAATAGAACTTGAGAATTAAGAGGCTTGGGAGAATTTGTGCGAGAGACAAACTAGGAAGAAACAATGAGAAATATGCACTGATTCCTAAAACATCCCATATAAACGAAAGATTTCACTATTTATAGCCCAAATGGTAGTAACCATCAATAACTACATTTAGGCTATTGCTAACTAATTTATAGTGTTAAATTTTGTAAATTTTTATTTTAGCGAAGGAGAGGTCTATACACAAAGGTTCATATATCAACCTAAAATTTTATGCCATTAAGCCATTCCCATATTTGTGCACAAGTCCTAATAATTAAATAATTTTAATTATTGCTTCTAGTTCATTCCTAAGAATGGACAGTTGACACAGTTTTTGTCCATAGGTAAATTTTTATATTGCATTTTTTGAAGTGGTTCATATGTAAGAAAGATTCATATTTTTACCCAAACCGTAAAGACATTTGGTTATCAATCAGTTATTGTATATGAACCACTCTATTCCTTTATTTATTTCTAATATGGACTTAGTAAGGCTTTTATTGGAAATAGTCTCTCTATAGTTAAGGGTAAGGTTGCGTACTACTGAACCTTTCTAGACCTCGCGTCTCAACATAATTTCTATAGGAATGTTGTTGTTGTTGTTGACATAGTAAGACTTTTAATGCTTCCCTTTTATGTAGTACATTCTTGTTCCTCGACATGTAACACCATCGGGACACCATTATGCAAATCAAGTTTCATGATCGATAAGTCTCCAGTTCATTCTCATATTTCACTAGCCATTTGCAAGCACATTACTCTCAAGCATCCGGCTCTACCAATTTTTCAGTCCTATTATGGCCTTATAGCTTGTCATTTGTAAGCATGTATTTTTTTTAACTTAACTTCTTGTTTGAGAAATTGTATTATTTTACTTGGAAATTGGCTGAATTTCATAATTTTTTAAGGAGTGGTTCACATACAGGGAGGTTTATATCTCAATTGAAAACCTTAAGAGATTATGGTCCCATTTTTTCATATAAATCCTCTTTCATTAAGATACCAACTAACTAAGAATTGTTGTCTCCTCTGGCTTATGACAACTGTTAATTCCACAAGCTGCCACCTTGCTGCAACTGGTTAATTCTGGGTTTCCAAATAAATAGTTTTAAACTCTGCACCATGATATTTGCTAGGAACTACTGTTTGAGGAACTTAGACCTTCCTTCCATTGCTTCAAAGAATATAACCAAATATTTTTAACTTTCAGCTCTCGCTATTTGGTATTAGCAGCTATGCAGTTTATTATTGCTTGGGAGTTTCAACTGCTCTATTTAATTTATGAAATGTATGCTGTGTGGTATTTTCTCTATGATGTTAGTAAAACTTGTTTTGAAGACCCTACTAGGTTAAAACAATCTGAAGATATTCATATGATTTTCCTTTTTGACAGATCATGGATTTTCAACCTGGAGAGTTTCTTAATGTGAAGGTATGCATTTATATAGCTAGTTGAAGACATTCTGCTGGTACACCATTGATTCTTGAATCAAAACCGACATGAAAGAGTGATAGGAAACTCTAGCTTAATCAGCTAGAGTGCAATATATTATTTAGTATATTCAGTGCCTAGCACTGCTATTACAAAGATGATTTCCAGACCTCTTCCTAATCCAGAGCAAGAAGTGCTCCTCAGGGAGAATATCGATTCTATCTGCCCAAATGACACACCTGACTTCTGCCTACCACTCTCCTCTCCTCCCGCTCAAAAACCAGGCCTCCCACCCCCTCTCACCATTCTGTTATGCCAGCTCACTAATACTAACTAACTTCCCCCTCTATCCGCTTTCTTTCTTCTCGAGTACACTCTCCAAACATTAGGTTTATTCCCCTTTTTATCCCTTCCCCTAATATCAGTACTGACACTGCTCCCCTCTGGAAGAACAACCTTGTCCTCAAGGTTGAGTTGAGGAAATTGGCTGCGAATAACTAGTTCATCTTCCCATGTAGCATTCTCCATAGGTTTGCCTTTCCATTGGATCAGCCATTGCCGGATTGAAGTGCCTGCCTTAGTGAGTTCTCTGCTAGCTAACACCGTTTCTGGTTCAATTATGTCTTCCAATTCCACCTCCAGCCCATCAGGTAGGTTAGGTTTCCACTGAATAGTTTCCCACTGCCCTCTTGAGCTGGGATACATGAAATACCGGATGAATCCTGGAATGTGGGGGTAATTGGAGCTTGTAGGTGACAGCCCCATACTTCGCCACTATCCGAAATGAGCCAAAAAATCTGGCGGATAACTTCTGATTAATGCGCTTAATCACCAACACTTGCTTATGGGGGCGAAGCTTGAGGAACACCCATTCTCCCACCTGAAAAGTTTGTGGAGTCCTTTTCTTGTTAGCTTGTTTCTTCATTTGCTGTTGTGCCCGAATCAGATTGTACTTAAGTTGATTCAATGCTTCATCTCGCTCAGATAATTCTCTAGCTACAGCTTCTACTTTTGTTTCCCCTTGTGAGTATCGCACCAAAGGAGGAGGTTTCCTAC
>JAOQMS010000179.1:26861963-26875006 GCA_027563885.1 Erythroxylum longipes
ATAGGGATGTACACCGAAGAAGTTGAAATCACCACTCGCCCCTTGTACATTAAAACTCCTTGCTGCCATGTAAACCCCAGTCTAGAATGTGGATTCTGTTGCAGATCCTTAATAATTCCACATAGGGTTGAGTCTTGTTGCACCTCCTACTGTAGATTTCGGCCCTCCATCCATTGAGGATAACAAATGATAGCTTTCAGCTCTCCTTCATCATAAATCCTCGATAAGGCATCAGTTGCCGTATTTTCAGGTCCAGGTTTATAAACGACCTCAAAATGATAGCCTAAAAGCTTAGCCATCCAACATTGCTGATCCGTGGTAGTCACCCTCTGTTGCAACAAGTGCTGAAGACTTTTCTGAACTGAAAACACCACAAAGGACCTTCCCAATAAATAATGACGCCAATGATGCACAGCTATCACCAAAGCCATTAATTCCTTCTCATATGCCGATTTGGAAAGATTCCCTTTTGAAAAAGCCTTACTAAAATAAGCTATGGGCTTCCTATTTTGCATTAACACTGCACCCACTCCTTTACCTGATGAATCCCATTCAATCTCAAAAGGTTGTGCAAAATTAGGAAGAGCTAATACCGGCGATGTGGTCAATATCTTCTTTAAAGCCTCAAAGGACTCTAAAGCCTTGGCATCCCAATGAAACCCTTCTTTCTTTGTCAAATCCGTTAGTGGTTTAGCGATTTTACCATAATTCATGATGAACTTATGGTAATATCCTGTCAATCCCAAAAAACCCCCTCACTCCTTTAACATTTCTAGGAACGGGCCACCTTACTACACTCTGAATTTTTGCAGGGTCAACTGCTACGCCCTCACCTGAAATAACATGACCCAAATAGTCAACAGATCGCCTCCCAAACGTGCACTTGTCCTGATTCACCACAAACTGATTCTGCTTTAACACCCCCAACACCTTGGATAGATGTAACAAATGCGTCTTCCAATCAGTACTATACACCAGATTATCGTCAAAGAAAACTAGAACAAACCTTCGAAGGAAAGGTCTGAAAATATCATTCATTGCCGATTGGAAAGTGGCCGGTGCATTGGTCAGTCCGAACGGCATTATGAGAAACTCGTAGTGACCATCATGTGTTCGGAATGTAGTTTTAGGAATATCATCCTCCAAGACTCTGATCTGATGATATCCCGATTTAAGATCTAGCTTAGCGAAAAAATAAGCTTCGCGCAATTCATCTAACATCTCATCCACTACCGGAATTGGTATTTGTCTAGTACTGTAACCTTGTTTAAGGCTCTATAGTCCACGCACATCCGCTAAGACCTATCCTTCTTTTTAACCAAAATTACAGGACTAGAATAAGCACTTGAGCTAGGTTGAATAATTCCTAGCTGAAGCGTCTGCCGAGTCTGCTTCTCAATCTCATCTTTGTGATGATGAGGGTACCTATAAGGCCGTACACTGATTGGGCCTTGTCCCGGTTGTAAGACTATAGAATGAAAATGATTCCTCTGGGGAGGCAAGCCTTGAATCTCTCGAAAAACTTCGGGAAATCTATCCAAAATCTGATTCAATTCCTGCTGCTCTCTACTACCCATTTGCAACTGAAACCCTTCCTTGTTTCCTTCTAATTCCACCGATGGAACCCCCTTCTGTAGACTTGCCAGTAAACCATGCAAGGGTGTTGGACCTTTGTTCCCTCCTCTCCTGTTGTGCTGTATTTGTCTTGCTGTCAGCTTTGCCACACAACTCGACAATTTGACCATCCTGTTGAAATTGCATTGTCATTTCCTTCCAATCTACTATGACTTTCCCCAAAGTCTGCAACCAAGCAACCCCCAAAATGACATCCATTCCTCCCAAATCCAGCATATACGCCTCCACCTTCAAGTCCAAATTCCCCAGCTGAATAGGAACCCCTATACATCTTCCTTTTGTCAGCACCTTGTGGCCATCGCCCAACCTGATTCCCAAAGTTTTGGTAAACACTGTAGTCAAACCTAAACCACTAGCCAATTCGGGGGAGATGAAGTTGTGGCTAGCTCCACTATCCACTAATACTTCCAGCCTCATGGTCTTGGTTTCAGACGTCGGAGCATTGTATACTCCGAAAACACCCATAACCCGACACTCCAACGCCATATCACCCACTTCGTCTTCTTCCTCCACCTCTACTACAATTATTTCCCCTTCCTTATTTAGTGTCTCATTTTCGTCCAACACCAACAATCGAAGTTGTCTCTCGGTACACTGATGTAGTGGGTGAAAACGCTCTCCACATCGAAAACACAGACCCTTCGCCTTGCGGTCCATAATCTCTTGGTACGAGATATGGCGCAACCCTCGGTTTTTCTCAGCTGGTGGTCTTCTGTCAGTGTCAATCCTCCTCACCTGTGACGCCGGAGTTGGTGGATTCGGCGCATGGGCGTTAGATCGGTACCCAAGAGTGTCGCGGGTTCGACCCGCTCCATATCCGCCCCCCATCTGAGTTTGACCCGTGGGGCTTGAGTGACCCGGGTCTAGTCGACTCAGGTTGACCCGAAAATGGGTCTGGTTCTTAAAACCAGCTTCTCGTCGTTGACCCATGGACGATGTCGCAATCCCAAACCTTCCTCACCACACACTTCCTCTTCCACCGCCCTTGTGACTTTCATCAGTTGGTACCGATTTACCACGTTGAAGGTGCGCATCCTCTTCCTGATATCTGATCTCAGCCCACTCATAAAATACCCCACGAATTGTTCCTATGGAAGTCGACCTACTTGAGATGAGATGAATTCAAAAGCTTCAATGTATTCATCCACGGTATGGGTTTGTCGAAGATCGGAAAGCTCTTCATAAGGATTCTCAAACCTCCTTCCTCCGTAACGATCGATTAACGCCTTCTTAAAAGTCTCCCAACTCAAATCTCTCTTCGTCTCCCGTAGAAGATTAAACCAGTGGATAGTTGAGCCCTCCATGCTTAAAAGGGCGAGTTTGATCCTTACTTCATCCGAGGTATGGTGGACCTCGAAATACACTTCTGCTCTAGTGATCCACCCAACAGGGTCAAACCTATCGAACATGGGTAGCTCCACCTTTCGTACCGACATTCTGTACTCATCCATGTCCACAGATGACTCCCCAAGTGGTCTGGACTATTGTGGAAGTTGATCAGACCTATCACCCGACAACGTTTGCCCATTCCTTACTGTATCACTCCCCTGACCCTCCTCGGGTCTCTTACCCATAATCTTATTCATCTCCAGCAGTAGTGCTCGTTGCATTTCCCCCATCGCCAATCGCATGGAAGATTGAATGTCTTCCATTCCCGCCTCCAAACTCGCCATACGAGACTCCAGAACATCTACTCTGTCGGACATCTTAGGTGGCATGAATGGCAATCGGATTTCCACTCTCCGTGATGAATCTGGCAGGTCGGACCAATGATAGGAAACTCTAGCTTAATCAGCTAGAGTGCAGTATATTATTTAGTATATTCAGTGCCTAGCACTGCTATTACAAAGATGATTCCCAGACCTCTTCCTAATCTAGAGCAAGAAGTGCTCCTCAGGGAGAATATCGATTCTCTGTGCCCAAAATGACACCTTACTTTTGCCTACCACTCTCTTCTCTCCTCCTGCACAAAAACCAGGGTGGGACCCCCTCTCACCATTCTGTTATGCCAGCTCACTAATACTAACTAACTTCCCCCTCTATCCTCTTTCTTTCTCCTCGAGTACACTCTCCAAACACTAGGTTTATTCCCCTTTCTATCCCTTCCCCTAATATCAGTCCTAACAAAGAGGTTTTCATTTTTTGCACTATTCCATATTTTATGAGCTGGACATTTATAAGTTCTATTTTGTTCGAGTAGGTATGTCAATATGATTTCAAAGTATGGCAATATTTTCATGTTAATGTTTTTAAGCTTTTCTTGTATCTCGGGGTTTGCTTTCCAGCTTGAGTGTTGTAAGCACGATTCTGAGAATATCTGAATAGTTGTCAATGTTTAAAGCTTCTTGAGCTGCTGTCCAGTTGGACCTTGTGAGAAGAATAATGAAACATTCTCTGGTTCATCTCGCAGGAAATCCATTATAATCAACATGGTCTGCTGCTATTGGAGGGACAGGGTATTTACCGCTTGGGGGATAACTGGTAAGACTTTATTTATGAGTTGCTTGCAAGTGTTGCGTTAGTCATTGTCTTGACCAGTCTTTTGAAATGTCAGCTGGTAGTTTTTTTCTTTTGAATGTCCTGTTAAAGATTCTTTGAGAATTTCTAAGAAAATTAATCTTATTTTTATCACTTGAAAGCTTATTTTCACATTAATTTAGTATAGACTGCATGGAGTAACTTGCATGTAAATCCATAAACTGCTTCTCTATCTTATATAAAATTTCCTTTCTGGAAATAAAATGGTTTGGGGAAATGCTTTTAACTGGCATGTAAAAGAATGACACTTTTCGCTGATGACATAGTAGCTCTGTCTAGAGCATGATAGGTGCACTAAATTCAAGCCAATGTTTGACTGGACACTGAACAGTGATACTATTAAATTTGCCTGTACAGAAAAACATTAAATTTTGCAGTTGATCCACGATTTCATATTAATAAAAATCTTCAGAATGCTGGAGGATAACCCTTACACGGAGGCTTGTCATGAATAGGTTGTTTGCATATCATGAGAAAGAGCAGATTAAAAAAAAAATGAAATGCTTGAAGTAATAAGTGAAGAGTCGTACTTGTTTATAGTTGTATACGATCTGCTCCACTGATTTTGCAATTTTTTTTGTCGCAGGTATCCAGTTCAAGCTGGAGATGTAATATGGATGGCTCCATTTGTGCCTCAATGGTGAGAATCTAAACTCTGTTTATGTTCACCTAGGAAATGCAGACATTGGCAGGATAATAATAAACTGCCACCTTTTCAGGTATGCTGCACTCGGTAAGACCCCTTCGCGATATTTGCTGTACAAAGATGGAAATAGGGATCCATTGTTACCTCAAAGGGGACTCCAAATGGTGTAATTCAGGCAGCAGCATCGATTTTAAGAAGCTAGAAAAGGCACCTTGAGAAGCTCGCAAAAGTTGCATCTAATATTACATTGAGCTGAAAGACCTCAATTTATTCCACTTTCCCAAAAAAAAAAAAAGGAAATTTGTTGAAATGGACAAATGTCATTGACAATCAAAGTAGGCAATAAAAATCAACACAATGAGTGTGCACAATTGCATATCATGGATGCTACCACCGCTCTGATAGCTTAATGAGAGGCTTTCACGAGTAAAATGGATAACCTAAGTGGAAAAAAAGACCAAAAATATTATGGTACGAGTTGAGTTGTACGGGGGAGAAATAATAATAAATTATTGTTAAAGTGTAGGGATGATAATGGGTTTGGTCTATGCATCGATTTTGTTAAAAATTTTTAAGTAATTTTTTTAAAATTAAAAGTATAAAATAGTTTTTTTTTTAATGAAGTTCGAGTTTGAGTTGACTAAGTTTAGGCTTACACTCTTTTAAGATAAATTGTGTCAGTTTTTTTTTAAAGATTAAATCTTAGACCGATTTAGGCCTAATTTGGCCTATGGATTAGCTTGTTGAATACACTTGAATTTAGATTGATGAATTAGTTTATTGTCATCTTTAGTTAAATGGGGAGTCATTTAGCTAAGTTAACTAAACAAGTCAATTATTCAAGGTACTATTGGCAACATCAAACACACCCCCACTGCAAAGTAGATAATCGAGAGTGGGGATATTATCTATATCATGGGATAATTAGGCAATTCTAACTGCTTGCTTCTTCCGGCCAAATTTTATAAGAAGCATTAATAAGAGAAGAAAAGGAATCTTGGTTTCAAAATTAGAACGCTTTAATACATAGCCATAAAAACTAGATTGACCAACTAGTCAGGTTGGTAGCTGGAAGATCTCTACGATGCTACTAGAAACATGATGCCTATTCCTAAAAGAAGAGGAGAATGCAAAGGAGAATTTTAATATATTCAATGAGATAAACTATTGTTTTTCTTTTGATAATTAGCACTATCGTCCTTATTTAATACGCATTAAAGTCTACAAAAATTTTCAGGATATCATTAAGCAAGTTATGAGGATGCCACAAATCACAAGAATATATTGATACGAGGAAACACAAATATTATGAGAAGAAGACCTTCATATAGCATATTGAAACAAGGGAGATTATAAACAATGTTGTGCAAATAGCAAAATATAATTACTACTAACGAGTTTATTATTTAGGTAAAAAGTAACATAAAAATAAAATGAAGTCATAAATTTAAGAAGATAACTTATGAATTTGATAAAGAGAAGTTGAAGTTTATAAAAGTCAAAATGAAGGTCAAACCAAAACAAAAGAACATTAAGATTTATCAAGGTCATTTTTTAGTTTTTCAATATTAGTTGAAATCTCATTTTGTCAGTTTGATACTAAATTGTCTATAATATTTCATTTAACTTCATTGCATAAGTTATTACATTCATCAAGAGGCATTAAAGCATTTGATTTTAAAAGAAAAAGCTCCTGTTCTTTCAAATGCACTTTAAGGAAAATTTTTGGGAAGTGCTTAAATCATAATTAGACTAAACAAATTAGTTTTGAGCAAGTGAAGTTACTAAAATTATATTTCGGGGTAATTGGTAGATTTATATGGGTTACTGGTCGTCAAATATAGGTCAAAGTTATTAAATTTTGATACACCTTAAGTGTTGTTATATTGGTTGATGTATTAGTTGATTAATATGTCATATTAGTTAACCAATATGCCTACTAGTTAACCAGTATTAAAAAAATCGACGAATCTTGTGCTTTAAATGTCTAATGGTCAATTAGTTTGTTATATTGGTTTACCAATAGTTTGTAAATAAACGTTGTAATGATTAGTTTTTGGCTCCAACAATTAGTACTGGTCCTAAAATACTATAAATAAGTGTTTTCTCATTATTTTTAGCATCAAGAAGCATTTTAGTGCCTTTTATACACATTTCTAAGTATTTTTTAATTATTTGAATATTCATTGTCACATTTTGAATACGAGTCTTTTTGTGATTATCAAAGTAATCAAGTAAGTTTAACTTGTAAGGTATTCTTAGGGTTTGTGATCATTGTATTAGGAGTACCTAATGTGGTTTGAGGATCCTTTTTACCTTAAAGATAGATTTAAAAGGAGGTTACTCTTTACCAAAAATAAAAGATTGTATAAAGGTTATTATTCGCCTTAAAAAACGAATTAAAGTGGAAATCTAAAACAAAGTCTTGTGAATGGATATAGGCAAGGATTCTTTTTCGAGCCACTGTAAAGTAGTTTGCATTTCTCTTCCTTTAATCTTTACTTTATTGTTTACAAGCACAGTTAAATTCTTTTACGTTTATTTCATTCTTGCATTTATAATAATTTGTAGGCATTGTTTTTATAAGTTAGTATCATTTAATTAAAATCTTGAATTCACTTCATTCATCCTTCCTTTTGGGTGCCATTAAGGAATTACAATTGGTATCACAGTAGGTTTATGGAGCTAATATTTCAATGAATTCCTATAGAAATGGTCATAATGGCTTACTTAGGAGCATATTCATCAGCCTTTAAACAAGAAGGTCGAAACATTAGTAGAGTCTCTGTCTTTGATAAAAATGACTATCTTTATTGGAAACAAGAAATAGAATTTTTTTAATGGTCGAAAATGTTGATTTATAGGAATATCTCAAGTTGTTCGTACATCCCTACTAAAACTATAAATGATAGAAAAGTTTCCAAGTTGAAAGATGAATGGGATCCTCAAGATGAAAGATTAATCTCCTTAAATAGCAAAGTTGTCCACATTTTATTTTATGCATTGGGAAGAAATATATTCAATAGAGTTCTACGTATGAAATGGCTCTTAAAATGTGACATACTTTAGAAGTCATTCATGATGGAACAAAGCTACTGAAGGAAAGCAAAGTTCACATACTAACTCACTAATATAAATTGCTGCAAATGAAACATGGTGAAAACATTTCTACCATATATATTAGATTTATTAATATTATCAATGCTCTTAAGGGTCTTGGAAAGTTCTACACTAACATTAAAATGGTAAGGAAGTTACTTAGGTCACTATAGAAACCATAAGAAGCTAAAGTGATAGCCATACAAAAAGCTAAGGATCTAACAACTCTATCACTAGAGGAGCTTGTTAGATCTCTTCTTTAATTCAAAATAAGGATCCAGGGGATACAAGAAGAAATGCCGCTTTCAAAGAGAAAGAATTTAGTATTCAATCCTTCAAAGGAAGAATCAAGTGAAGAGGAAGAGAAATCTTTTAGTGAAAGTGATGAAGAAGATATTTCTTATCAATAGAAAATTCAAGAAATTTTTGAAGAAGAACTCCTTAAGGAGAAAGGACTACAAAAGTGGTAAGATAGATTCAAAATGTAAATCAAATAACATTATTTGCTTTAAATATAGGGAACTCAAATACATGAAGTCTTAATGTTCTTTTCTTAAAGAAAATGACAAATATGAAAGAAATAACAAGAAGGAGAAAAGGGACAAAGGAAAAAATAAGTCTCTCGAAGCCTCCACTTAGGATGACATAGATGACTCCATAAGTGAGCATTCGAAAGGAGATGTAGCTCATATGTACTTTATGGAAAAAGATAATGATGAGGTATACTCTCTAACTTTAAATCACATTATAATAATAGTGACATTGATCTAACATATGATGAACTTATTGAGAGTCCTGAAACTATGAGCATTAAAAAGAAAAAAGTTATCTTCTAAAACACATTAAATTACATCAAATTAAAATTTGGTTATTTTTGGGTTCAAATTTGGAGATTTTCAATCCTTTCTTAATTAAAAGATATCATTTTAAATTGATGCCTCTATAGTTAAATTGTATAAGGAGTTAAGGTTATTTCCCTTTCAATTATATCGTTACATCTTTAATTTTGTTCTATTTTTGGTATTTTAGGAACTTTTTTAATGTTTCAATTTTTGAAATTTTAAGGCTTTATCGTTACATCTTTAATTTTGTTCTATTTTTTGTATTTTAGGAACTTTTTCATGTTTCAATTTTCGAAAATTTGAGGTTTTGTAAATTATTTCGAAAATTTGAGGCTTTGTAAATTATTCATTTTTTATTAAATTGATTGTTATATACGGAAATTATGCTTTTAATATTACAATTGCAACCTCTAATTTTCTCATAATTTTCCCCTTAGTTCTTTAATTAAATCTTCAACTTAGGCACAATATTAAATTGTGGATTTTTCAAAGTAGACACAAATAGGTACATTTCTATCAAAATTGGCATTTTGTTTTGACTTTTTAAATATTTAATAGAACTTTTTAGTGAGGAAATTTATCATTCTTAATCAAATATATTTTGATTATTTTTAACAAGTTAGTTTGAAGCATGGTACTATATATTATGCATTTTCAAATAATTATTCTTTTTGATGATGCCATAAAGGGGGGAGAAAGATTGGTGATATTATATTGATGAAATTTAGGGGGAATATTGTTTTTTTTTTCATTTTAAGTGATATGCTTGAGGAATTTATGTTATCTTCATGTATGTATATTTCTTTGATTTTGGTTATCTCCTTTGTTCTTTATATTGAATTACGTTCTTCATATTGAACTATGTTTTTTTGCATGCATTAAAGAGGAGCTAATCACTAATTTGATATTTGTTTGTGTTCTTAACTTTATTATTGTTCTCTAATATCATAAATGTTTTTTCATCATCAAAAAGGGGAGATCGTTAAATCAAAGGAGGTTTCAATAAGCGTTTTGATAATAACAAAACATAACCACTATGGACGAGTTTATGAAAAGTAATATAAGAACAAAATAGGGTTGTAAACTTAAGAAGATAGCTTATGAAATTGATAAAGAGAAGTTGACGTTTATAACTATCGAAATGAAGATCAAATCAAGAAAAATAGAAGACTAAGACTTATCAAGGTTAATCTTTAGTTTTTAATATTAATTGTAATCTCACTTTGTTAATTGGATGTCTAAAATACTCACCATGCATAAATATTTCATTTCATTTTATTGTATGAGTCTTTACATTCATCAAGAGGAATTGAAGATTTTGATATTAATAAAAAAATCTCTTGATCTTTAAAACACCATTTAGTTAACATTTTGGGAAGTTTTTAAACTATAATTGGATTAAACAAATTAGTTTTGAGCATTTGAAGTTATTAAAATTACATTTTTGTGGTGATTGGTTGAATTATATATGTTAATGGTCAACCAATATAGGTTAAAGTTGTTAAATTCGATGTATTGTGAGTTTATTGTAATATTGGCTTATGTATTGGTTGACCAATTTACCATATTGGTCGATCAATATGCCTACTAGTCGGCTAGTATGCCTAGTAATCGACTAGTATTCCACAGCTAGCAAATTTGGTACCTTTAATGCATATTAGTCAATCAGTATGCTATACTGATCGACTAGTGCTTTATAGATGGTCATTGTAACGACTAGTTATTTGCTCCAACGGTTAGTAGGGGTCCCAAAAAACTATAAATAGGTGTTTTTCATTAGTTTTAGAATACTTTTTACACACATTTCTAAGTATTTTTCAATTTTTTGACCATTCATTGTCTTATTTTGAGTGTGTGAGGCTTTTTGTAATTATCAAAACAATCAAGTGAGCAATTTTGAGTTTTAAGCTATTCTTAAGGTTTGTGCTCATTGTGTTGGGAGTACCTAAGATGGTTTGAGGTTCCTATTTACCTTGAAGAAAGATTGAAAAGGAGATTCCTATTTGCCAAAATAAAGGATTGTACAAAAGTTATTCTTCATCTTAAAAAAAGAATTATATTAGAAATCCAAGAAGAGCCTTAGAGGTAGATATAAACAAGGATTATTTACCAAATCACTATTAATTGATCTGTGCTCTCTGCCCTGACTCTTTGCTTTATTGTTTACAAGAATAGTTAAATTCTCTTACTTTTATTTCATTCTTATATTTCTGAAAATTTATAGGCATTGTTTTTATAAGTTAGTATCATTTAATTAAAATCTTGAATTCATCTAATTCACTCCATTTAGGTGTCATTAGAGAATAATATAGCACAAAATTCTAAAGCCTGAGGGTTAAAAGTCTTTCATAGTACCTCCCTAAAAATTTTTTAGGTTACCAAATAGATAGAAAATATGGACCCTTCAGCTCCTTTTAAATTTTCTCAATCTATTCACTCTCCCTTGTTTAAACATATTTTGAAATACCCAATCATCTAAACTTGGAGTTCACATATATTTCTAGGAAAAATCTTAAATTTTCAAACTAAAGAAAATTATGTTCAAAGTCAAGGTTTTAGAAAATTTAGGTAAAGTTCCTTCTGATTATGGAGAAAAAATTGAAAAAGATGATGAGTAAAAAACCTTTTATGAGCAAAAGACAAGAAGTTGGTCAAAGCTAGCTATGAATGCTAATTTTCTCCATGTTGGATCTGGGGAACCACGTATACCTTGATCATATTATTTTTCGGGAGAGAAAAGATGAGACGAGTGTTTATGCTAATTCAAAGGATGCATGATCTACTATTTTATATTTTTGTTTTTAATTCTTTCCCTTATCTATTTACAAAAATAATTTAATTTCCAATTATGATATTTCTTGTTTATTTAGTAATTACTATGTTTGATTTTGTATACTAGCACCTTTTGCATTTTATATTTTTTAAAATTTTTATGTAAAGCACCAAAGGCTTCTAGATTTATCTTAAAATTTATAACAAGCAACTTATATGCCAAGGCTCAGAGAAGTTTCTTGATCTTTAATTTCCTTCTTTCTCTAGTTTTTTTTTTACTTTCAACATTTTTAATGTTAGTCCAATAAGGATAATGTACAACTTGGTCCGGGGTTATATTAAGCCTTAGCAACTTTAATTCAAATTAGCACAAGCATTCAATTTAATTTTGTTTAGTTTAGGGAGTTCAAATTTCAAGAAATTAAATAAGGAAATTGTGCTAATAAAAGTGATCCATTATATGTGAGACTACCTTGTAGTTAAATTGCATTAAGTTAATAAAAATTATCATTAATGAGTAGTCTAGTTGAAGCTTCACCAAATATTCCTCAAAGAAATACTTAAAATTTAATGAACTGAATTGTAGACTTGACAGTGTACAAACTCAACAGGATCCTTCACATCAGACAAAAAAAAAGAAAAATGAAGAATTAATATTTGGATAAAAATTCTCGTACCATCCCATTTCATGGACTGAAAGAAATCCCTCAGGCAGTGCCACAATCAATTATAGTAGAATTGCGGATGCAGAGTCCAAAAAAAGGATTCTGTCCAATTTGAACGAGTCGCACATACACTTTAGTACATGTTCCTCGGCGTTGAGGGCATCCCCCACAGCGCATCAACTTTTTTAATGTTAGTCCAATAAGGATAATGTACAACTTGGTCCGGGGTTATATTAAGCCTTAGCAACTTTAATTCAAATTAGCACAAGCATTCAATTTAATTTTGTTTAGTTTAGGGAGTTCAAATTTCAAGAAATTAAATAAGGAAATTGTGCTAATAAAAGTGATCCATTATATGTGAGACTACCTTGTAGTTAAATTGCATTAAGTTAATAAAAATTATCATTAATGAGTAGTCTAGTTGAAGCTTCACCAAATATTCCTCAAAGAAATACTTAAAATTTAATGAACTGAATTGTAGACTTGACAGTGTACAAACTCAACAGGATCCTTCACATCAGACAAAAAAAAAGAAAAATGAAGAATTAATATTTGGATAAAAATTCTCGTACCATCCCATTTCATGGACTGAAAGAAATCCCTCAGGCAGTGCCACAATCAATTATAGTAGAATTACGGATGCAGAGTCCAAAAAAAAGTATTCTGTCCAATTTGAACGAGTCGCACATACACTTTAGTACATGTTCCTCGGCGTTGAGGGCATCCCCCACTGTGCACTTTAGTAACACCCCACTCCCGCGGGACCCGAACCCGATATCGACGGTGATATCCAAATCCGTGCCCGCGAGGGTGGTGTGCCACATCACTTAACAATTAAAAGTCGGT
>JAOQMS010000179.1:26902876-26921320 GCA_027563885.1 Erythroxylum longipes
GTGTGTGTGTTCTTCATCACTTTCACCCTAATTCTGCCCATTTCATAGTCTCTCACTACCAAAATCACCAAAGCAAATCATGGACCTATCCACACTTCTCAAGTACTGCTCGAAATTTTCTAAGAAAAGTTTCGGGGTTCGACACAATTGTTTTCGTACATCTAAAAATGGACAGAAAAGTAACCAATTCATTCTTCATTTTTTTCCAACACGTCGTTAACACCAACAACTCATTCAATCCATCCCTAATTAGCCATAATAAAATTATGCTATGCCATAATAGGTTAGTGTTTCACTTACTTGATTAGCTTGAATTCCACCTTAAATGTCAAGCTTGCTTGGCCTTATTTGCATGCAAGAATATTTCAAGAACATTGAGAGGGTATGATGGGTTCAGCCATAACTGGAAGAAAAAGATAGCAATATATGTAACAACGTTCTACCTCTATAACTATCTTTATGATGGATTTTACATGGGTTTTGGGGTGGTGATGTACATAACTAAGGCAGAAATTCAAAGGTGTAAGTTAGGTGTAGGTTTGGCAATAAGAGGGAGGAGATGGAGAGTGTATGGCCAGAAAAATAACAAAAGAAAATGACCATGGGATGTATAAGTCATATGGTGTAGGATGAGTCTTCCTTTTTTTTTTCTAAAGGACACTTGTCATGTATTAAAGTAAGATACATGTCCCCTCTTTAGATGGTACACATGTCCTTTATGACTGCCATATGTCACTTAATTCTCTAAGCCATATGTCACTCATTTCATAGACTTAGTCATCCCAAATCTTCATATGTCAACTTCATTTTGCAACTTTCATACCCCGGAACATGTCAATTAAGTGCACATAAATTCTTAGTCACTTTGTTTTCATATTTCTAAATCACGATTCATGTGTGTGCGCTAATATTATGCATGTGAATGAAATCATAAAATCATATTCTAAATGCACCAAATTAATTCTATAATGATGTAACTCGTATTACTCTGTATATTATGCGTAAATGAAAGCTTCTAACACTCTAACCCTCAGTAGTTTTGGAGACTGACTATTACAATTAGTCCTAATGTATCAATTCCAAAAGAATATATAAGTAATTAAGTTATAAAAACAAATACATACAGTATATTATATTGAAAATAACTATTATTTTATTAAAACTAGAATACATTTTATAAATACTTTTGATATGTTTTTATAAATTATTTGTTTTATTACTTTCGAAAATAGTTCTTTTACTTTTTTCTAAAATCATTATATTCTAATTAATCTAAATTTATATTCATAATTTTTTCTCCTTTCTAAATTCTAATATTAGAAGATTCATTCCTAAGTCATTCTAGTTAAAAGTTTGTTAAGAGTAACTCCTTACTTGAAACCTTAATATAAGTTTTACTTTAAATTCTTTTTGTCTTTAGAATGTTATAAGCACGTTATATTTCATAAAATTAATAAAATTTTCACCTTTTTCTTTTTAATATATATATTATGTCACAACTTTAAATTATAACAACATATAATTATGATATAATAAAGTTATTAACTTATCGAATATCAAATTACAAAATATTTATATCTTTTTTATTTTAAACACTTAATATTTCATTTGAATAAAACTATAAGTCATTAAATGAAAGCGTAACATCACTAACTTCTTAATGTGTTAATTAATATTTTAGGTATAATGACTAATCAGCTAAATATTAACACAATTTGTGTTAAAAGTCATTAAGTCAGTTTATTGAAGAGTGCTACATACATTTGCATATCATTAATGAGAAATACATATTAAAATTAAAATCTTAAGATGTATTTATTGGTATGATTAATTAGGAAATTTAATTTAATTAATTAGAAATTTGTATGAAAAGTCATTAAGTTAATAGTTATAGTTAAGAATTTCAATTCAATTAATTACAAATTTTAAATTTACTTAAATAATTTATTAATTATTATAAGAGACAAGAGAGAATTGATAAAACCAAATTCATTAACTATAGAAAATTTTGTTGTACACGAATGATTATCTAAATCATTTTACAAAAAAGATACAATTTACAAAATTAAGATAATATCTTGTTAGATAGACTGGAGAGTGGAGACTGGCAGAGCATCATCTAATTGACTAATTGTATTTGTTGGTAAGATTGTCAATAGTTTGGATCCAATCATCTGTATGTACAAACATTATATTTAGTAGTATAATATTAAAATAAAATGAATATTTAGTAATGTAATATTATATAAAAAGAAATATAAAATACCTTCTTCTTCATATATTTGATCAAAATAACCTTCAATTGGTCGATTAACTTCACTAGTCCCCTTTGCATTAATACCTGTGGCTCTTAGAAAATAAAAAATGCAACATTAGGTAAGATAATATGAAGATAGATAAAATAAATATATTAAAAAGAAAAGAATTTACCATCAATATCTTCATTATTGAACCAACTTTGAGCACCATAAGAGTTTCGACGATGCGATAATGAAATCGACCACAATGAGGAATAATGACCCAACCACTAGTACTAAATGCAGACTTTGAAGCAACGGTTGATGATGGAATAACTAACAAGTCCCGTGCAATGGCCTGCAATATCGGATAATTATGTGCAGACATCTTCCACCATGACAATATATAGAATGACTTACCTTCAGTTTCAAGAAAACAATCTGTGGAAAAATATTTATCTAACTTCATCATATTGTAAGAAATCCTAGCCCTTCTCTCTTTCAAAAAATTTGAAAGAGAATATGTCAATAATGGCTCAGAAGAAAAGATCGAATTTGAAACTAAAGTCAAACTTGAACTGCCTGCAGCATTACTAAGATCCCAATCATGAGTTTATTGCATTCTGACTTCATAATCATTAAACAATTGATACCATAATTTTTTCATGGTATATAGATGCTCTTGAGCTTCACCAATGTACAATGCATTATAAATATATTCAACCATGTTCATCTTGTATCTTAGGTTCAACACATATAATATTGCAACAATATCTCCAACCTTAGAGAATTAAACTTCTCTACCATCTTCTCTGCTATATTTCAAATCACTACATTCAATTCAAATATCCACAATGATAAAACATGATTTATTTTGGGCATAGTGCTAAAGATACGGTGCGAAGTTGGCTATTTTGTTCCTGAGAATAATTCTGTCAAATTATTGAATAATTTCAACTTCATACAAAATTCTCTTGACAAGTCTTGTTGATCCTCTAATGATACGCAGGTATACTGAGAATCCCTTTCAGCTAGTCTAATAAATAGCTGAGCATATGGGATTGCCGACTCTAACATCTTAAAGGTTGAGTTCCATCTAGTATGACAATCTAAAACCAACTTTTTTGAATTTGGAATGCATAAAATTTATGCATCATCTTCAAAATTTTCAACTCTTTTAGTAGTTGCACTCCAATATAAAACACTATTCTAAATACACTCTATTGCTTCCTTTATCATCTCCAACCTAACTTTCATAATCAAGTTAAGAATATGCTCAAAACAACGCATATGAAATTACTTACCTCCAGCCAATAAGCTCCCAACCCACATCTTAACCTTCAACTTCTCAACCATAGCATCATTTATGCTACAATTATCGACTGTGATGGAGGATACTTTGTTGTTGATATTCAAATTCATCAAACAATCTTTGAACACATTCGTCAATTTTCATTTGTATGCGGTGTCGGCACATAAATGAACCTATCATGAAAAGGCATACCAACATAAATCATAAATTCATAAAATAATGAAAAAAAGTAAATTGTACTGATATTAATGAATATAAATTACCTCAAAAGTCTATTTCATAACTTCCAATCATTATCAATATAATGTGTCGTCATGTCCATGTAACCCTTCTTTTGGTTATCAGTTGTCCATATGTCTGTTGTTATGGTAATTCCTTCTTGAACACTCAACAATGCTCTTAATGTTTCTCTCTTCTTGTCCTCATAAATTTTTAAAATATCATTCCTTAATGTATTCTGACTTGGGACCTTGAAAGTCGATTGGAGTGAATTAAGAAATATCCTGAATCTCTTACTTTCAACATAGACAATGGTTGTTCATCTCCAATAACCATATTAGCCATCAAAATTCTTGATCTATTATTGTCAAAAGTTGTTACGGTCATTTCATTCTTTCCTTTTATAAGGTTAGGGGTCAAAAATGTTTTACCTCTTAAAATCATCTTCCTTTTAGTACATGATTCTATATATCACTTTAAATGAGACGTTCTACCTTTTGAACTACTTAAATACAACTTATAAAAATAATTGCACTCTGCTTTTTCAATTTCGTCGGTCGATATAGTCTTCTTAAAGTGATTCCAAACTTTACTTTTATGTTGAATAACTTGAGTTCTATTTGAAGTTCTATTGTCACTTGCTGTTGGAATAGAAGTTTCCACTTCTACCTCTAGCACTGGATTAGAACTCTCAACTGAAGGAATATGCTCATCCATCTGACAAAAAGCATATAAATACTTGAGGTTAAAAATAAAAATGTATTAGAAAAATGGCACATTCTTAATCAAAATATTTTGCCTACATTTTAGTTAAAATATTCCATATAAAAAATGTTTAAGAAAATCAAAGAATGTCTGAACTTTGAATATGTTAGAATGTTTAAGTAAGTTACGTTGATGTATGCTAGACATTAAAGTGATTCTCCAATGTATATTCCATAAACATTAAAGTGGTTCTCCAAGTAAGTTAGTAGAATATGCTAGAACTTTGAAGGCAAAAGGGCTACCCAATGCATGACGTGCCATCCAAGTTGGCTCTTCAACTGTTTATAGAACAACTCCAAGCTAATCCTAAAGGCCAACTATGGAAATTGAAAATATCCTAGTACTAATCCTATATTAGGTCAATTATATGTCAAGTACCTCATAATCGATAGAGCAAACTATCTAACATGTCCGCTTATATAACCACCATAAATGTATAATTGTGTCTCAAAATTATAAGGATGTATCATAATGTCTAGGGACTAAAAAACAATCATCAATCAAGATTCAATTTCGGCAGTCTTAATTCATAAATGTTCTTATAAAGTAAAGAAAAGGATTTGGAACTAGCTATAGCTAGCTATGGATATCATAAAGATTAAGCCAGCTAATAAACTGATAAAACCAGAAGCCAAAAGGGAAAAATGGTTTCTATTTGAAACCATTAAATTAGAGGGGGGTGAGAGTAAGTAAGAGGGTGACGTGCGGGAAGCTGATCTGTATTAAAATTATTCCTTTGTGATCTTTAACATCTCACCTTTTCTATTTCTTTAGCCTTAGCTAATCTATATATTAATCATACCAATTTGGTTTGTTGTGTATCATAATCCTGCTGTATTTAGTTTAATGATCCTAATGTAATCATCGTTTTATGTTGATTCAGTCATAATGATTTCTGTTGATTTGTTTCTTCGTATCTTGCATTTGTTATCACTAAAATGCAAATGGTATGGGTTCATTGAAACTTCTTTTAAACTTCATTTGTTTAAAAATAAAAAAAAGTGACCCCAAAAGTTTATATTCTCTTTTCCCTCTAATCTATTTATGTGTATACCAATCATAACATTCATTTATGCTCCTACAAATAGAGTTACACGAAACATTAAAAAACATTGCAAGTTTATGAGTATTAAAGTCAACAGTTTTACATACGAACTAAGATTTGATATTTTGGATTTATCAAAAACAACATACCCATTGGCAAAAATCAAGTTCTCAAATCATTCAATGATCCAGAGGCTCAACAATAGTCTTAAAGAGGAGGATATAAACCTTGTCAATGGAAAAACACAAGAATCCTCCTATGGAATGTGTTACGTACAAACCAAAGTTGGTTCCAACTATGCAGTGCCAAGCTTGTCCATATGAAGAGTCAAATTCCTATCGGGGGAAGCAACAAATAGAATATGTTGGTTTTCAATGGCCCTTTTGTGTGGATAAGTATATTACAGACCAAACTATTCCACAAGTCACTTAGGAAACAAGAGTGAATATAACCTAGGTTGCGCACCCCTTGCACAGAGATGAATGGTATTACTACCTTTAATTTCATACTCCAATTCAATATAACTACAGAGAAGCACAACTCAACTTTGTAGTTGAACTTTATCATGGAAAAGATGAATGCAGCATAATACCAAATACTTAATATGATATGCTTTTATGCTCGTACAATTGAGCGATTAATAATCTAATCCATTAGTGAGCAAGAAAATATGATCCGAGACAAATGAGATGGTATGACCATGTTTAATAAGTTATCATAAAAGGCATGAAAGAGAGATATCACAATGGAAAAACCATTGCTTTCCCATAATAGCAGAAACTGTTCATAATTTCTTTTTCATTTCCCCAATTTTTGGGTCCATTTCTTTTTACCGTGTTTTTGTTAGCTCGCTTCTTTTATTCCTCAATTTCCTATTTTAGAGCTATGAACTCAGAATTAACCTAGGTTTAATAGAAATAGAAGATCAAAATACTAACGTAGCAGCAAAGATGGTTAGAAGTTTGAAAATCAAACACATTAATATCTGCGACATTTCATCGAACAAATTATAAGCATTATCCCATATTCCCAATATTAACATACAAAGTTCTCAAATTAGCCACATCACATCTCAAGATAACCAAAAAAACCAAATTGATGAAGAGAGAATGAGAGCTTACCTTCGACGTTGCCACGACAGATGATATATGAAGAAGAAGATCGAAGGAACAAAGTGAAGCGAAGAAGAAGAATAGAGAGGTGAAAAGTGTTGTGTGAGTGAGAGTGAAATTGCAAAAGCAACTAGGTCACTGGGTGAGATTATGAGTTCTCGAGGACAAAAGGAGATGGAGGCAGGTAGGAGGCTAACAGGCAAGGGTGACTGGATGAGCGTGCGAGTGAGGAGGGAGGCAGCTGGGCAGGGGCTGTGTGGCTTTCATTTAATGAGAGGTAAAACGACAACATTTTTGCTTGTAAGAAAATGACGTCATTTTCTCTAGTATTTTATTAATTGTCTTATATCTTAAATGACATCGTTTTACTCTTAAAGCAAAACAACGTCATTTTTTCGATCGAAGAAATATTTTAAACATGAACAAAATGACGTCGTTTTGTAACAAACAAAACAATGTTCTTTTGTTTGTGCCTACGAGGGAGTCACGGGCCACGGGCCAGGTTGCTCGGGCAACGGCCCAGCTCGACCACCTTGACCTGCAGCCTTTGGCCCTTGGCCCAAACCAAAATGTCACCGATTATACCCAGCCAGCCCATGGGCTGTTTGACTGGGCCAAACCCGTTAACCACGGATTGGGCTGGATATATTTTGACATCCTTTCCTTCACCCTCTCTATAGCATTATAAAAATAGCTCATTGTTGCCTTCTCATTACTATCAATTAGACAAATTAATATCACTAAAGGCTCACAAACTTAGATTTCAAATTGAAACTAAGAACAAAATTCATGATCTTTAAATATAATTCTAGAAACCTCAACTCCAACATTAGACCTAGTATAGTATGATTTGACTCAGTTATCATTTGTAAATATTTGCCTCAACTTTTGCTTCATAAAAGAACCATTAAAGTGATAAAAAATTAGTTGCAAACATTGTTATAGCATGGTGACACAAATTTTCTACCACTAGTGAAATCCTTCCTCATCAAATTTAAGACACATGCATAATTATAGATAAACTTGGCCATTTTCTTTGCTTTTTGCACATTCTCATCAATGATAGGAAAATATCAAGTATTTTCTATATTTTCCAACATCAGTTCAATGCAATGTTTAGTTGTCAATAATGAACTGAACAATGTTTTAGCCCAACTTCATTCATAACTTCATCAAATATCTAAAACAGAGTATTAGGATTTCTAACAAGGCCAAATACATTAACAAGCTTCGAAAACATTGTCCCTTTATCAGAATAAACTAAGAAATTAATAATAAGTTCATGTATGGTATTTATCCAACCATCACACATGATTGAACATCCATATGTTGCCCAAGTAATTCTTCTTTTATCCAAAAAACTCTTTATCTCATGAACAAAGCTACTTTTCTATTTGTCTAACCATAAGAAATGATTGACCATCCATAAGTTGTCCAAGTCATTCTTCTTTTACCCAAAGAACTCTTTATGTTGTAAACAAATTTTCTTAGAAGTTTACCTTTATAGTCATTAATTAAATGACCCTTCTAGCTTAGACCGTAAGAGACAATAACATCCACCATAGGCTGGTAATAATAAAACCAAATGGCATTAAATGATACATCTGAATCATACCTATTAGAGAAGTGCTCTAAAGGTAATCACCTTTAGCACTTATTGTACAAATCATTTTATGATTAATAAAGGCATTTTTCATTATTTTGATGTTCATACATTTATGAATTTGATGTTAATCTTAAATTGATTTAATGACGTCTTGATAAAAAAATAGTATGGAGGAAATGAGATTCCTATCATGTGTAATTATGTTATTATCCAAACTTTCCCTAGTCATAGGATTAATGAAATGAGATATCATTAATCTGGATAGACTAACACATGTTATACTCCTTGATTAGATTAAGCAGTAGATCTCATAAGCTGTAGACATGAGTTGTTTAGAGTTAACATGTAGATGCTTACTAAGGGTAGTAAGTACATTAGATTGACCTACTATGAAACAATCATATGGATATTCTATTCTAGTGTCAATGATAGTCTCATCATAGCAATGGTATAAGTATCCTTTGACTTTAGGTACTCAGGGATATCTCGGATACTGATCCTGTGCTTTAACTCCATTCATCAGTGCCTTTTAGGTGTTACTCATAGGTTGGTGATTGGGTATAGCTTGAGCTATTTGGAGGTAATTAAGTAGCTAATAAAGGATTCACCACTCCTGATAGAAGAAGATGATACCCACGGCCTCTTGTTGAGGTCATTACTCGGGAGTCTTTGGCGAGAATAGATATGTGTCATAAAGAGAGTCTTCAATGATACATAGAGTAATGAGATCCTCAGGATAAGATCTAATAACACTTGGACTATATGTGACATAGTCAGTCTAGTGGGAATTGACACTTTGACCATACTCTGAACTAAATGGGGTATAGATAGTGAAAGGACAAATTGCATGGCAGCATTATGTATGGAAGAGTTCGTAATCAAACCACTGACTTTCCAATCAATTGGGGGTCATGACATATTGCTAGATACCGCTCTTAACTTACTTGAATTAAGTGTTAATTTGAGTGGCCAACATAACCAGGAACCTAATGGGTCACACACTTAGGAGATCTGAAGGATGAGTAAAATCGTCTTGAATGGTGATTCAAGATATGAAAGAGTGTTTCGGGATTGTATCGTGGTGTGATCGTGGTAGAAAACGTTGCATGAAATGGATTAGACATAAGTGTTGTTGGCTTCCATTAATGCATGTTATTCACAGTCATTAACTTCCCATAACTTCCAATAATGCATGTTATTCATGGTCATTAACTTCTCATAACTTCCATTAATGCATGCTATTCATGATCATTAACTTCCCATAACTTTCCATTAGTGATGGGGGTTACGGAAAGCCAAATAGTGTAAAAAATTGAGATGATTTTCGTGCATCTTGTGTAAGACATAAAAAGAAAAAGAAAGGTTCTTTTTCTTACACACCGTCTTTTTCTCTCTAACTGTCTCAAGAGTTCTTATCTTTGCTAGCACAAAGAAAGAATTATAGCTATCTACTAGTGAGGTTTCATCCTTCTATCTTCGTGTGGACTTTCATTGGAGATGATCTGCGTTGATCGTTGTGGTATACGATAACCCAACGTGGAGAAGATTAAAAAACGAAGGAGATTGTCAAAAAGGTATGTAAACATCTTACATTTCATGTTTTTGTTTTTCTACATCTATATGCATGAGTAGATCTGGTTTTTGAGGTTCCATTTTATTTCCACTTCGTATATTTGATATATATTATGTATGAGGTGCATGATCAGAACCTAACAATACCACCATTTAGCCATTGTCATGTCCAAGTTCTAAGCCGCTTATTTAGACTATAAGGCACTATAAGTTGCTTATTCAGACATATGTCTTCTTCTTTTCCTCACATCAGGTGTTACATTCCCTTCTTGTTAGGTAAAAAGATACCACCACCTTCAACATCCTTATTATGATCATAACCACCAGAAAAAGAACTTCCACAACCAATTTCGTAGTTTAGCCTTTTTCTTTTATCTTTTTCATGTTGATACTATTCAAGTAAAGTCTTCATTTGCCATTTCACACCATGACTTAATTTTTTACAAGGCTCTACTTCACCTTTGATCCTAGTTAAATGCTTCTTTAATCTGGTGATTCCCTTGTCTTTCAAACGCTTGTTGCAATACACGTAAATGCTATAGTTCTTTATTACAGGAACTAATATAACATAAGCCTAAGTTGGATCATCAAATCTTTCTGAAACGTCTGAATTATTAAGCGTACTTAAACTCCCTCTATTTATCTAAAAAAATAAATGAAGACATATGTCAAAAAAATACAATTTTTGTATATAATATTACATAATTATAAAAATTCAATATTCAGTTATAGATATATCCAGATTCTAGACAGACTCTATCTTACATCTTTGTTTATGATAACACGTTGTAAAAATGACTTTTTTTATGATAACACACATGACAAAAATGACTTAAACACATACAATTTCACATTATATTGAGTAATGAATATTTTCATAAATCCACATACTATTTTCTACTGTGTATTTAACTATCCATAAGTGTATTTGCTACCTATAAAGTATGATTAATATTTGTAATATTATTTCCTAGTGACGATAATGAACAGTATAAAAATGCAAACATTTAATTTTCGTTACTTAATTACATATATTAATTGATTTAATTATATATTAAGTCTTATATTTAAATGATTAAAAATAAGTTTAATACCTTTTATATATAAACAATAACTAATAAATTGTATGTTTTATATAAATTCATTAACAATTTAATAATTTAATTAATTAATTTTGTTCTCATTTTTATGATTATTAAAATAACAAATAACATGACATATTCTTGAAATATACACAATTCATAATGCCTAATTGTTCTCATAATTCATACATAATATTATTTTGATCTCATTTCCTCGTGAATTAACAATGTCTAAATATTATTGAACTATACATAATTCATGCAACCAATTTCAACTTCCAAGCCCAAATAACTCAATGCATATTTTATAAACCATTCATAATACACACATGATGCAACCAAAACATAATATAATTGCAATTCAGAACGAAAATAAACAACCTAATATACTCAAAAAATCAAACAAAGTGCATCTAAGTTAATGAGTAATGAAAGTCAGGTTGCGTCGTAGATCAAGTTAGGTTAGGTCAACCAAATTTAGATCTAGCTTCTAGAATTTGGGTCTTACACCGAGGACTGGCTAACTGGAGACAATAAATGCACGGGGGATGTAAGGAGAGTAATGGATAGTGATAGTGCGTGGAGAGTAGTCAACCAGCAAGCAGCGACGACGGAGATCAACAAGTGGTGGATTGGAGAGCAAACTAATGATGGTAACGAAGTTGCAGAGAAGGAAGTGTCGATGGAGGAGATAGCACCAAGAAGTAGTGCAGGAAACGGCGGGTGTGCATAGGAGACTGAGAGGGTGGCAACGATTGCTTTGAAGTCTCTAAGTGAAGAGGGAAATGAAGAGTAAACGAAAGAGAGTAAAAATAGTTTGGTTTTAGTTTAGTATTTTTTTTCAATACGACCATCAACTTTTAAATTTTCAATTTGGTCCCCATTTTTTTTTTATATTTGTCAGTGCCACCCGAAACTGATTGGTATTCATAATTGGTATGATACCAAGGTTTAGAATATCGTTTTCCAGCCGATATGAAATATTGATGAATTTGGCGGGTAGTAATGTAATTACAATTTCTTTATTTTAACAAATGCACTTACATATATTATTCTTAATCTTATAATCCATCTTCTTATGTAGATTTTTGCCGAGCAACTCGCAGATGTTTCGTCCAATGCAATCCTGACGATGTTTGGTTAGATGTAATATTTTTAATGGAATGGAATGGAATAGAATGATTTATAATAAAATGAAATGCAAATAAATGTAATATTAGAAAAATTCTTATTTGTGAAGAAATAAATGATTTATAATATAATATATAGTAAATGATGTTTGGATAAAAAGTTTATAATGTAATATAGTGTAAAATTGTTTATCATTTTACATTTCATTCTAAATATATCAAATCAGAAGTTTTCATTTTTATTGTTAAAAATGAAATAGATTGTAATATGAAATCATTCTTTCGTCTCATTCCATTTTATATTATTATAAAACTCTCTCCTAAATAATAGGATAATATTACATTCAATTTTATTTTATTTATAAGCCTCCAATTAAACATAACATCATTATAAAGCCCTCTCTTAAATAATAGAATAATATTACATTCAATTTTATTTTATTAATAAGCCTTCAGCTAAATATTACATTGATAATTACTGACAGCATTGATAATTACTAATTACATTATCTCTTATTATTATTAACAATAACTAATAGTTAATTGAATTAATATCTGCAAGAGATACTAATAAAGTAAAAGCAATACGAATGAATAAGCAAAGAAATGAATATTCAGATCTGAAAATTTGCAATCTCAGATCTCCGAAATGGCGATCTTCTCTCGATCCTCTTTTCTTCTTCTTCTACTCACTCACATACTTGTCCTTCTCATCTCTCTCTGCTCCGCCGAGATCCGATCCTCGAAGATCCGATCCGACGACCGCACCATAATTCCCCTTGATGAGTTCGGCTTTACCCACGCCGGCCGCCTTGAGCTAAACGTCTCCCAGATCGTGCTCTCCAACAACAACCCCGATCTCGACAGCACCAGGCTCGGCTTCTTCCTGTGCACTCGCGACGCATGGGCCCACGTCTACCAACAGCTCGAAGACGGCGAGATCGCCTGCGCTCTCAAGTCCGATCTGGTCAAGCCCGTCTTCACCTTCAGCAAGCTCCAGCCCAACCAGGGAAATTTCTCAGTTGTCTTCTCCGAAAACGACGCCGATCGGTACACTCTCGTCTTTGCTAACTGCCTCAGCTCCACTAAGGTCTCCATGGACGTGGGCTTCGCGATGTATAATCTGGACAAGTCCGGTACGCGGGACTATCTCTCTGCTGGGAGGACGGTGTTGCCTAGGGTTTATTTCTTATTCTCTGTTGTTTATTTTGCGCTCGCGTGTTTGTGGGTTTACATTCTTTACAAGAAACGACTCACCGTTTTTAGGATTCATTTCTTTATGCTCGCGGTGGTTGTTCTCAAGACCTTGAATTTGCTCTGTGAGGCGGAGGATAAGTCGTATATTAAGAGGACTGGCACTGCTCATGGATGGGATGTGTTGTTTTATATATTTAGTTTCTTGAAGGGGATCACTTTGTTTACACTGATTGTATTGATCGGTACTGGATGGTCTTTTTTGAAGCCGTATTTGCAGGATAAGGAGAAGAAGGTTTTGATGATTGTGATCCCTCTTCAGGTTGTGGCTAATATTGCCCAAGTTGTGATTGATGAAACCGGGCCTTACGGGTATGATTTTGTCTGGAAACAGGTGTTCTTGCTGGTGGATGTAGTGTGTTGCTGTGCTGTTCTATTCCCTATTGTTTGGTCCATTAAAAATCTCAGGGAGGCCGCCAGGACGGATGGGAAGGCTGCCGTGAATTTGATGAAGTTGACTTTGTTTAGGCAGTATTACATTGTGGTTATATGCTATATCTACTTTACAAGGGTGGTGGTTTATGCTTTGGAGACTATTACTTCCTACAAGTTTCTTTGGACTAGTGTAGTGGCCGGAGAGTTGGCTACACTGGCGTTTTATGTATTTACTGGGTTTAAGTTTAAGCCTGAGGCACACAATCCGTATTTTGTTATTGATGAGGAGGAGGAGGAGGCTGCCGCTGAGGCATTGAAGCTGGAAGATGAGTTTAAGTTGTGAGGAAATTTTTGTGTGCTGTGGGTAGAGAAAGTTGGTCCCTTCGATTTCAGGTAGAAAATTAATCATCGGTACAAATTGGGACTTTCTATTTCATATTCAGGGTTGTGGGATTAAATGGCATAGGTCATAGCGTTAATTGTTTCTTCTTCTTCTTCTTTCCCCACCCATCTCCCCCCTCCCTCCCCCAATGGAAGAAAGGTTATTCGATGAGATCCTATATTTATGTTGGTAACAATTAATATTTCTCCTCTTCCAACTTGCAGTAGTTGGGTTCTTCACATGTGAGAAATGGAATTTCGACTGGTTCTTGGAAGTTGGAAGTTGTAAGTTTTTCTGATGAAAAAAAGATATTTCTTGGCTACATTTTTTTAATAGCAATGCATATTATATTATTCTGGATCCTTGTTAATTGAATCAATATCTTTAAATTGGCTTCTAATTGAACAAATTGACCGCTTGATTTGGGAGTTAAGAAGCTGCTGCATTCAGTTTTTAAAATTTGGGTTCCAAAGTTGGGATAGACTTTTCTGTTGTGTTCTGTGACGTAACCAGAGGCCAAAGGTTTTCAAATTAAAGAAGATTTTAGTTTATCTGCTCACTAGTTGGTATTGTGGCCTCAACTAATGAGCTGTGCAAATAATACCATCTACGTATGTCATAATAATATTCTGAGATGATGTTTGACTGTTTAGGGTTTTGGGATCACTTGGACATTCTTTGTACATTTAGTTGATGAAATATCTGTTTCTTTTGTTAATATTTTCTTTATTCTCTGTTTCAACTTTCGATTTCTAGCTTAAATTCAGAAACAGATGTGACCCAACATAGTCGATGATCCAGTCAATGATACCATATTGCTAAGTCGTTTATTTATTCGTACTATCTTGTTATGGTTGGTTTGGTTCTTTTCACTACATCTTGTAGATAAGATCTAATATATATGGAGATTGATTTATTCGAAAGTAATAGAAATATTTGGAAGGAGATCAGCTTGCCTGGGGCTAAAGTTGTTTTGGATATGGCTTTGTTAATTGCTTACTTTGCCTATGTACGAGTATTGATGGTGAATTAAAACAGGGTTAATTATAAAAGAAATTGAATTTCCAGGGCTGAAGCATTTCGATTGGAATTTGTAAGAGAAGGAAACATTTTAAAAGATAACTATTACTATAGGAAAATATACTATTTCTTTACAAAGGCTTCAATTATGTGATATGTGTGAAATCAATAGATATATTTGTATTTTCCTAAACTATTATTATCATATTTATAATTAGGTTGATAATACAAAACTTTATCTAAAAATGTTTATTTAAAGGTACCTAACCCTTGAGGAAGCATGTTAAAAGCAACTTATAATCTAGGACTTTGTCAATATGTTGAGAAAAAGAATCTATTTTTTAAAAGATAAGTGAATGGTGTGATGAAGCTAATATTATTAAAGAGAACTAAGGGATAAAGAAATCTTCTTTATGTCAGTTATGATTTTAAAATACCTACTATGATTGGATATAATCATTATTATAAAAAGATATAAAAGAACTATAAGAAGAGAAAATATTTGAAGAAAAGATATTTTAAACAAAAAGAAAGGTATTATAAAAAGAGGGAAGTAAATCCAAAAACACCTATGTTCAAGAGAAATAACACGAGAAATAGAAAGGTAATGTCAACTTTATTATTGCAAAGAAAAAGGATAGTATGTAAATGAATATTTTAAAAGATTTCATAAAAAGAAATTGAAATAGATGATGAGATAGAAACTGGGATAGAAAATAAAGTGTTTATTCAAATTAATACCTTTGAAGATTGTTCTTTTGAAGAAAGTATCTTTATAATTACAAATATAGAGTAAGAAGAAACCTCAAATTATGAAATAAATGAGCAAAATAGGAGAATCTTTTAATACTCAAAATGATAATTAAATTATAGATAATATAGTAGAAACATTTGAAAAGTATGGCGAATACGGTCAGGAAGCTCTGATTGATAGAAAAACACTTAAAAAGATTCATAATACTACTTTTATAAATTCTTATAGTGGATTTAATACAACTCTTTTAGATAAATTTGGATTAAAATTTAGAAAACATCATATGTTTTATGGAATTAATCTCAAAGAAAAGGCCTTAGATATTAGTATAACATCAAACAAAGTAATGATTCTCTTATTGTCTAAATGGGATATTTCTCATAAACTTGATCACTTGCTTAAATAGATTCGAGCTAAAATAGGATGGGTACATATTGAATCAATTCAAATGATAATTAGATCTACTTTTAGAGAAGGAATTGATAGTCCCACTAATATAGCAATCATAGACAACATAATACATAATTGAAGAGAAGCATATACGAGAATTCTTAAAGGCAATCTTAGATGTCAAAAAAAAAATATCATCTATCCTAAGATATCATACAACATACAAGACAAAACACTTTCTTTGATACAAGATTTCAAAAGAAAATATTTAATTATATTCTATTACCTATGTGATATCTTACGCATTGTCTAATACTCATCATAAAGAATGTTTTGCACGTAAAGATATCATTGTTTTTCCAAAATTATTTTTTGAGGTAGAAAGGAACTATCCTCTGTATATAGCAAATATAGAGGATCTTAAAAATGATTTTTCATTATATTTGCAACAAAACCTTTGCTAACTTCTAACAATAGACTATTTGCTAGATTATCCTATTTTGATGGTACAACTTACATTACTTGTAATATTTTAATCGATACTGATGTAAGTGGAACTTATATTAATCATATTTTGACAAACAATTTGATGAAGTTTCACCTAATAGAACCTTATCAGTATATAAACTTTAATGCTGATGTACGACATATCGATAGTGTTGTGGAAACTATTATTAAGATTGGAAATACTAAAATACCTATAAGGTTATTAGTAGGAAATGAGGGATTCAATTTAGAGATAATATTGGAAACTAGTGTCATGACTCGGTACCACATCGAGCCCTTGACAACCACCGCATACTCGAGCTAAGGATACTCACGATACCCTTAACCCGACTATACAAGGCTAACTGAATATCAATCTCAACGACAATGCAAAATGTTCATACATAAAGTTATTTACAAACCATAAGACAGACAAGAGTTAATTTACAAAATTATAAAGCATATTGACATAATCATGAGCCGTTACACAACAAAGTACAAAACAGAGACTACCCAAATGCGATAATATCTCGAAAATGTCAAAAGACTGCACAATCTACTCATAACTTCAAACTCACCAAATTAACCTGCATGGTTAGGAAACGGAGGGGGGTGAGTACACTATGTACTCAGTGAGCAGGAAAAAAACATATGTCACGAATAGAACTTGATACACACCAAGACGGTATAGATAACCCATAAGGTGAACATACAACACATAGAAACACATAGGCCTAGTCTATGACTCAACGTATATTAGTTAGGAACCTTATAGGCCTAGCCTATTAATTCACTCATCCGGTGAACATAGGTTCCAATTCCAATACACAAAAGCATAAAAATATCACATGTATAAATTAAATCTTGTTAGAAAAACAAATATCAGGGTAAGCCAAAACAATCATGTGTGACATCACTAGTCGGCCAAGCTAGCGCGCACACCTACCGATCCTCGATGTTGGCTCGACTTTCATCCATGGTGAGTCCGGACTACAGTCGACAAGAACGTCATGACCCTAGGTAATGACCTCGTTGATGTCCAAACTCTAGGTGTGAAATCACCGGCGAGTCCCATAGAAAGGTATCAATACGGGGACTCGACTTTTATGTACCAGCGTCAAGGGTACGAGGGTTGCTAATTCAGTTGTGCCAAGCACACGATTGGCCAATCGTTACCTCACCAATTATAAAACAAATCATACTCAAATTTTAAGTATAAAATGAAGTAAGGCATCAGTCCAACTGATGAAATGAAACCTTGTAATGGCTCTAAGACAAAAAGGACACATATACCCGGCAAATATGGCTCGATCATGCATATGTAAATTTCAAAACATTATTTCATGCAATAAACGTCATCTTTTTCACTCTAAGTGCAAAATGTTATTCAAAACAATATTGTTTCTTAAATACATAGGCATATTAGCATCCACTTGAAGTTCAATTATACCCTACATTGCCTAGGTTCAAAATTCACATACAATTCATTCAACACGTCTTAGGATATTTCAATTCTATTTGAGAAATATGATTTTCCCAACTCACCTTAAAAGAAGGTATACACTCCCTTAATTTTAATAGTCCTCGATATGAGCTCCTTGATTCACAGCTCCCGAGCCTTTATGTATAAAAAGACATACAATGAAATTACTACTTAAACATAAATTTCATAATTATACACTATCACATAAGTGTATAAAACA
>JAOQMS010000179.1:26930183-26960027 GCA_027563885.1 Erythroxylum longipes
AAACCATATTTCATGCATATTCAAGCATGGAGAACAACATATCTTAATACCAAACTCAAAATCATAATGTAGAGAGAAAGAAGACAAAATTTACCTAAACTTTTCTTTGGTGATGTCTTAAAATCCTTTGAGAATTTCTCAAATCTAATGATAGATTTGAGTTCCTTGACCCCTAATTACCTTAGAACACCTTCGTTTGAATTGAAGAATCAAAAACTTGGTGAAATTTTAGTGAGGGCCTAAACTACCTCTTCTCCTCCTCTCTTCTCCTTTCTTCTCCTTTCTTTTAACTAAAACTAAGTGTTTTAATGGCAAATAAAGGGGTTGCACGGCCATAAGGTGAAGAAGGTTCTAGAATTTGACTCTTCTTTGACCAAAAATAGTGAATTTACCTTTTTTCCTTAGCTTATGTGAAATTACTATTATACCCTCCAAACTTTCCTACATTTGCAATTAAGCCCAAAATTTAAGAATGACCAAAACTTTTATTTTTATTTTGGTCCTCGGGCTTTTACCAATTATAATTAAGCCCCTTAAATTTATAAAATTACATATTGGTCCTCCAAGAAATAAAATTACATCTAAGTCCCTTAACTTTTAACAATTTGCAAATAAACCCTTATGTACATCAACTTTTCCAATTAAGCTTTCTAAGTGTCCAATAAGTCTATAAATCATGTCTAACCACCTCTAAGGCATTAGAACACATTTAATTCAACCATCATAGTCGTACCCATCTAATGGACTTAGTTTTACACAATTAGAAGCTTATATGTCAAAAATCTCTAAGATTTCATATACCGATGAACTCTAAGTTCAGGTAAGGGCATATAATATTTTATATCACTGGCATACGTACCAAAATGATTCAAATACATCTTTGAACTCATCACAACCATGTATATATTAATATACAGTAGTATTATCCAAATATAGCACAATACAAAAAGCTCAGAGAGTCCGGTGTTACAACTAGTTTTCTTGAATAAGTTCAAGCATATGAGATAACTCAATGTGGAATACAATTATCTTATAACAATAATATCATATATATTCTTCGATAATAACTAGTCCTATTAGTATATATATTCCCATTGGAATTACCTATAAGGAATATAAAGCTGAATATTTTGCAGCTTATATAGATTAGCAATGCAAGTTCTTACCTATGCAAATTGACTTGTTTTCCTTCACAATATGATGAAGCCTTATAACCTATCAAAGGATTAGATATTTCTAATCATCAAATTCATTTATCCACCGGCATACAACAACCTTAAATCCTTTTAGGATCATTTTTAGTAAAATGTCCACCCTTTTATTTTTATGATATTGTTACTAATATTCTTATTGGAAATAACTTTCTTCAGTTATTCTATAAAATCTTATTTGATACTATTAAACAACAAACGCATTTCAAAGCTCCTTGTGAACATTGGATAATTGTTAATTGCCATAAAAATGCTTATAGTTATTCTACCCTTGTATCTTTTAAACCTCGCACAGCCCAATTTGGTGTAGGTTATAAAGAAACATCGATTTTTCCAAAAGGAAACCTTTGTTAAAAATAGAAAATCTTGTAGAAAACAAATATCAACAGATAAAAACTATCAAAGATGAACTAGAAATAGTGAAACAAAAAAAAGTTATTTTGATAATCCTTTACAATTTTGGGATAAAAATAGAGAAGAAACAAATTTAGAAATGATAAATAAACAAAAAACTATTAGAGATACAACCATGAGATATAATCCAGAAGATCAAGAGGAATTTTGAAAACAACTTCTGGAATTAGAAAATCTAAAAATCATTAAGCCTAGTATATCTTTGCACTCTTCTCCAGCTTTTATGGTAAGAAACCATACAGAGATACTCAGAAATAAAGCAAGGATGGTAATCAATTATAAAAGATTAAATGATAATACGATCTTTGATGGATATTTTTTACCTCATAAAGAAACTCCGATAAACTTAACAAAAGGAAAACAAATTTTCTCTAAGTTTAATTGTAAAAGTGGATTTTGACGAATAAAAATGAATAAAGAAAGCATTCCTTATACTGCTTTTTCTACTCCATAATGTCATTATGAATGGTTAGTAATGCCCTTTGAAAAATTCCCCACAAATATTTCAAAGAAAAATGGACAATATTTTCAAGTATTATAATTTTATACATTGTTATGTAGATGATATTTTAATAGCTAGTGATAATATTTCTCAACACATTATACATTTTCATACATTTGCAGATTTATGTGAAAAATATGGTCTTACTTTTTTCGGGAAACAAGCTAAGATATTTCAAACTGAAATAGAATTTCTTGGAATGGATATAGATGGTAAAGGAGTTAAAATTGTAAAATTGAACCCCATATTCTTAAAAATATTTCGCAATTTCCAGATAAATTACAAGATTAAAAAAATATCAAAGTTTTTTAGGTGTGTCAAATTATGCATTTGATTTTATTCAAAACTCAATTGAGTTCCAAATGCTTTTAAAGAAAGATGAACGATTTAAATTTTTACCTTATTTGATTAAGTAAAGAAAATTAAAATTTTGTGCTCTACTTTACCTAGCCTTTCTTAAACGAAAGAGATAAAACGAAGTACAAGGAACTCAAATAGCTAAAAGATATCACCCCCAAAATACCAAACTCTGCCTTACGTCTACCTTATGACAATGATAATTTAGTACTTGAAATCGATCCTTTTGATCATGTATGGAATAGAGTATTAGAAAAGATAGATTATAACAATGCTCATGTTAAAATTAATGAGTCTCTTTGCAGGTATTTGATTTTTTTTCTTTTTTTCTTTCCTCATTCTACCATCATTCTTTTTCTAGTTATTTTTTTTTAGTTTTTCTTTCTGACCCCTCTTTTTGCTACCTCTTGGCTTTCTTGCTAGATGAGTTTTCTCCCACTTTCCTCCCTTGGCCTCTAGATCATTACATCTCTTACCTTTTTATCTTCTTTTTTTCTTATGGTAGCCCACTCGCTTCTTAAATTATGTTTGAATTCACTCTAAACAGTTGTTTGTGAGCTTATTAGTCAATTTAAAGTAGCTTACAAGCATTTTTACACCCTTTTTCTAATCATTAATCTTTTTATTAAGTTATTCTTTTGGAAATTTTGTTATTATATTGATTTTGACTCGTGAAGGATGCGAACACGATATTAACAAGCTGGCATCTATTGGTCATAATTGTTCACTTTATGTGGTATTATGGATGAAATTGTTTGAGCGCAAGCCTTACGATGCTAGAGCTATAATGGGATTTGGCACATTAAACAAAATTTCCATTTTGAATCTTAGCTTGGGTTCAATGTTGTAGGCTTCTTAGGTAAAATCCTTTTCTTTGAGTACTGTTAGTGCATAATATTATCATGTTTATTTTGACATCAATCGATTGCCATGTTGAATATTGATCTATTTTGACAGTTGCCGCATGTAGGGGAATCAAAGACATTTTGGAGATATTTGTGTTTTCAGGAATGGTTCACTAGTTCTGAGCAGGAAATAAATTGTGAAAAATAATTCATATAATGGTTTTGATGCCCTTATTTGGTTGATTTCTTTTTTCCAAACATTTTTGTAGATTTCATAATGTATGAATCAAACATAAATAGTTATATTAGTTAATCTTGCAACTTCGTGATTATTGGCATATAGTCATCCCATGTTTTGAAACTCTGTTTGTGGGCCTTAAGAAAGTTCTCTTTTCTCTTTATATTTGTCTCTCTTCTTTTCCTTTTCAGTTATTCATTTCCTTTATTTGTTATGCCTATTGTTGTTGAATTTTTTTTTTGTTTAATCTCATCTCTAACTTCAAATTTCATGTGAGGATACCTATGCAAATTGCAATCTTGCTAAAACATCATTATTTTTATTTAGCTAAAGCTTACACTTATGACTCTGACATTTCACCATTGTTATGAATATTGACTTTTAATTAGCTTCTCTTATTTTCCTAATATAAGATGACTGATGAGTGTCTGACACTACAAGAGGGAAGGGAGTGACGACATCTATACAAGTTGTTAAACTATCATCACGTATTTAACGTCTTCTTTTTCTTACTCTTTAGCATCTTTACGTTCTTTTGCTTTCAGATATTTTGACATACAGTTTATCAAAGCTCTGGCTTTGAACTAAACCCATCTTCCATTGATTTGTCTATTTCAAGCTTTTGTTTTGTTTCTGGTGCCGAACTCAGCACCCATTTGCTCAATCTTGGTTTCAGATTGATTTTTACTGTTGATTTCTCAACTGCCAATCACTCAGCTCTCTATATTGATATGGTGTTTTAGCGTCGGGAAAACCATCCAGTTCTTAGGGATGCTATAATGACGACAAAGCGATAAGAGATGCTAGTACCAGATTGAATTGAGGAGGGAGCATTCAGGGTTTCCCTTTTTGGCCAAGTAGCTTGTTAAAGAAAGGAAACCATGAATAACAATGTCTACTGGCTAGCTTGCCAGAACAAGGATGGAGAGAATTGCGTGAGGGGACAGAGTGTCTGGTTTTTTTTTTTTACTTCCTTTAAAAGATACTTTGTAGGAGGAGGATGTTAGAAAACAGAAAGAACCGTCTTTGCGTCGAACAAATTGCTGCGCTTTTACTATTTGCATTAGAAGTGGGCAGAATAATTTTATCGCAATTTACCCACCATTGCCAGTGGTCTCCACATCGCAACACATCCTTTTCTCTATGTCCAAACCAAAAATTCAAAAAGAAGATGCAATATTTTGTACCAATTGCAGTATCATCTATGTTACATCATATTTTCGTTTCACGTGGCTATTTCATCCACCTCAGAGTTAAAAACAAAACTTGGAAATGTTGTTGTGATGTCCCTGAATTTGATTTAGACATAAAATAACGAACGAGGATTATGAAAGCAATCAAACTGCAAGCTACAGAAATTTGGTTCTTTACCTCAAGTATGGGAGCGTCATGATCTTCAACAATGATGGATTTCTACGGACAAAGTTGTGCCATTCAGTTTGGTCTATCTTCCCATCATTATTCACATCGGCTTCCAAGAAAGTCTATTCACAGAAATGAGAAGGAAATTTTATTTTGCACGGTTATCAAGAAAAAAGTTATCCACAAAGGATAACAAAAGCTGCAATCAGCTTCTGCCTAATAGAACAAGAATTGCGAATGTCTGAACAGTTATAAGAAAAAGCAACCATGAGAGAGAAAGAGAACCCGACAGCCAGTTAATTAGATCTACATCAACTCACCTTATCAAGAATTATTTCAATTGTCTCATCGGCCAACTTCATTTCAGACTCGCAGAGAAGAGCAATTAACATTTGCTTAACCTGTCAATAAGTACAGTCAATGAAGATGGCTGCAGGGAGTTTAAAAAGAAGGATAATCAATGAACAAAACAGTTCTGGAAGATGAGTTGCAACTCATTCTTTAATATAACTGAACTTGCAAACTGATAAGTTGCATATAGTCACACTCAGGTAGATAGCTGATACGAACTTTATCAAAAATGTTTGGCCTGATAACTAAGATCTTTATACCTAACAGGTAACGTAATTTATACTCAATTAAAAGATAGCAGAACTAAGAGCAAAAATAAAAAATAAAAAATTTTGTCTGCATCTCAAAT
Source organism: Erythroxylum longipes (assembly GCA_027563885.1). Lineage (NCBI taxonomy): Eukaryota > Viridiplantae > Streptophyta > Magnoliopsida > Malpighiales > Erythroxylaceae > Erythroxylum > Erythroxylum longipes. Next base: position 26,935,813 of record JAOQMS010000179.1, read on the forward strand.
AGAAAATTCAAATATAGGCAATAATGATCTACAAATGCATTTTCCATACACTGAGTACAAAATGAAGATGAATGCCAGCTGAAATAGCAAACATAGGTTAGCAATGTGAACCACTAGAATGTTTTTGATAGATTAATAGACATTTTTATTTTATGCTAACTATCCACAAAAAAATATGAATTATTTTTTCCATTCTTAGATTAGAATGAATTGCACCAATTTCAAGTTGATCCAAAAATATCCACCCGTTTTTGTTATATTACCAGATCATCAAGATTTAGTTAATAGGGAGAGACTCACATATTTCCCTATTAAGTTGCAATATTAACCAAAACAAGGACCAAAAAGATACCACGACACAAGCCACAACTTACATACTCTAAAATTTTCAATTATGGTTCTGCATTGTCTTTCAGAGGACAGGATGGATGATGTAGAAAATAGACTAATGTCCTCAACTAGTTCACCCAACCATAAGAAAATTCAAGTCATCCAGGCAACTTTTCAGATTCTTCTTCATAGATTATATTTAAATGCAAGTGAGCAACCTCATACCTCATGGCGCTCAATGAATCCTGTACTGTCCAGGTCATAAAGCTTAAATGAGACTACAAGGTGAATGAAAACATTAAGTGTAAGCATATGCCAATGCATGTAGGGCATATCAAAGATCAAGACCAATATGCAGAAAATGATATATTCAATATATTTTAACTCACAGTCTATCTTGTCTTCCTGTGGGACATTGGGATGGAAGACATTAAGTGCTCTAACAAAGTCACCAAAATCTATGACTCCCTTCCGTTTAACATCAAACAGATCAAAGATCTACAGTACAAATTGGAAAAGCAGTAAGGAAATTTTACATAATGCAATTTACAGTAAGGATACAAGAGCATTAGTGATTGAAATAATGCAATTTATAGTAAGAATACAAGGGTATTAGTGATTGAACATTTCTTGGAGCAATATAACATTTCTTGGAGCACTATCTTCTTTGAGTTTTATTTTATAACCATAATTTACAAACTGGGTTTCATGCCTCATAAAATCCAGTAAAAGGTTGAGAAGATGAACATGATAAAAGAGTGACCAAATGCAGGTTGTTAATCAAATCATATAAAGCCTTTGAAGTGTTGATAAAGAAAGAAACACAGAGTTTAAGAACCATTACCCTATTTGCAAAGAGATTTTCTTTCTTTCTATTTTTGAAAAGAGCTAGTTGAAATTCTTCCTGCAATCAATGCAAAATTACATGAATATGATGAGAGAAGACTTCAAATCATGTCAATTGAATATCTGCTGGCATAATCAAATGCAAAAAAGATCCTTTCTGCTAGCAAAAAGAAATGAGCTATATAAACTCTTTCTGAAATGATATAGGACAGACAAATGGGATTCATCATTTGTAAGAAAATGCTGCATGTTTCAATTAAAAACATTCAGTGAATCACATACTTGGAATATCTCTTTGAATTGAACTAGTAGAGAGGAGAAACACCAGGAAAGATGAGAAGGAACTACAGAAAAGAGCTACAAAATGCATGGAAGAAAAATGTTAATTACCTTGCTTATCAAACCATCATCAACAACAGAACTACTAATGCTCTTGAACAGTTCAAAAAGGGCTTCAACTTCACTGACACTGACTGAGGAATTAAGAAATAAAAAATTAAAAAAAAAAAAGCAAAAGAGGAGGATGAAATCAAACGGAACACTGCATAAAATAAGGAGAATTTAAGACTGCCTTAATATGAACAATGAAAGTAAATTTCAGCAAACTTTCTCAATTTCTTTTTTTCTTTAATGGTGGTTGCAGCTCAAAACATAATACTCAACTACTGACCTATGAATACAAGCCAAAAAAGGGAAGAAGTCAACATATGATACTCAAGTATCATAACTGTAAAACAGAAGTTAATACTGTGAAATATTGGCAAGCAAGCACGTAAAGATTGAAATCAGATAAGCACTATGGAAAACTGGCATGGGTTTTGGGTCAGATCTAACTGACAGATTCATAAGTGGCCTATATTGAGGTCTTCCCATGTCCAGCGCCTATACTCTCTTCTTTTTTCTTTTTTTTCTTTTTACTGAGTGTAAGAGAGTTTTGAAACAGTGATGGGAAGTACAGGTTACACATGTTTCTGGAGCTAATATTACTCTAGCTGACTCTGTAGCTAGAATGGGAATTTCTCTAAAGAATTTGGCTTTCATTTGTTTTTTCATAAACTGCCACCAGTAATGCCTCATGTATAACAACAGAGCAGTGTAATTGTTTTGGCATACTTGAGCAATAAAATGCACATGATGAAAAATTAAGTTCACATTTTTAAGCAAATGAAAGACTACATACTGAAGTTTTGTGAAACAGAATAAGAAATGGAAACAGTTTGAAGGGGGTACTATTCTCTCTAGTTTTAGGTGAACTACTAAAAGGAATAACTAATTCTAAAGTGTCAAGCCTTTTAGAATTTTTTTTTTTTAATTTCGTGTCTAAGTTTTTAAATTTTTCAATTGAGTGACCAATCTTTTAGAAACTTAAAAATTCAGTTTAAAACATCAGTTCTGTTAGTAATTGACTGATTTGGCTAATGAAATCTCTGTTTTTTGGTGATATGTAAGTGTACAATTGGAAAAATTCTTTATACTCTAGTCTAACTATAGCCACTATTTTTGCAGGTAGACTTGAATTTCTCATGAACAACAGAAGTTTCATTAGTCAAATCAACAAATTACTAATAGAGCTAAAGTTTTGAACTATTATGGTTTTAAAAGGTTGATCACTCAATTAAAAAATTTAAAAGATTGGTTACTGAATTGAAAAATCTCATAAGACTAGCGTAAAAAACCATGCAGTCGACAAAATCATAGTTCAAAGAACCAACTGACAAGTGAATTAGTTAAGTACAACTTACAGGCAGTTTGAGATGCGAGAGGAATAGGATCCTCGTGTCCGGGAAACTGTCTGGCTACTTTAGAACTAAAACAGCCCATTTACAGCTGAGGAAGGAAGAACAGATAGGCCAATACAAGAATTTGCGCGTCAGCGATCACTGACTACCATCCATCATCGAAGCCATCTTTACCTTGCAAATTACAAATCTATAAAATTCACAAACATCGCCACATACATGAACAAATAAGTAACGGCAACACAATTTTCATCAAAAGATTTCACCTTATTTATCAACCTCAGAAAACTTGCTAACCCAAAAGAAAACCCTGATCAATTTAAAACAGAAAATTATAATTTTCCATGATTTAAAGCAAACTAGAAAACCAAATCTGTAGTATTCTTAGTACCCCAAACCCGAAGCAAACCAAAAATGGAAACAAAAAGCCGTCTCTGCTCTCCCAGGTCTCCTCAAATCACTCAGGAACCACACAAAGATTGCAGCAGAAGTGAAAAAGAGAAATAACCCAGATAAAAAGAAAGCAAAATCAACAAAGACCTAATGAATAAAAAAAGAGACAATCAAGAAATGAGCGCCATACAGAAATCAATAACAAAGAAAAGAAACTTACCGAACAAATAATAGAACCAAAGCCGTGGACAATGGGCGTTTGGTTGAGGAAATTATAGTAAAACAAAGGAGGGAGAGAGGGAGAGTCTTCTAGCACAGAAAGCATTACAGAGTGCAGAGAGATAGAGGCATGCTTTTGGCTTTAGTAACTAAAACAAAAATACAACGAAGGAGAAAGATTGCTGATCCAACGGCTGTTACTGATTTTCTTTTGTAATCAATCACTTTCCCTAACAATCATAGGATGATTATATAAATTGGTTTTTCTTTCCTTTACCCTCCTTATTCGTATCTTTGTTAAATTACTAATATTTTAAAACATTATTGCTGTGTTTTAGTTCCGTTACCTTTTTTTTAAAAAAAAAAACCATTTTTCAGTTAAATGAGAGTGGGAAAATGGTCAAATTGGAACCGGCTAGGACTCGAAGATAGGAAGAAAGTACACGTGCGAGAAAAAGAAGAGAAGTTGAGTTTGACATCAAAAGCATTTTTCTGTTTTAGTTCGGTAAAATCTTTACGTCTTAATTTTATTCAATGGCTCGTTATTATCTAGGACTTTGTTGAAAGTCAACTATTATATTTTTTCTTTTCTTTTCTTTTTTTAATGGGAGAGAGTGGGTGTGTTGCTAGTATAACAATTTTATTAAGATTTATATTTTGAGGCAAAGATTAAGTTTATTGAGCTATTGCTAATCAAGTCTACTATTTGTAATTTCAACTTTTTCTAAAGTTAGATTACATTAAAAAAAACCTTTAAATGATTATGGGTATACACAATTGACAAGAGTACGTAACCTGATGAAACTAATACATTCCTATCAATACATATCATCACAACCATTACATTCTAACCCTTTTATAAATCCTATTGTTGACAAATTTAAACCTTTCAAGTTGTTTTATTTTCTATCTTAATGTTACTCCATTTATGCTCCGACTCATATATAAATGATCCTTGCTTTCATCTTTCTCTTCTTATATTGAGTAACTATTCGTCTCCTCTATTGTTGTTGTCTCATAGTAAGCACCGATTTGTGTCCTCTACACCTTCAAAACATCTATTACTTCTATCTTTCCATATCCCATACATACATGAGCCCAAGTTAACTATACTAGTCACTTGCTCTACCATCCTTAATGTGTTTTCTTCCTAAAGCCATTTGATTATGATTGTATAGTTGAAGAGCTTCCTATGTATAGAGATTTTATCTTGAATTTTGTCCCATATCCATTTGGTGTATTTGCATTCAAAGAACAAATTGATTGTCTATTTTTTTTTTAATAGCTTTGTACAATATACAAATGTCTTGAATATTCTAGAACATTTTCTTATCCTTTGTGGTCAGACAATTTTTTTATAGTTATCCATAATAGGAAGGATATTTTAAGAGAAAAGCTTTTGCTCCACGTGATCTCATGTCAGCTTACTTTTTCACTTTTGACCTTTGATTAGTTTACTGCATGTGTCGTTTATGAATTTTACTGAAGAATTTTGTAGCTAAATATGTATGTCCTCTATCTCTTTTTGTAGGTTGTAGTTTGGGATTGCTTAGGTTGGTTCTAGTGGATAGTTGATCCAATTTCTACCTATAATCCATTCCTTCATTCTAGCATTATTTGGAAATCTATTTGCAATATGTACTCAAATATTAGATTGCTGAAAGGAGCCTTCCTTGGTCTTGTTGTCAAAATATAGTGAGGCTATTTTCCCATTCCTTATCTTACATTTGATGGATTTAACTTTATTAACTAAGACATAAACCATGAGCATTTGGTTTTAGAATTTATCTCCTATATGCTTCTACCTTTAAGAAAATATACATATATCCATCGTATCAAAAGGGTATCTTTTCCTTCTAGTAATCTCTACGATCTTTTTGTAATTAGGATTTTGTTTGTAATTCTTATTTTAGTTACTCTGAGTCCACCTTCCTCCATAGGTTCACAAACCTCTTGCTAGTATACCTTTGCCGTCACTTTCCCCTCCCTTATGCCTCCCTATAGGAAAGCTCTTACGATTTTTCTAGTGATTTTATAATGCATTTGGAAAGAACTATATGGTTGATCAATACACATAAAGGCAACTTATGATATATTTTATCATTGTTAACCTTCCTATATATGACAAATCTTTGTTGCATTAGTGGCTAAGTTTTGTTTGAACCTTCTCCACCAAAAGGAAGCAATCTATGTACATTATTCTTTTTGTATAGACAGGCAGCTCACGTTGATAAGTGTAAATTGCGTAATGTTTTAGGGCATAGTTTGATATGTGTTTAGTTGTTAATTCAATCATTTAGTATGTGTTTAGGTTAGAATTGTATTAGTTTGTTAATTATTTATGTTTTAAGTGTTTTATGGGTTAATACAAGTCTTTGAGCTTATATATTATGTTTTTGAGGTACCTTGATGTGTTTGTTAGTATTTCAGGGTCAACATCAAAGAATAGAGGAGTTTTGGAGACATTCAGACTAAAACAATGACCCATGATTGTGGCATGTCAGGCCACGATCGTGATAGAAGCACCAAAGTTGGCCCACAATCGTGGCCTACATGCCACCATTGTTATAGAAGCCTAGGGAATGGCCCAGATCGTGGCCTACATGCCACCATTGTTATAGAAGCCTAGGGAATGGCCCAGATCGTGGCCTGTGTTTAGCAGACGCACCAACATTTGAGAACATCAAGTTTTGAGGGATTTTTTAGACATTTTAGACCCCAAAAAAACCTTAGGGTTACCCAAAACACAAGATATTAAAGAACAAAAAAAGAGGCAGAGAGATAGCTTTTGCATTAGCCACCTTGAGAAACCCCTAGTGAGAGATCATCGAGAGATAGAAGAAGAGAAGAAAGAAGAGAGAAGAGGAGAAGAAGCTGAAACAATATAGTTTGCGACCTCTTGTCATCCATTTTAGATTGTATTTCCTGTTATTTCAGTTTTATCGTTGTATAGAATTGGATTGAATAGTTAATGATAGGATCTAGGATGTCGAGGATATTCTAAACTCACCTTCAAAATTTTATTCTTGAATTAATGAGAATCTAAGTGTTTATGTGTTTATTGGATATTATTGTGGTTTGATTCTATGATTGCATAATTTGATAATAAACTAAGAGGATGAATCGAATGAAAACTGATTAAATTGGACCAAAAAGAATTAGGTGATTTAATAGAAACCAGAATTGAATCAAATCGAGAAATTGTACGAAGAGATATCTTATATAGGTTTCTAATAGTTTATTAGAGAACTTCAGAACTAATTAAGGGTTATACAGTTTGTGAATTGAGAGATTGCAACCTCCATAATCTGATTAGGGTTTATGATTTACGGTTAATGGTTATAACTCGAGAGAGAGTAATCAACCCTAGGATAGTCTAGAATTAACAATCCAATAATTCATAATCAGTTAGGTTAGCATTAAGGATAGGTAAAATTCCCTTTCTCTCAATTGGTAATTTCTTTCGGTTGATTCTTGGGTGTGTTGTAATTGCTTAGTAATTAGTATTTTTGTATATGATTCTTAATTTGATTATTGAATTAAATTCTCATTTTAGTTTCGTTGCATCTTGAATTTTTATTATTTGTTCTGGCCCAGATTTTAGGATTAGATTAGTTTTCTCTTCGTAGGATCGACACCTTTGGTACTACGCTAACAAACCATGCACATGCGGATTATCGAGGGTTAATAATTAAAACTTACACCTAATCAAACCACGATCAATTTTGTTACCAGGGAGGCGATTTGTTTAATTCTTTAATTTAAGGCGTTTTATTTAGTTTTTATTTTATGTTATTTCTTTCTATTTCTAAATCCATGCTCTTGTATGAAAATAAGAGTTATGAGAAGTTCAAGTCGTGCAGCTGAAAATTTAAAGCTAGATATCACTCGATTAGAACGACCAATTAGGAAAGCTCGAAGCGAAGAAGAAAAAGAAATCACAAAAGCAACAATAGCCGAGGAATTTCAGCAAGATTTGGATCACGGAGCGAACCAAGGATGTCAACAAGAACCCTTATGGATTTCATGAGACCAGGATTTAATGGGGCTAACCAAGGAATAGCTAGGCCACTCGTAAAAGTAGTCTCTTTTGAAATTAAACCAGCCCTCCTAAACATGCTTCTACAGAATGTGCAATTCTGTAGACTAACGAATGAAGATTCTAATGCACATATGGTAAATTGCCTTGAAATATATGATACCTTTCAATACCATCAAATGTCGGAGGATGCGGTAAGAATTGGGCTTTACCCTTTTACCCTAAGAGATAGAGCAAAGGCCTGATACAACTCCCTCAACCTAGCCAATGTCACTACTTATGATCAACTAGTTCGTGCCTTTTTAGACAAGTATTTTCCCCTTATTAAGACCACAAAGATTATCAAGGAGATTACCAACTTCCATTAAAATGACAGGGAATCAATCTGTGAAGCGTGGGAACGATACAAGGACTTGCAAGGAAAATGCCCACATTATATCTTACCTAAGGAGTTCTTGTTGCAAACATTCTATAATGGAATATACATATGAGAGGCACGATTGATGCAGCTTCCGGAGGATCATTGATAATAAAGACAATAGATGAAGCAGAAGAGCTGATAGAGGAGATGGCGAGTAATAGCTGTCTATGGATGAACGAGCAGAGTAGACGACCTACTACCTTCTGAGAACAAAAAGGAGTTATAGTTGTTGATCAAATGACGGAGATGCAGGTAAAAATTGACAACTTAACTCTATAACTCAACAATATGAAGGCTTCGTCCTCAGCTTCGGTAAATACTGTGCAACTAAAGTGTGAACTCTGTGGACAGATGGATCATAATACGGTGGATTGCTTCTTGATGAAGGATAACAATCCCGAGCAAGTTAATTATATGCGAGCTCAATATGGATGAGGAGAGGGAAATAATCCCTACTCTAACATATACAACCCTGGATGGAAGTGTTCGCTCAAGGTTACACGCTCTACGTTTTACTAATTATAACCTTGGTAATTACTGCAAGCGCACGGGTCATTCCTGTAGTACCTAAGGTGTCGATCCTATGAGGAAGGGAACTAGTCCTAAAATATAAAGGCATCTAAGTTCGTAATAAACCTAATTAAACAACTAATGCAGAAAATAAATCAATCAATAATCAAATTTGAGAAATTAAAGTGCCATAAGAATGAACAAAAAAGCAAACCACACAAATAATCCAAAACCCAACCTAGAAATAACCAAATGAGAGAAAGGGGGATTCAATTCAAAACTAAAGAAAGTCTACCAATCATGCAATTTCCGATTTAATGGGCCTAGATGGTCCTAGGGTAAATTAATCTCTCTCGAGTTATAATTCTTAACCTTAATTGATAAACCTTAATTCAAATTATAGGAATTGCAATCTCTCAATCTGCGATTAGCCCAAAAGCTAAATTACTTCTGAATTTGGCTATTAACCTACCGAGATTCTATGCTCGATCTCTCATTACACGACTCTACTGGTTTGATTTAACTCGATTTACCTAACTCTTGTTAGTCCAAATCGATGATTTTTACCAGCTCACCCTCTCAGTTTATTGCCAAGTTATGAATAATCGAAATTAAATCACAATTAAATTGAAATAAAACACCATCAAATAAATTCTATCAATCTCAAGAATGAAAAAACCCGAAGGTGAGTTTAGAAAAAAGATCAACACTCAACAATAGCAATTCCAATCAATATTCAATCTCATACATCAATGAAATCGAAATAAAAATAGAAAATACTATCAGAATGAATCTCGGAGGTCGTGACTGCAGGAAACAACTTATTTTGGGAAGTACTTTACATCAAACATATCTCCGTGCCTCTCTTCCTTTGTCTCCTTCCTCAATCGCTTGATCTCTTTCTAGGTCTCTCTCAGATTTTTGCAGAATCTCCCTTTTTGTACAACTCTCTTGGCTCTCTAAAAATTGCTGGTGGCTGCTAGGTATTGTTCTATTTATTCTGTAGCAGCCCTAGGTCAAACTCTGGGTCAAAACAGTCCGAAAAATCACCAAAAAATTGAGTTTTCGTGTCAGTCCGATGTATGGCACGATCGTGGCTGGCACTTTAACCTTTCTGTCACGATCAAGGCTTGAAGTGTATGATTGTGGCCTGAATTGACGCTCTCTGTCACGATCGTAGCCCCTAGTGCACGATTGTGGCCTGGCTGCTACTGGCTCTTCCTCTTCTGCCACGATCGTGGCCAATGAGCACAATTATGGCCTATGTCTTTTAGCTCGAAACTCTTTAAATTTTCACGTTTTTCCTTGTTTATCCTACAACACTAGCACACACGTCAAGGTGCCTAAAAAATATAACAATTAATCTCAAGGATTCATACTAACCCATAAAAGACACATAAACATACAAACTAACATAATTAACACAAACACACAGTTAACTCTCAATTTAACGCTAAATACTTACTAGATTACACCCTAAAACCTCATACAAAATGCAACTATCAACATCCTCACACTTAAATGTTTGCTTGTCTTTAAGTAAACAAAACAACAAAACACATAAAAACACATAACACACAATGTAATAATGAGACAATGGCTCTGACTTCGTGAAATAACTTTAATCTTGGACACAATCATTTGAATTATGGCAAATCATTAACAAACAAAATATGTGTTTAGGGGCTTTGAACTAAATATACAACTAAATCAAGACCTAAGTGTTACTTAGTTACCCTTTTCAATTGTAAACACACATTATTAAATTTTCAGTCCCTCGGACTTTGTAACTGTTCCTAAGTATAATTCCATGAAAATTCAAGCTTATTACAAGTCTGGTAGGTGTTTATTTAAAACACTTCTCTTTTTTTTATAACGGGACTTAGTCTTTTACTCGGATGCAAACATATTTTATGAATGTCGATCTGGCTACTCAACTAATTCATCTATTAAACAGCTTGGTTGAAATGTCATTATAGCATTTTTACATGAAAGCACACATTTGTGATACATGTTGATCTGGTTACTCAGCTATATCACGTTTTCAACTGGCTACTTATTTGTAACCCGAAGGTTAGCGAAATAGTAATTTATTAAACTAACTTTTTTTTACCTTGTTGCTTTTAGCTATTCGTTTTAATGAAAAATACTAGTTAAGATACTTAACCTTAAAGACCTCAATTTATAAATGAGTATGACAATCTAGAGAGTGCCAAGTTTAAACTAAGTCCAAATTACGTTGTATATTTATCTAACGACCCCCTATTTCACTAATTTTGCAGGCTAATGATCGTTCACAACTTGATAGACTATATCCCAAAATTAAATAAATTTCACTTAATATAAGCCATTAACACATTCACACACTTCACACAATGTAACCTACTACTATCATACAGTAGGAAAAATTCACATACAAAAGAAAAAAAAACACAAAATCCCTTCCCACACTTGAGCAACACATTATCCTCAATGTGAGAAGAGAGCACGCACCCGGGGAAAATAAACACAGTATACAAAAAACATAAGAAGAAAATACTAACACAAAATAAAACAAAAAGGGTTAGAACAAGAAATCGTTTATGGTGAAAGAGGTGGTGATGGCTATAGGGTTGAGACCAAATCAGTTTGACATCGAAAATGTTTTCCTATTTATAAGTGAGTCAAGAGAACAAAAGAATTAGCACTCTAAACCGTTCCAAATTATTCACAACTTATTTAAGAATTTAAAACAAACCTAACTACACAACAATTTAAACCTATTACTAAACATGCTGATTTATGGTCATTAGCTTGACCTTCATCCTTTAAAACTCAGTCAAGATCAATTATGAGTGGCTTGCTTCCACCCTTTTCGTTCAACATCAATTTTGTAGCCCGTAAGTAAGCTACAAATTGCAAGATGATCAAAAGGACAATATTGATAAAATTATGAAAACCAATTAATTTCAGTAATGTCCTTTTCACTAACAGACTGTTAATAAAGTAGGGAATAACGAAACTTCCTGAATCTTCCATCTAATTTAACAGTTTGTCCTGTACGAAGGTGAATTGCTCTCCTTCTTCCTTCATCACCTTCGTCTCCTTTGCTTCTTCAGTTTCATGAACAGAGACCTTTATCACTTCTTCAAACTCAATGTCTGCTGTCGTCTATTCATCGTTCTCTTATTCATCATAATATTCGAACACATCAATTATCCTAAATGAGCTACTAACCTTCAGATTCTTAAATACATCATTTATGTGGAATATCTCTTCATCATCATCAATCCAAAGGATAGGGTTCTTTGCATGAACATTTATCCAAGAATTTTCAATTTTCACATATGGTATATCTAGGATTGGTGAATAATAGAGAGGGTTGGAATTCTTTTCCTCATACACTTCCATCTTCTTTTGGTTGCCAACAAATTGGGGTTTGGCATGGTCTTCCTCTAGTTCTTCTAGCTCTACCTAATTCCTAAGTGTGATAGCCTCGTATTGCTCTAGTTGTTGTAATTCCATTTTTCTTAAAATGGCTTCCACACTTCTCTTACAAAATTCATAGGAAAGTTGTCTTACTTGAATCTCCAAATTATGAATAGAAGCGACATGATTTTTCGTCACTTGATTAATTTGCTCTTCTAGTCTCTTTTGCCCTTATTCCATATCTGTGAGCTTATCCAAGATCTTATCCAATTTAGAATCTTATGAACTGGATTCTTCATATTGAAATTCAAATATATCTTGGTGTCCCATATGAGTACTTGCATTATTGGACCAATAGAAGTCTGGGTGGTTCTGCCACCCCGAAATATACATGGTCCAATAACGATAGTTATTTCTCCAACCATATTGTGACTCATTATAATTCTCAAAATTTCCTTGCTCCCTATAATATCTATCTTCCATCATTGTTCAACATTCAACTCTTTAGATATCCCATTCTAAGATGTCTCGATGTGTCTTTACTTTATGCCCCAATTTTTTTAATAAAAACAAAAGTTAGTGGAAAAGCCTTAGACTAAAGAACTAAATTGCCTTCCCTGGCAATGGCGCTAAAAACTTGTTCGCTTAAGGTTACATACGCTAAGTTTTACTAATTATAACCTTGGTAATTATCGCAAGCGCACGGGTCATTCACATAGTACCTAAGGTGTCGATCCCACGAGGAAGAGAACTAGTCCTAAAATCTAAAAGCAGCTAAGTTTGTAATAAACCTAATTAAATAACCAATGCAGAAAATAAATCAATCAATAATCAAATTTGAGAAATTAAAGTTCCATAAGAATGAACAAAATAGCAAACCACACAAATAATCTGAAACCCAACCTAGAAATAACCAAGTGAGAGAAAGGGGGATTCAATTCGAAACTAAAGAAATTCTACCAATCATGCAATTATGATTTAATAGGCCTAGATGGTCTTAGGGTGAATTACTATCTCTCAAGTTATAATTCTTAACCCTAATTGATAAACCCTAATTTAAATTATGGAAATTACGATTTCTCAATCTACAATTGGTCCAAAACCTAAATTAGTCTATTAACCTGCTGAGAATCTATGCTTGATCTCTCGTTACACGACTCTAGCGGTTTGATTCAACTTTTTACCTATCAATTTACCTAACTCTCTTTAGTCCAAATTGATGATTTTTACCAGCTCACCCTCTCAGTTTATTGCCAAGTTATGAAAAATCGAAATTGAATCATAATTAAATCGAAATAAAACACCATCAAATAAATTCTATTAATCTCAAGAATCGAAAAACCCAAAGGTGAGTTTAAACAAAAATTTAACACTCAACAATAGCAATTCCAATCAATATTCAATCTCATACATTAATGAAATCGAAATAAAAATAGAAAATACTATCGGAACGGATCTCCAAGGTCTCGACTGTGAGAAACTGCCTGTTCTGGGAAGTACTTCACATCAAACGTATCTCCGTGCCTCTCTTCCTTCGTCTCCTTCCTCAATCACTTGATCTCTCTTTAGGTCTCTCTCGGATTTTTGCAGAATCTCCCTTTTTGCACGTCTCTCTTGGCTCTCTAAAAACTGCTGGTGGATGCTAGGTATTGTTCTATTTATTCTATAGCAGCCCTAGGTCAAACTCGGTGAAAAATCACCCAAAAATTGAGTTTTCGTTTCAGCCCGACGCAGGGCACGATTGTGGCTCTGACTGCCACGATTGTTGCCAGCACTTTAACCTTTCTATCACAATCATGGCTTGAAGTGTTCAATCATGGCTTGACTTAACACTCTCTGTTGCGATCGTGGCCTTTGGTACACGATCGTGGCCTAGTTGCTGTTGGCTCTTCCTCTTTTTTCACGATTGTGGCCAATGTACACGATCGTGACCTATGACTTTTAGCCCAAAACTCTTTAAATCTTTATGTTTTTCCCTGGTTACCTTGCAACACTAGCACACACATCAAGGTACCTCAAAAATATAACAATTAAGCTTAAGGATTCATACTAACCTATAAAAGACACATAAATATACAAACTAACATAATTAACACATAAATACATACTTAACTCTCAATTTAACGCTAAATACTCACCAGATTACACCCTAAAACCTTATGCAAAATGTAACTATCAGGAAGAATCACCCTAACTTCTCTAGGACAAACAATACTGAAGGACAATTCAGACCCCAAGGACAACCAAGTTTCCAACAAGATAAACCGAGCTCAATAGAATCCAAGTTGGATAGGATTTTATATAAAATTGGAGGCATGGAGGATGCACATAGGAGGCTTGAAAGGAAGTTCGAGCAATTCACTAAGAACCACACCTCTTCAATACACAAGTCCAAACAAGTCAACTAGCAAAGGAAATTTCAACTTGGAATGTAGAAGCCCTTCTAAGCAATACTGAATCTAACATAAAGGAACGGATCAAGGCCATTAGTCAGACCTGTGAAAAGAAACTCAAACATACGAAAGAAGATGGAAACAAGGGATAAGGTCAAGCAAATATGGAAATCCTTCCAAGTGAGCTCGTAATTAAGCCAATCAAGGAACCTTGACTTGAATTTCTGTACCCTATTCTAGCTCAGTGGAAGTCACATTCAAGTGAGGCGAAGAGGAATTCTAAGGAGGTTGAATTAAACAATGTTGAGCACATAACAGAACATCTACAAACGAGGCTCACATTAAGGGAATCAATTAAGAAAAAGGTTAAGAAGCGCATAGTGAAAGAAAACCCTAATATAGCATAGAAGAAAGAGGACCCAAGGATTTTTACATTCCTTGCAGTATCAATGGAGTTAAAATAGACAGGACATTTGCAAATTTGGGAGTGAGTATTAATATGATGCCTTATACCTCTAATCAAAAATTGGGGTTAGAAGAGTTAGAGCCCACTACGATGCTAGTGAAGACAACGGACATTACAATTCATCAGCCAAAGGGTATTATTAAAGATGTGCAAGTACATATCGATATATTTACCTTCCCCATAAACTTCTTCGTATTGGATATTGGAGAAGATATGGAAACCCCTATGGTCCTTGGACGACCATTCTTGGCTATTGCTCGATTAATAATTGACGTTGATAGGTTGAACTAACTCTGAGGGTCAAAAAGCATCAAATAACTGCACTGTGTCGACGAATAACAACAGTTCTCCTTTACTTTCAACTAACATCAAAGAAACCGAACCTTGAGGACAATGGGAAGATATTAGGGATCCTGATAATGCATTTGGACAGAAACGATCACGAAGGGCAAAGCAAAGGAAGGTGAAGCAGAAGGAAGATGGAACCTAGCGCATGGTAGCTTATGTGCAAATGGTAAGTGTTGTGCCTAAAAAGTCCTAAAAAGACCTAAGCTATCCTACTTACAAGTATACGAGATAGTTATAACTGATAACCTAGGGTCGTCTTCCACTGAGGTGAGATGGGTCAACTTAAATTAAGTTTGAATTAAAAATAAAATAAAAACAATGCATTCCTAAACATTCTATCCTGATTGTTGAGTGAAAGCTTTTAAGGAAAATTACGAAATTAAGTTAAAAAGTAGACAGAATCAATTGGGAGCAAAGACAAATAGATTAATCAAAGTGGAAAAACTCTTGGGAATTAATTTCACTAATTTAATCTCTTATATATGATTAAGGGAAAATAATTGGATTGTTGTCTTACTAAAACTAATAGTTAGGTTCTAAATCAAATCGAATAATGATCTAGTCTAGAATAATGATCTAGGCTAACTTTTGTATTCAATAAATTACTATCCAAATTAATAGTGAAAACCCGACTACTAATTACCACTTAAGTTAATATATTTCTAGTTCTTAACCTAAATGTCCATAGTTTCACGATCCATATTAAACTTAATCTCTCAAATCTTCATTTAACATTAAAATGATGCAAAGTTTGGCCATTCTATTACATCCATTCAATTCAGAAACCACAGTAACAAATAAGACAACATATTCATAACCCAATCACACATATTCAACTAAATAGCTAAATTAATTCTCAAGAAAAAAGATCAGCCCATCATATCATACACACGGTTCAACATACTCAAATACTTCAATCCCATATTACTATCGACAAAAGTTTGAAAATAACAACTCAGTAACTACTTAAATGAACTACGACAAGATGAAAAGCAACAATCATTAAGCTAATAAGAGTATGAATCAGTTAATGCCAACAGAATAGTAAACTTAAAGAAACAAGCAACAGATGAGGAATGAGATAAGAAAACAGAGGGTCGAATAATGAGATATTGGAGGTCTTCTGCACTTTCAACTTTCAGCTTTGGCTCTCACCTTCTGCTTCAGTTGCTCTCCTCTAACTAAATGTTTGCTCAAGATCAACTCCAGCTTTCGCTTTAGGCCTCTCTTCCCAGCTTCCACTTCTCTAGTGTTGCTCTATTCTTCTCCTTCTCAGACTATCTCTATTTCTCGTCTCTGTTTATCTTCTTTTTCTCTATCTCTTTGCGCCTCCTATGTTTGTGTCTCTGTCTTTTTGGACCAATGAAACAGTGAATGAAAGGTGATTTTTCCCTCAACCGCCACCCTTTCCCCTTTATAAACTGTTCATAGGTTTAGGGTTGCATGCCTTAATGTCATGAGTTGCCACGTATTAAAGCCAAAATTAATCTTAAAACTTCTCACAGGTGTGTATAGGGAGTCACGGGTGTGAATCCCTTATCATACACATGTATGGGGAGTCACAGGTATGACTCTCTTGTCACCCCCTTGCTTTAACCATGCATGGCGGTGACATAAAATTAAGCCACCACCGTGCATAACATTCTTTATTCTTTTTTTTCTTTCCTCTTTCTTTCCTGTTTTATAATTTTCATACAAAAATTCCGTGATTTTGGTGTCTTAATACAAAATTCACAAAATAACCCAATTAACATTCATGCAATATTAACACCATTTTCACTTAATTAATCTCAATTTTGGATCAAAACACAAGGATATATAACCAAAATCAAGATATGAAGGCAATTAAAAGCAATAGAAGTTAGACACAACAGTAAGATCGATGACTGCGCTACCATTGCAGTATTCATTTGAACTACCTTTAGCACAAGAAGAGCGTCGAGCTACAGACGTTAAAAGAAGTGTTACATGGGAGCCAACCTATGAATTGTTAAATCCATGTTATTTCCTTTGACTTTTAGATAGTTTGAGTTCTGTAGTTAGGTTATTTCATTTCCAAATAAGGTTAGGAAGGCATAGGACTTCGACATGAGTTAGATGATCAAGGAAATAATCAAAAAAGAGGTGAAAGAGCTATAAAGAGTTAGGAAGTGATCTTGGGAATGTGTAGAAGGACAAAAGAAGGAAAAAAATTCAAAAATTAATGAAAATATTGCAGGCCACAATTGTGGCCTATAGCAGGTTAAAACTGTCAACGTGATTTTTAGCTAAAAGTTTTACCATTTTACCCTTCCTTCACCTATATATTCATTTCATACTTCATTTTTTCACTCACTTTCATTTTTAACTTTATCTCTCTAAGTTAAAACCTCCAAACACTCTTACTTCTCTCTAACCAACTTCTAAATTTTCACTTTATTACAGCTTCCGCCTACTTGCAGTCCAGTATGCTACGTACAAACAGTTAGTGAAGCGCAACCAATCATTAGGACGAAATCAAGTTTTGAGCTAAGGGCGAAGGAATAGGGTGGCAAATTTCGGAGCACCCTTCCTAATCTACACAGAGGAGGAAGGTATTCGTTTCCAATCCCTTAATGTTAAACAAACAGAAGTCCTGAAATATTTTGATTTTGATACGCTTGATAGGCTAGAATTGTGAGATAGGATAGTAACCCTAAGGAAATATAGCTTAGGTTGTGGGGACGAACTTATGAGCTAAATATTGAAATCATGTGTGATATTTGTGGGTTCTTCGAATCTTCCGTTTTCGATTAGCACGATGATTTTCGTGCTTCTCGCTATTGGAATAAGCTCACTAGGTTATAGTAATTCGACACTAAGAATGCCCATAAAAGCATTATACGAATCCATAAGCACTTGTTATTGCATAAATTCATCTGTCAAATGGTTTTTTAAAAATTAGAAACCAACAAGTGCTCAAAAAAGAAACTTTTTTTGTTATAGTGCATAGATTACAGCATCCTAGTGTGTACCTCCACACATATGCTTAATATTATTGTTGCGATTTTACATAAGAGGAGCAACAATTTGGGTATGGGGTACTTGGTTTCTGCCATTGATTAGTACTATGGCGTGGATTTTAGTGGACTAATCATCTACCTCCCTAATTTTCTAAATCACCATCATTTGTGGTGTGCTAAAATCCTAAAGTCCCATAATATAGAACTCCGGGACATCAGCCAAAAGACACATGTGAAGATCAGGGCCTTCTAAGCGACTTCTAGCACAGCACCACCTTAACAGACAGAAGAGGACTTGACTAGTGAGGAGTCCAAAGAGGAAGAAGACATAAAAAACCTGGTTGGAAGAAAGTGCTCGATACAATCTCCGCCAATACCAAGGTAATTACAGATACACTTGCAGAGAACTTTAGAGGATGAAGGAGATGGTCTATACACAACAACGTTAAAGACAAGATACATTCCGAATTCATCGATAGCTCGAGGCTTAAGGTGTTCAACTACTGCCTCCATCACCGCGAGGCCTTATTTCTAACCCTTTTCTTTTAAATTTAGTCTTTGTTTTTGTTTTTATTTTTGTCTTATTCTTGGAAAGGGATTTCAATGTCTTAGTCGCAAAAATATTGACATATTTGGACATGTAAATGTGCAATTTTGAAATGAAATTTAGTGCTTCAAAAAAAGAAAGAAGTAGAATATAATAGCTTCTTCCACTACGGAGCCTCATTATAGAGCCATATCTATCGTCGCATATAAATAGTTATGGTTGCATCATCTCTCGGAGGATGTGTTATATATTGAGCTAAACCCACTAAATCTATGAGATTAACATCTAGCAATTAAATTGGATAGTGCATTACTTTTAAACAAATATATCACAAGATGACATAAGATAAAAAAGTGGATTAAAAAGAAGATTGTTGAAAACTGCTTTAAAATTTTGCAAATTTTTGTTAATTAATTGGTAGGTTTCTTCATTAACTCATTATATAACTCATAAGTTTCTATCTTTGTACCAAGTTGAACATTAATTAGATAGTCTTGTTTAAGAGTGCTATTTAAGGATTTATGTTTTTACACATATATATACGATCGTGGTAAATGACATTATGATTATCTATATTTTCACGTTTGAACTATTTATATATAATAATTCTATTGTAAGTAAAGGATAAGTCAACTAACCCACTTCTCTAAATTTCACATAATCCATAAAAAAGTAGTCCTTTCAATAGAACAAAGGAGAACTTAGGTGAAGCAAAATCTGATGAACCCATGATCACTAAGTTCATTAATGATTTTACTATTCCTTTTATATTGAAACATTAGTAACATGTCTTCCTCAAATAATACCTAGATATGACTGTGACTCATAGCTAATAAAGTAATATATGACCTATAGAAACTAAAAAGGAAAACCCTAAGAAGCTTTTCACTTGTGGTTTATAATAACTGTGATGTCAAAAGTACCTTTCCATAGTATTCCTTTCGCGAAAGGACTTCTGGAGCAATGTAGGCTAGTGTTTCAACTATTGATTTGGGCTGTGAATGGAGAAGACCAGACTGCGAACACACAAGTAAAAAATAAAAGAAAAGATACAAATTTGAGAATGGAATCCTTTAATAAAACAAAATCCAAGTACATAGGCTTCCATAGAAACTAACCTTTGAGTACCCAAAGTCGCATATTTTTAAACGTGGTCTCAGACTTCCATCCAAAAGTGTGTTTTCCAATTTTAGGTCCCTATGACAGATCTTTTGGAGACAAAGAAATAAATGATGGAAAAGAAGAGACCGTCTCATAAACAGAGCCCAAAAATCTCAGGTGAAATACCATTGCATGATAGTAGCTGACTCCAGATATTAACTGCTGGAAGAAAAACCTTGCTTATAGCAGATTTTACCTCTTTGAACCGAATGATATTTGGATGCTTTAAGGATCAATGGTTGATGATTTCTCTATGAACTTTCTCATCAATCTGCAATCAGAGATAATTAACAAAACCAGTATCTTTTTATTCATTAGTATTGATATTGACAATCACAAATCTAAGCAACTTGCTCATCAGTGAGAAAATTATCACATATGCTAGAAAAGCACAGGTAAAGAATGATGCTAAACTCGCCCACAACTATATCAAGAAGTATAATAATTTTGGAAAAACATTGTGAAATGAGCATTAACTGCCTCAAATATAGAACTAATCCAAACTTACAAGGTACTGTCAGAATATCCTATAGAATATTCTTGTCATAATAGGAAATATCCTATAGAGTATTCTGAGTATATTTTTAAGCTGTAAATATTTTATTTTATTTCCTAGTTTGCTATTTCCTAGTTTAGATACTATGTGTAATTATAAATATGTATACTGTAAAACCTAAAATGTGTGTGTGTGCAATACGACTCATTCTCTTGTTCATATTAATTTTCATGGTATCAGAGCATGCCTATTTTCTTTGAAGAAACCCTAACCGTTAACCACACCTTTTTTTTTGAAATCACATCAGATTCTACACCCTTTGGTGTTCCTACATCTTCTTATTCTGAACCCAAGGAATTTGTCAATAAGACAAAGAATCGTCATATCTTATCTTCAGATTCCCATTCAGTCCAGATCACTACTACTAGGTTGAATGGGGATAATTTTTTATGTTGGTCCCAATCTATGCACATGTACATTCGAGGCAGAGGAAAGATTGGGTATTTAACAGGTGATAAGAAGGAACCAGACTTAGATGATCTAGCTTATCCAATTTGGGACGTAGAGAATTCTATGGTTATGACATGGTTAGTGAACTCTATGGAAGAGGAGAATAGTTCCAACTACATGTGCTATCACACAACAAAGGAACTTTGGAATAATATTACTTTAATGTATTCAGACTTGGGAAATCAATCCCAAGTATATGAAATAATGTTGAAACTTGGAGAAATTCGCTAAGGTGAGAACAACGTTACAAAGTATTTCCATTCTCTAAAAAATCTATGGCAAGACCTAGACCTATATAAGTCTTATGAATGGAAATCTTCTAAAGATTGGAATCATTACAAGAAGAAGGTTAATGATGACTGGATATTCAAGTTCCTCATGGGACTTAATATGGAGTTTGATGAGGTTAGGGGACGAGTAATTGGGAGACAGCCCCTTCCATTTATTGGAGGAGTTTTTGCTGAGGTTCGTCCTGAGAAGAGTCGCAAGCTGGTGGTGTTGGGTAAGATAGCTCTAGGTAACACAATAGAAAACTCTGCATTGGTAGCCATAGGTACCCCTATAAGTAGAATGATAACAAAGAAATGTGATGAAAAAATTTGTGTTTGGTGTGATTATTGTGACCATTTTACTTAATTCATAGTGATGTTTGTAGTCCTTCACGGATTCCTTATGTTTGGTGCGATTATTGTGACCTTTTTACTTAATTCATAGTGATGTTTATGGTCCTTCACGGATTCCTACTTATTCAAACAAAAAATGGTTTATTACTTTCGTTGATGATCATACTAAGTTGTATTAGGTATATTTAATGACTAATAAATATAAGTTAAGATAGTGTTCCAAAATTTTTATAACATAATTGAAACTCAATTTCAAAACAAAATTAGTATTCTTCATTCTGATAATCGTACTGAGTATTTCAATGAAATTCTTGGAAGTTTTTTAAGAGAGAAGGGCATTCATCATCAATCAACTTGTGTTGATACATCTTAGCAAAATGATATAGCTAAGAGAAAAAATCAACACTTGTTGGAAGTGGTCCAGTCTCCTATGTTTTCTATGTCTGTCCTTAAGTATCACTGGGGTGAAGTAGTTTTAACTGCAGCTTATTGGATAAATAGAATGCCTACCAGTATACTTAATTTCATTACTCCTCTTGAGTGCTTTACAAGTTTCTTCCTAGAAAATTGAATTTCCTCCTAATTAGCCCTTAAAATATTTGGGTGTGTAGCTTATGTTCATCTACCCAATAAGGATCGGTCCAAACTTGATCCTAGGGTTGAAAAATATTTTTTTGTTGGTTATGCATCAAATAAAAAATGTTGTAAATTTTTTAATCCAAAGAACCGAAAAGCCCTAGTTACTATGGATGTTTTATTTATAGAAAATCAGCCTTATTTTCAAAAGAATTTTCTTCAGGAGGAGAGTTTAAAGGAAGAAAATAGTAGGGATAATATCTTTCATTACTGGACCCTGTTTCCGAAGCCCAACTATCTGAATGCCATAAAACTTGAGCTCGTGTATTATCCTGTAGGGTTATTTCCATAAACTCTCATTAGCCCTCATCGGTTCATCTTCATTCCTATAACATCCAAAAGGTTTCATATTATATAGATCAAGATATGCTTAAAAGCCAAAGTATGCTCATAACTAATTCATGCTCCTCCAATCAATTCCCTCACTTTCTTTCCGTTAATCCTTTTCTAATCAACACCAAAGGCTACCGATTTTTTTTGGAGGGATAGAAAAATGGGTTAGGAATCTATTGGTTCAATAATCACTTCATTTGGAGGTCGGACAATGAAGTTATGCCCAAAAGAGTCAACCATGATGATGTCCTCAATCATATTGTACCTATCTTGGGACAATTGGCATAACTTTCACTAAAGATATCAGATTGTGGTTATTTTAGGATGGTTTCAAAAAGGAATTCAATATCTACAACTTTTTTGAAGAAATTGAAGAAAGATTTGGCCATATGGAGAATCTCTTCGTCTGACGCTTCGTCTGGTGCTTCATCTGATACTTCTTCTGGTGCTTCGCCTGGCACTTTGTCTAATGGCCATATCTTTTGCGTCCGAAGTATAAAAATTCCAAACTTTCTATCATTAGAAAGATATGAAAAAGATATAAAACTTTTGTGAAGACATTGAAGAAATATTTTTCCATCTAGAGGGTCAAAATTGCTTCGTCTTAGGCTCTATTTGGCACTTCGTCTAGTGCTTCGTCTGGTGCTTCTTCTGGTGCTTCGTCTGGCATTTTGTCTAATGGCCATATCTTTTGCGTCTGAAGTCCAAAATTCCAAACTTCATATCATTGGAAAGCTAAGAAAAAGATATACAACTTAATGAAGAAAACTCTATCTAAAATAGCCTAGATCAATATAGATTTTCCCTAGAAGTCCGAACACAAATTTTTACCCTTATGAATGCTTGAAAAAATGCAATCTACAAACCTTGAGAGTCATGAGCAAAACACAATCATATTTCATTATCATCAAAAGATAAGAGTTTTACAAATATTTAGTGGGCATTTCAAGCTACAATACTTCATAGTCCAAAAATACATAATTTACTCAAAGTAGAAATGCTCAAAATGCAATTAAAGCCTTGTTTTTACAAAAACTAACTTAAAATACAAAATAAGCATAATCCGGAGTAATGCCCTTATGCTCGATCACTCGATCTCTTGCTCATCACCTGAAGATGGGACGGAATGGAGGGGGGGTGAGCTTAAAGCTCTTGGGTAATAATTTTATAACTGGTAACAATCAAAACCATTGAAAAATTCACAATGCATCATGAAACACATATTTCCAAATTCTTAATTTATCATAATTTATAAGCAACCCAAATCATGTATTTAATAAAATTGTCAACACGTAAGCACATCAAAATGGTTTGGGAGGTCCATAAATAGAACGAGCTAATACAATATTCCCATGAAATAGTCCTGTGTAGTCGTGGATAGAACGAACTAACACAATAACACATAGTGGTTTTGCATAGTTGTAAACATGAGGGAGTCCTTGACGGAGCTCCATGCCACTTACGGGCTGGCGGGAGAAGCCTTTAGTAAAAGTGCACTTGACATACAAAATGGACCAGACCAAACCTACATAACATGTATTTCATAACTTGTAAACATGTTGCCCAAAATGACACTTCTTTCAAAAAGTGATTTCATAGAGATAGTAGAAAAAAATTCATTTTCGCATTCTTTTCATAAATCGTTAACACAATATTCACATACCAAAAACATAGCACTTTCTCAAAATATTTAAAGAGCAATAAATGCACATTTATAATACAATTGAAAAACATTTACCTTCTTGATTTGGAAGAAACATTAATGGCTTATTATTCAATTATAAAAATGTAACCCACCTTGAATTCCTTGCTTAAC
>JAOQMS010000179.1:26960127-26976956 GCA_027563885.1 Erythroxylum longipes
CGATTTTTAATTTCATTTCATAAGCTAATCGAACACTCCCTGTGGGATCGATCTAAACTTACCACTACTACAGTAGTAGTCTAGTTATTTTATTTTGACTAACGTTACGACGCGCAGGTCACTAGTTGGCTTATTACTTTAAGAAAATTTTACAAGTATCTCCAAATAATTATGTCAAAAACTTTAAAGTTCATCAAGCAACTTTTGATATTTTTACCTATTTTATACTCTCCCAAGAGCTCTTGTAAAATTAGGATGTTGTCTTCAATATTTCTTTCAAGGATGAAGGCACCTTGAGTAGATTGATGACTTCTTTCATAGCTAACTTTAGCTTTAGAGCAAGGAGTTTAGCAATGACTTTATACACAGTTGTGTAGTAGGAAATAGGTGTGAAATCAGTAATGGAAAAGGGGTTTTGCTTCTTTGGTATAAGGTATATGTAAGTGTGTTTGACTTCTTTGAGCATTTTGTTAGAGGAGAAGAACTCCAAGACAGTTTCTATAAATAAATTCCTTGTAACCTCCTAAGTTTTCTGAAAGAACCAAGCTAGAAAACCATCAAGTCCTGATGCTTTTGATGGATGCAGGCTTCCCTAACATCCTGAGCTATGATCAATAAATCATAAAAAGCCTAATTTTGTGGAGCAATTAGGACATCTTTCACATTGAAACGTTGTTGATAATTGTCAATTGTTCCCATCAATTACTAGAAGTAACTTCTTACTAAATTTAGAGATCATATTGATCCAAGATGGAGTTTCATTGTTATCTTGCAATTCAATTATTTTGTTTTTGATTCAACTTGAAAGAAGAGAAGAGTGAAAGTATCTAGTGTTGGAGTCACCATCTTTATTCCAATTCAACTCAATTTTCTACTTTAGTATAGAGTTTTGGAAAACCAAACCCTCACGATATTCTTTCAACCTTTGAGTTTCCACAATTCTGAAATCAGTGATGAGAGCGATTATAACATGCTACTTGAGCTTCTTCCAGGTTCTACTTAATGATATTGAGGCTTTGATTCTTTTTTTTAACAAAGTCCTTGATTGCATTCTTCACTAGCTCTAGTTTCTGCATCAGCTGATAAGTTTTGCACCCTTACTCCTCTTAATTCCATCATCTGCTTACTCTCTCCATGAAACCATCCAACTGTGTAACTCCATTAAAGAACCTAAATGGTGCTTTATGCCTTCTAGTTTCAGTTATCCTCTGTATGAGAACATAAGAGTGATTTGAAATCACATTTTCTCTAAAGTGCACAAATGATTGCAAGAAAATACTCATCTAAGCTTGATTCATAACTGCTTTTTCTAATTTCTCCCTGATAAGCATTTCACCTTGCTGTTTATTTGTCCATATGAAATGATCTTCCAGTTGAACTCAAATCCATCAAATTCACCTTTTGACATAGATGATCTAATTCTTTAATTACACCCATTTTGTATTAGTTTCCACCTTCAACTTCTTAAGAACTTAACGTATAATTAAAATCTCCAGCTGCTAACCATGAATTCTAAACTTCGGCCTATACTTGTTGTATTTCATATCATAGTTTCTCCCTCTAAAAGGCAAAATTAGAGGCCTAGATGAGAGTTAGTTCAAAGGCAGGGATCTTACCTTTAAATTGGAAGATTAGATGAATATATTAATCACTTTGTCTAGTAACTTGCACCCCAATAAAATCTTAATTGTATAGACAAATTATACAACCATTATAATGATATGAATCGTTGGAAATTTGTTTCCATTCAACACCCAAAAAAATTCAATCCTTCATGAGAAAGAGGTGCTTTTGTTTTAGTTTCAAGAAGGCCTACTAAAACAAGTTTCTTTTACCATAGACATTTTGAAAGGGTCATTTAGCCCACTAGTATTCCATACTAAGACTACGATTAAGGGGAATTTCCCCTTAGGTTTTGTTTTTGCCTTTTCTCCTAGCTGCTCTCCTCCTAAAATCAGAGGAAGTTTCTTTGGTGTCTTTAACTACCTCGAACCAAAGTTTGCTTTTCTGATTAGCCAACTAGAGGTTTTCCACCTATTCATTAATTGGATGCTTTTCTAGTGTAGTATTTGTAATTTTTTAGAGTTCTTCTATCTGTCTTTGGTAGTTATCAACTGATTCATTCAGTTGGTTTTCCAACATCTCTTTTTCATTCCCTTGATTATCTACTAACAGCTTAGGAAGATCTCTATGTAATGCATTTCCAACACTATTTTCCACATTACTATCTAATTTTTATTGATTAAGTTTTGCACCTTTTTTACTCTCTTCACTGAATTCTACTCTCAGAATTTCCTCCTACCAACTAGTTTTAAAGATTTTGCTTATGAGAACCTATTTTTTGATTGAATTGTTAGGCTTTTAGCGGTTTGTTATATTAACTTTATTTTGCACCAGCTCTCTTATTTCTCCTAATTTCATCACTGATCAGCTTTTATGTATAGTTGAGTTTCTTTTTATCTCCACACAAATCTTAGTATATCTAATTCTCTCCATGTTGGTGGTTTGAGCATCCATACACAAGGGTTTTCCCATAGTCCATAATTTTAAGGGTAGATTGTGAAAATTCACCCACATAGGGAAGGAATCAATGCTCCTACGATCAAACTTAACCCTAAGCTTCCATTTTAGAAGAAACAAAGATTTTTTACTTATGTGCCATGGTCCCAACTCTATAATTTCATTCAAGTTGGTAACTACTGTGAACTTGAATAAAATGGTACCCATCTTCTATAAGCAAAGTTTTCTTAAGTCCCCTTTTCCCCCATCATGTTAATGCCTATGCATTTAGGATTGGAAATGCAGGCCTTTTACTCAAAATATACTAATAAGTGCAGAAGACTAAGCTTTCTTACCTGCTAGAAAAAGTTCAAGTTCCTTTTACTGCCAATTTCTACTGATTTCGCCTCATCATTATTGGCAAATGTTCTTAAGAGTGCGAGGAACTCTTCCAAGGGCACAAATGAAGCCTCACCTTCTTCATAATTAGGGCTCTTGGCCTTTGGAAGGCCCTTCAATGAGAAAGAACCTCAGTAAGAGGTTGGTTTTAAGTTGCACCAGAAGAGAAAGTTATAATGCAACGTTCCTCATTCTGCCACTTTGCTTCTTTTCACGCTTCTGTCACACCCCTGGACCTTTTTCTTACCTCTATCACTGATGTTTGCGGTGGGTGCACACTGCTCATGGTGGAAGCTTTGTCTCACTACCGCTCACTTTAGGGAGTTGCAGTAGTCTCCTTACTGGTGTCTCTCGCTCACAGTGTTTGGTCTCACTCACTCTCACTCATGGTGTCGCTCTCTAAAGCTACTAATTGTTACTTGGTATCTCGTGTATACTATTTGTTACTTGGTATCTCATGTATGATTAATGGTTTATGAATCATTTATAGGGATATCCAGTTCATAGTTTTGGTAATGAATTCTTGGATTTTGAGTGTTTTACCTTAAAAAGATCTATAATTTCTCTCCTTCTACAAGGTATGAATGTTAAAACTCAAAGGTAATCTGAATATGAGAGAGTCTCCTTTAGTCTTAAATACGATTTCCCATTTCTATTCTATTTTTCTTCTTCCGTTCCACTCCATCACAAGAGATGTTACATAATGCTTAAACTTGAGTCAACAGAGTTGAGGAGTACAACATTTGAAGGCTAGATAATTACTTAATTCATCTATAAGATTACAAAGCTATAGTAATATATGCTAGAGCATCCTTTGATCCTATCTTTGGTTCTCAATCTTTGTCTAATTGTTAACCATAAATTGAAGGAGCTTTAAGAGAGTTGAAATTGGACCATACCAACTTGTGTCATTTGACCTTCTAGTTGTGTCCTTTAAAGAATTTTAAACATGTTTTATTAAAGTAACTGGAGCTACGTTTTAACCTGATTATGGTATCAAAAGAATCTACCTTTAGTTTATAATTTAGAAATTTATTTTTAATGGTGTAGAAATCTCTCTAATTACAACATCATTCCTCTCTAATAATGATTTTTTTACCCTTGCATGGCTTAGAAGTACGGGTCTTAAAGAAAAAAACTCAAAGAATATGTATGATGGACCTAATCTATTGCATTTTTGTATCAAAACTAGGTGTCATGATCATCCATAACATTTGGTTCAGGTTCTAAGAGAAATCATGCTTAGGTTTTGGTTTCCATAAACTTATATCTTTTAAGTAATAAGGATGCAACCATTTGATCCAAATGAATTACTTGTCACTGAATATCCTCCAAATCCTTTTTTCAATTAAAATCTTACTCATATCTTTAAGTTGTGTGTGATGTGTCATAATTTTGCCTAATTTTTAGCATTTAAAATCTGCCATAATCTTATCTTAATATGGTCAAACTATTTTATTTAATTTTTCAAGATAAAGGTTGAGGAAGCTATTTGACTAAAAAAAGGGATTAGACAAATTAAAAAATATAAATAAAGGCAAAATCTCAATTATAATCAAGGGTGAATCAAGCATGTTTGGCTAACAAAATGTTTCATTTTGTAAATTTTGATCAAATTATTGGAATCAAATTGAAATATGTAAAAATAGTCTTACATTATCTAAGAATGAGCATGTTTAGTAAAAATTGCAATTTCCAAAATTTAGATCTGTAAATGAAAAACTTGTTTAAAATTTTGGCATTGTTGCTGGGAATTCCTAGTTTATATGTTTATTACAAGATCTTTAGAGCAAGATGATTTACAATATAAACCAGAGAATAAAAAGACTGCAAAAAAATAAAGGAAAGCTACAAAGATTCAAAAGTACCATAGCTTTACAATTAGTGAAACAACATAAAGCATAGCGAACAATTAAACATTATGAGAACTTGACAAACCAAATTTAAACCAACAACCTCACTACATAACTTTTCCTAATTTTGATGCAAATGGAACCTTTGAATTAAAATTTGGTTTAATTCATTTGTAATTAATTTTTTATGGTACTGCATTTGTCGATCTATAAAAGTGACGCACGTAGAACACAAAAAAATCTAACATTATATAAGTAAATTTGTAGTAGTCGTGAGCAAAGATCATGTCCACATGTAATATATGTTTAGCTTTTGGAATAAATAAACTATTATATAGGGGGGGTGGCGGTTTAACAAAATAAAGTAAACTATCAAAGACAAATCAAATTAAATAGTGAAAAAGTGATAAAATTAACAAATGGGCTTCAAATATAGTTTACGATTCAAGCTCAACCTTCACAAAAGTGAGCACAATCAATCGCCATATTATTCTCGTACCTCTTTTTGAAACTATTAACCATAGATTAACAACAAGCTCTATTAACCCCAATATTTCCTTAAATTGTATCAAATTAAAACAAGCTCTTTAATTAGGTCTAGCTATCAAACAACCTAAAATAAGCTCTCTAGATTTAGTATGACAATTGTATTACATAATATGAAAGCAGGTTAATTTAGGCAACAATCATATAAGCTTGAGTCATTTAGCCTATGTTATGTTATCCCTAACGATGCTCGACCATTAGTTTACCATAGATGAATCAGATATACATCGATTACATATTGTAATATAGATTTTGGTAATGAGTTCATACATAAATAACCTATTTGAAGTGTTTAATTCATTCATATATAAATTTCAAAAAATTAATCATAGAATAAGACAATTATTTTCAAAAGTGAGTAAGAAGAACATTACTAGATTAAAAATGCCTAAATATGTTCGTTGGCCTTAATATCCCTTTTAAATTGGAAGAATGAAGGTTAGTTCCTCATAGCTCTCCAAAAGGTAAGAAATCTACGCCCTTTTGTGTCTTTAAAGTCCTCATGCCTCCTTTGGCCTCTTAAATGCCCTTTTATAATAAAAATTAGGGTTCCGTCATAATACACAGTCAACTACACAAGTTTATAGGTAGCCATATATGTGAAAATTGTAAGAATCATGAACTTACATGTTCACAATAAGCTACACGGCTACGTAGATCACTTATACGACTATGTAACTCCACACATGGCCGTGTAGGTTACAGGAGTGGATGAAATTTCATCTACGTGCCCCTATATGCTTTCAGTGAGTTACACGATCCCATACATAACCGTGTAAATTTCAATAACTTTATTTCTTTCATTATTTGTCCCATATTCACCATAATTCACCTTCTTCTTATTCCATAAAGGTAAATAAGATTGAACATTAATTTGATAGCTCCAAGGATACGTTGTTATATCATTTTGGTTCTTGTTCCTCCAACTTGACCTAAAACAAAATATAAACCAAAAAAAGTATCTTAAGTACAACATAACATTAATCACTAAATATTAGGGAGTAAATATATAGTCAATCAAGCATTTATCAAGTTCCCCCTCATTTAAGTTTTGACCATCCTCAGGAAAAACTCAAAATCATAAACAAAAACTTCCTTCTTTTCAATATTTCCTAATAATAGATAGCCATAAGAAAAGAGTAATAAATTTCAAAACCATGGTATGAATTACACATTCGATGTTTTTACTTATGATTAATCAACAACCATTCCCTTAAAAAAAAAAGCAATCTGATCTTAATAAGTTACATTTTAAAATAAGATAAATCTACAAGTATACTCAAAACCATTCATGATAAAGAAATTCCATGATTTTGCATATCATTTCAGTTCTCCATCACTAAAGATTCATATGCATAATCATGAATAAAATAACTTTTTAAGGTTGTAATGGGGCTAAAGGTTAGTTTGAGAAGTATTTAGATCATGTAGTTTAAAAGCTATAAAAGCTAGTGAAGCAAGAAAAACATTGAATGGAGTATCAAGTGTAAAAATTAACATCCACTAAAAAATGGGTACTATCAGCCAAGATGGCTATAAAACTCTATTTTACAGCTTAGATTCAAGCCTTCATACCACAAACCAGATAAAGCACAAGGAATTAGGAGGAATCACCCGTAAAAACAATGATGAACAATACATTATAACTATAAGGAGTAACCTTTCACAACAACTTCTCCCTTATTTACATCATAATTAAATCACCCATTTCATACAAGTTTAGGAGGAAAGCCTAATATTAATTACTTTGCAAAACAAATGATTTTCCTCCTTAATAGTTTATTTTTATTATTTTCTTTTATTATTTTTCTTTTTTAATAAAGACAAAAATTAAAGGAAGTTACATCAATGATGGAATTCATTGATAAGAGATAAAAATCACATTTCATCATATATAACTAACCCAAATATATGCGCTCCCCTACACTTATTCTCTTGTACATCCACAAATAGCAAAAATCATAAATTCTTCACTAGCTTTAAGGCTTGAGTAAGAAATTTTGTTAAGTTGAGGGCTTTTGATGTGTTTAACATAAAAACAAAAGGCCAATAAAGCTCAAAGAAGCTAACAAAAGAAAAATCATATCATTAGGTTGGCTATTTGGCCAATGTAGCTCATAAAACAAAGAACACTTATATCATTTCCATGTTAATACATGTGATAAAAATACGGTCTCGAATAGAAAATCAAGACAAACTGAGGATGTATATATCACAAAGGCCACACATGAACAAAAGACAATAAGACTGAGATGGATGCGTCGGTCTAAAAGGCTCAAAATCTTACTAGCTTATATGTACCCATTATTCACAGATCTTATAAAGAAAATGTACATTAACCAATCACAAAAGTAAGAATACATGCCCAAGTTTTCAAAAAAATTTCTAGTTAATTCGACTCGTTAATTATAACTATATCGTCTTAGAAGCAATAAAAAAAGAATGTTTGTTTTTTAACATACAAAAAGAACTTAAAAACACATAAGAAACAAACTTTAAAACACATATAATAAATCCCACCCCCACACTTAAAACTTACATTGTCTCCAATGTAGCATTAAATGTAAGAAATTGATCATTCAACAAATACAACAAATGTAAACATATAAAGGAAAAGGAACAAACTCCCCTTGGGTAGCCTCCTAATCAACACCTTTATTTATTATTGTTGACTCAACTCCATGTTCTCCTTATCATGTGATGTCATATGGGTCTTTAAGTATCACTACTTTTATGTTTTCCAAGTAGAATCCTTCATAGTATGGCTTTAGTTGATGACAATTCACCTTAAATGTCTTTCTAGTTTTGAAGCTCTGTAACTTTACTGCCCTATATAAAAAATTAGAAAACATGAAAGGACCGACCCAATGAGAACGTAACTCACTTGGGAATAATTTAAGTCTGTAATGGTGAAGAAGCTCTTTTTGACCAATAATAAAGAATTTCCTCTAGATCATCTTGTCTAGGAAAACTTTGGTCTTTTCCTTATATATCCTTTGCATTCTCATATGAGTTGTTCCTTATTTCCTCAAGCTTATGTAATTGTAGCTTTCTATGGACTCCTGTCTCATTATAGTTTATATTACAACGCTTGATAGCTCAATATTCCTTATGTTATAACTCCAAAAGAACATATCATCGCTTTCCAAACACTAATCTATATGGGGACATACCAATTATCATTTTATAGACCATCTTATAGCCCCACTGTGCGTCTTCTAACCTCAAGCTCCAATCTTTCCTATTAGGTTGAACTATTTTCTTTAGGATCTACTTGATTTCTCTATTAGATACCTCAGCTTGTCCACTAGTTTTGGGGTGGTAGGAGGTTGAAACTTTATGGATGATATGGTACTTCTTAAACAAAATTTCCATCACCCTATTCTAAAAGTGTGTTCCCCTATCACTTATGATGACTCTTAACATCCCAAACCTAGAAAGGATATTAAACTTGACAAAAATTGCAATAACTTTAGCATCATTAGTTTTGGTAGCTTAAGCTTCCACCCACTTGGACACATAATCAATTGCAAGTAATATATAATGAAAGCCAAAAGGTGAAGGAAACCGTCTCATAAAATCAATGCCCCAAAAATAAAAATTTTCACACAAAAAAGGGAATTGCAATAACTTTAGCGTCATTAGTTTTGGTAGCTTTAGCTTCCAACCACTTGGAGACATAATCAACTGCAAATAATATATAATAAAAGACAAAAGATGAAGGAAAAGGTCTTATAAAATCAATGCCCCAAAAAAAATTCACAAAAAATAATGGGGGATTTATGGCATTTGATTTATATAAGACAAGTTACTTGATCATTGGCACCTGTTGTATGACTTACAAAAGACATATGAATCCTTAAACAACAAATGCCAGTAAAAACCACTTTTTAAAACTTTATAAGATAGTCCTTTTTACCTAAAGATACAAATGAAAAAATGTTAAGATAGAAGGCATCTCACTTTTAGGAACACATTTTCTCATGACTTGGTCTACACAGTGCCTCTATAGATAGGGGTCATCCCGTATATAGTACTTGTCTTCACTCTTCAATTTGTCCCTTTGAGCTTTTGACAAACCAATAAGTAATTTGTTAGTAACTAAAAGATTCACAATATTTACATACCATAGAGGTGTCAAATCAATGGAAAATAACTCTTCATTTAGAAATGTTTCTCTCAAAGGAATATCATCTTCTTTTCTGATCAAGCGATTGAGATGATCAGTAACCACGTTCTTTGCCCCTTCTTATCTCTTATTTCTAATCAAACTCCTGAAGGCAAGAATCCATTTGATTAACTTTGGCTTTAATTCCTTATTAGTGAGCAAGTACTTCAAAGCTACATAATTAGAGTAAAAGTAACTTTAGCGCTCAATAAGTATGACCAATATTTTTCCAAAACAAGCACAACATATACAATCTCTTTTTCAGTTATGGAATAATTTAGTTGGGGTAGAATCAAAGTTTTCAAAGTGTAGTAGATAGCATGAGAAGCTTTACCCATTTTTTTATGCTAGAACTGCCCCTATTGTATAATCACTTACATCACATATGATTTCAAAAGGAAGGCTCCATTTTATAGGTTTAATCATTGGTGAGGATGCCAAGAGCTCCCTAAGTCTATCAAATGCCTCCTTGCACTTATCTTTGAAGTTAAAAGGGACATCTTTTTACAACTTATATAGAGTAGACACTATATTTGAGAAATTCTTGATGTACCTATTGAGCAATTTTTATATAATAATAAAACTCTCAATATTGCAAATATACGGATCGTATCTTGTATTATCAAGGGTATCATTCCTACGAGGACTATTAAACAACTAGACAACTTGAAAAGAACTTTGTCTAAGGTACTGATAATTGATTGAATTAAAATAAATAAATGAAATTAAAACAAATAATAAAATAAGAAAGTAAATAATGAAATAATTGAGCTGCCAATGAAATTGAGATTAATCAAAGTTGAAGACTTAAGAACTATTATATCCTTATTTTGTTTCCCTTTATCTTATTGATCCAATTTATTTTTAATACAAGATATCCAAAAGTTTTGATTACTCTCTCTTAAGATTTAGTCAAGTAACCCTAATTGAATTCGATATTTATAGAGTTGTAATTTCTTGATTCACAAAACTACTCCTAACTAATTCAATTGAATCTGAAGCAATTCTATAGATAATTAATTTCACAATTAAGATCTCTCCTCAAATTTTTATTAATTTCATAATTGTAGGTCTATTAATTTACCAAGTCTCATTGTACACCTTACTTGATTCACTTGCTCAATTTATTATCAAGTATATACATGACAATTATCACAAACATTCATCAATATATTGAATTCAATAAGAAACAAGGTTCACAAAATAATTCTAGAATAATCCCTAAATATGGATTTAGAAATCTATAATCATGTTATACATCATAGAAAGCCAAATATGCATTCAAAACTATGAAAGAAATAAAGGGAAAAGAATAAAAACTGATTGAAGTGTTGGTTTAGAATGGTAAAATTTCTCTGAAGCTCTCTTTGATATGCTTTAATGTAATGGATATTGCTTCTTTTTGATGTTTTTCATGTTCTTTTATAGTGCTTAGGGTTCAAGTGTTGTGTCTAGGGTTTCCCCACTTTCTTCAGTTCCAAAAATAACCCAAACCCTCAAAACCCGAAATAACTCACGCCTAGAAACACCTCCTGGCATAACTGTGCTCATTGTGGTTGGTTCCTCTCTGTCACGATTATGCATGGTGTCACGATTGTGACAAAAAGCCATGCAGTGTTGTTAAGCTTTGCTAAGCACGATCATGTATGGTGCACGATTGTGCGGGCCTGCATGTATCCAAAATCTTCTTCGTTCTTTAATTTCATGTTTTTATGAACTCACAAACACATTAAACACCTCTTGAAATATAAAATTAAGATCAAATTCATGCTATAAACTACTCAAACACCTAGAAAATATACCAACACTAACAATAACACAATTATAAGCCCATACACATGATAATCATCTAAAAAACACTTGAAAACACACTTAATCATCTAGAAAAACATACGATGATCTACACTTATCGACATCCCCACACTTAAACCTTTGCTTGTACTTAAGAAAAACTTAAAACATAAAAGTGAATAAACACACGATTATGCAACAAGACAATAATGGTACAATGGCATCAAATCTTATGGAATGAACTTAACCTCAAACATCAATCACTCAAAAAGTGCCAACATACTAACTTATTCTTTCATGTTTAAGTGCTTTGATTTCAATATACACATCAATAAAAATATTAACACCTTATTCATACACCTATGGCACTAGTAAGCATACATTCACTATTATTGATCAATTAAAAAGGCAAACTATCACTAAGTAACCTTTTTATGAAAATTCTTGCTTTTTATAAAAGATTAGTATGTTTTATTTATTGTAACACCAATTTTTACATTTTATTTAATGATAATCTAGTCTTTTGATGTAAAGGCAAACATCTTGTCATGAATGTCCACTAGTTACTCAAATAGGTTACATTTTTTATTTAGCTTGGTTAGGTGTCATTTTAGCGATTTGACATAAAGCCAAACATTTTATCATGAATGTGCCTGGTTACTCAGCTATATCACAACTCTCAATTGGCTACTAGCTTTATTCTTAACCCAATTTTCTTAAAAAAGGCTAGCAGAATAAGAATTTGACACACTTTTTTCCAATTTCTTAGTCTACCTAATTTCTTCTTAGTCAATCATTCTTATGAAAGGGTATTAATAATGTTAATTAATTAAATTGTCTATAATTATAAATGTACATTTAGGAAGAATAGGTGCCATATCCTAATTAACATGCATATTCATTCTATAGACACTTAAAACACAAAATTCACAAGTTACTATGCCTTTACGATTTAAATGATTATGTTTAAAGCTAAATTAATTTCACTTAATTCATGTTATTGACACATTCACATAATGCACATATCATGTAACAAAATGTTCACATAATACCAACCTAATAAAAACTTATAATAAAAATGAAAAATTCACACACAATTGATATGTAATTGCATATACATCCTCACACTTGAACAATACATGATCCTCAATATAAGAAACAAAATAATATAAATGAAAATAAATAACAATAAAGAAAAAATTAGAGCAAGAAGACTTATGGAGATTGAGGTGATGATGATGTGGGTGATGGAATTTGGAGACAATCTATACCATAAATATCCATCAATTTACACCCTACAAAATGGAAATCTAGGATTGGGAGAGGGGTTTTGGTTGAATTCAATTAACAAAATAAAGTAAAATAAACTATCAAAGAAAAATCAAATCAAATAGTACAAAAGTAATAAATTAAAAAATGGGTTTCAAATCTAGTTTATGGTTTAATCTTAACCTTCACATGAATGAGCACAATCAATCTTCATAATGTTCTTGTAGCTCTCTTTGAAACTACTGACTATAGATTAGCAACAAACTCTGTTAACCCCAATTGTCCCTTATGTTGTATCTAATTAAAACAAGCTCTTTAATTAGGTCTGGCTATTAGACAACCTAGAATAAGCTCTCTAGATTTAGTATGACAATTGTATTATGTAACAAGAAAATAGGCTAATATAAGAAATAACCACATAAGCTCAAGTCATTTAACCTATGCTGTGTTATCCCTAATGATGCTCGACCATTAGTTTACCATAAGTGAATCATATGTACAATGATTGTGTATTGCAATATAGATTCTGACAATGGGTTCAAACATAAATAATCTATTTGAAGTATTTAAATCATTTATACACAAATCACAAAAGACTATTTATATAATAGCACGATCAATTCCAAAAGAGAGTGAGAACAACACTATTAGATTAAGAAATGCCCAAAAATGTTCGTCGACGTTAATATCCCTTTAAACTGAAAGGGTAAAGGTTAGCTCTCATAGCTCTCCAAAGGGTAAGAAATCTGCTCCTTTTATGTCTCTAAACTCTTCATGCCTCCTTTGGACTCTTGAATGTCCTTTTATAGTACAAATTAGGCTTCCACCACAATACATGGTCAACTACATAGGTGTGTAAGTGATTGTGAGTGTCAAAATTGCAAGAATCGTGAACTTACATGTTCACCATAAGCTACAAGACCACTTGCATAGTTGTGTAGCTCACTTACACAATCATGTGAGTCCACACACGGGCATGTAGGTTGTAGGATTGGTTGTAATTTCATCTTTATGCTCTTACACGCTTCCAGTGAGTTACACGACCTTATACATGACCGTATAAGTTACAATAACTTCATTTCTTTCATTCTTTGTCCCATCTTCAACCTAATTCACTTTCTTTTTATTCCGCAAAGGCAAATAAGATTGAACATCAATAGGACAACTACAAGGTTATGTTTTTATCTCATTTTGGTTCTTGTTCCTCCAACTTATACCTAAAACAAAATATAAACCAAAATAAGTATCTTAAGCATAACATAACATTAATTACTAAGCATTAGGGAGTAAATATATGGTAAATCAAGCATTTATTAACAAGTATGGATGGCAATAATGGCTCGGCCCGGTCTGACCTGTGGCCCGCTCATTTTTTCAAAATGATGTCGTTTTGAAATTTTTTGCTTTAAAAAATAAATGGTCGGGCTGCTGGTCGGGCCATCCTGACCCGCCAGGCCACGGGCCGCCCACGGGCTACCATGGCCCCTCGGCCCAGCCCATTGACATGCCTATTAACAAGCATCTCTAAGAATTCCATATTATATGCAAGGGAATAAAGCCTAGTGATGTCAGTAAGTATCAAATCAAATTGTAAACTTTCTCATTCTTTTTGAAGGATAACACTTAATAATTGTTATATTACTTGCAACCCACTAATATCACCACATGGAACGAAATGAAGAAATAATTTTGGAAAACTTCTCTCCAGCTTTAAGGGTTGTTAACATTAGAAAGGAAATTTGTGGCATTCGACAATATAATGGTGATTCCTTATAAGAGTATTAGGATCATTTTAAAAATATATGTGTCTATTATTTGCACACTAAATTAGTGAATAACTAGTAATTCATTATTTTTATAAGGGACTCATACCAATCAATAGGAGCCTTATCAATGCCGCTAGTGGAGGAGCACTTGTTGATAAAACACTAGATTTGACTCGTATGTTGATTGCTAATATGCTATCTAATTCCTAGCATTTTAATGCTAGGATGGACTACTCAACTTGTTGAGTTAACGAGGTACATATTTCTTCTCTAAAAAAATATGGATGATCTTACTGCACTTGTTCATCAGTTGGCTATAGGAAAAATGAAGGTGTCAAAGGCTTACATGTGATGCCCAAATACCCCTGGGAGGATATTGTGAGTGCCACATACACACAGAACATACTGAACACGAAGCATTTCGAAACATACAAAATATTTTATACATGCATTACCAGAATCTCAAAAATATACATCACATATCAAAATTTCGGAAAGCAGTCTGAGCTAGGGTTATTACAATTCATGAAAATAAAAAAAATCTCAAAATACATATGAACAAAACAAAAATCAGACTCCTTTGGCCATCGCGGTTGTCTTGTCCCAGTTCCTACGTCCTTCTTTCAGAACCTACATGGGATAAATCCACCGTGCTAAGCATATAGCTTAGTGAGTAATAACTAAACTATAAGCCAACAACAGATACAGAAATTCAGAACAAAACAGAGTTTTATAAATAACAGAATTGTTCAACACAAGAGGGTATAAACCCTTCAGAAATAGAATACAATTTAGCTTATACCAAAATCAAACTGATATCAGAGTCCAAAATTATAAGACTCCTAAATCCATTTACAGAAGCGGGTAATGGGGCTTATATAGAAGAGACCGAAGTCTCGACACCAAAGTATCTTAGAAGAGACCAAAGTCTCGACACCTAAGTGTCAATATCAGAAGAAACTGAAGTGTCAATAACAGAAGACACCGAAGTGTCACAGAAGCAGTTGCAGACCCTTCTAGGCATGCCTATTTACCCACAACTAGGACTCAACAGTTTTAAAACAAAACAAAGTCATTATAGACATTTCATGCAAAGCAAGTAGTTAATCATATTCCCATGCAAGTAGCACTTCAATATCACATTCATCAATCAGTACCTCCGACCTTCATGTCCGGAATCAGTACACAATTCAGTACACATTCATCAATATCAAATTTAATTCAATAATAAACAAAACAAATTAAAAGAAGCTGAATGTTTGTAATCAATTCAAAAATAATATATAAAATGAGATTACTCAGCGGTAGCCATAAAGACATAGGTTCGATTTCACAGTACCCATCAAAATGTTACCATCTAAATTACTTACAAAAATCTCCCTTCTGGGTTATTGCCTCGACGTCTCGATAATATCTGGAATCGGTCACTCAATAGGTTCCTCTAAAACATTTAATACAAAAACATATCATTATTGTGCACAATTATGAATTCAATTATGCACATTCATGTATACTGAATATGTATGATGCATGTTCATGTCAAAAAAAATATGGGTTTCTTATCCTAAATCTTATCACATGATCGATCATGTGAAATAATACTCAATCCCTCAATCCAGATTTATTTCACAATCCACATTCGGGTCCACTTTGCTCAATTATTCTCATTAGGAAGGTGAGGTAATTAGGTAATACTTCCTTCTAAAAAGTTTTTCCTATTTATATTAGGTTTCCAATGATACTAAGTTCATCTAATTTGGTTTAGTATTCAATGAGTTATGCTCAAAATATCACAGACTATGTACATTGAAAATTTGGCTAATGCATGATCATGCCTCCAAGTTGTACACCTCATAACTCTCAATTCCAATATCCAAAAATTACAAAATTTATACCAATTTAAATGTAAGAGAATAAGATACAACTTTGGTGAAGACACCTCAGTCTAATTCAGCCTACATCAATACAGTTTATTCAATAACCACAGGACATGATTTCTGTCCATTGTGGTGCTACAGCCTAAGCCAAGACACAATTTCATGCCACTTTTGAAAATCTTAGAGATAGAATTATAATTATAATTTTTAAAGAAATTTGTAGATAAATGTCTCTAGTTTAATCTGAATTAAGAATCAATCCATTTAGAAATCTACATATCAAGCTATAATTAAAATACCAAAGCATGTTCTTGAAAATCTTCAGTTCATAACATTCCAACACATACCTTCACTTTGAGTCAATCAGTCTTTTTCTAATCAATTGAGATGGCTCTAAATCTTTATAGAAAGAAATAACAATGTCTTAGGAGTCTATTGGTTCAAGTTTCAAGTCATTTGGAGATCGGATGGCAAATTTATATCAAAAAGGGTCAAAACTGCTAAGTATTAGAAAGTTTGAATTTTGCGCTACCAACTTCTACTATAGAATCACAATTTTTGCACGTAATTCTGCAGATTTTTGTAGAAACTCTGCTCCATCTTCTTCCTCTCTTCTACTAAATTCCTCATCACAAACTTATACCCTTACATTTATCCCTCT
>JAOQMS010000179.1:26977056-26999914 GCA_027563885.1 Erythroxylum longipes
AAGTATAGTGAAAACTCAGAAGAATTCTGAGGACTGGACATAGCCCACGGTTTGGGGTGAACCAGTATAAAATCGCAACTTATTCTATTTTGTTCTTAAACAAGTATATAGAAGTTATTTGCGATTTATCTACGTAACAATTTTCGTATAAGGTTTGTGATATTCTTTTAACAAGTTAGAGAAGTTCTTATCAAGAAAAATTAAAGATTTTGTATTCGTGAAAAGAATACACAATTCAACCCTCCTTCTTGTGTATATCATATATTGTACGTAATTTCTATATTAACGTGTGATTTACTTCATTCTTAGCTTAGAAGTTAATAACTAAACCCTATATTGTGTGTTTAAAGTTTTATTTTGAAAAAATAGGTCTAAAGGCCATGAACATAGGTCCATGTTTAGGTCATGTTATTTATGTGGCAAATTTTCTTAGTAAAAGAATGAACCAGGGACTAAAACAAGTTGAACACAAGTTTATATTTAACTCGTGTTCTTAGAACAGGGGTAACTATTTCACTTATGTTCCTCTAAAGATCATGCCAAAATTTCTTCAACTTGCATAAATTCATTATTTCTTTACTTGGTAGACAAAATAAAGGCTGAAAACAAAATGTAAGCCATAATACAAGCTATATTGAGTATCAAATCATATAAAAATCATCCAAACAAAAGAAAATTGCTCTTAAAATCATGCTAAAATCATAATCTAATTAGCACTTATCAATTGACTAAATTGGTTTTTTAACCAAAGAATGAAATTTATCTTCTTAGCTTTTTGGTTTATGTGATCAATCAAATGAATTGGTTAATAATGGAATATCAAAATCAAAGTTCATATTTTCACTTAAAAGAAAGGATAAAATACTAATGATTACTGTTAGGTTTCAAAGTCTATAGGAAAAATTGGTAAGGTTTTGCCTTTGGCTTTGGAACATATTTATTTTTTAATTTCTAAAAAGAGTATATAAGAAGAACTTTCTAAAGCAGAGAAGATGAGGAAAAAGAGAAATTAAGAAATACAAGTGCTTAAGTGATAAAAGCATAAAAGGGAAACTTGTGTTGAGTTGTAATGTTTTTCACTAATGACCCTTATATTTAAAGTGTTTTAGAGTTCTTTAGTATAAGTTTTGTTGTTTTTTTATGAAGTTGTAGTCTTTAATTTGAACACTATAAATGAGAATTTATCCATATCATCAAATGCATGAATGCGTCATTATCTAATCATATAGATTATTAATAAACAATTAATAAATTACAAAATAAATGTATATCACCTAGAAAGAGAAAAATGAACTAAGGTTTCACTATTTAAGTTCATTTTTTAGGAAGAAGTTACTAAATGAGCAAAATTTATCAATAAATAGATATGTTATATGTTATACACATAAAAGAAAATCTTCTGCTGAAAAACATATACATGAACATAAAGTTTTGACCAAATGAAATAAAGTTTCTCCTAATAACAAATTTGAGTACCACACATCTTCATTTAGCCAATGTTTGGTTGGATGTAAAGTTTTTAATGGAATATAATAGAATGAAATGGTTTATAATGGAATGGAACATAAATGGATATAATATTAGAAAATTGTTGTTTGGGAGGGATGGAAGGGTTCATAATGTAATATAGTGAAAAGTTGTGTGAATGAAGGTTTTATAATATAATATAGTGTATCATTTTACATTATATCATAAACCTCCAAAATTGAAGGTTTTCTATTTTTACTATTTAGGATAGAATGGGATGTATTATGAAACCCTCCTTTTCCATTCCATTCTATTTCATTATAAAACCTCCTCCCAAATGATGGAATAATGTTATATTCCATTCCACTCCATTATAAAACTGCCAACCAAACATACCCTTATGCTTTAAGAACACATCACATATGTATGAAACTAAAGTGGGCTAAAAACATATCCTTGGAGCCATCTTATTGATGTTCAATCTTATTTGCCTTCTTTGAGCAAGAAAAAATTGAATTAGGTAGGACAAATGGGACAAAAAATGGAAGAAATGAAGTTGTTGTAACTTATATGGCCGTGTATGAGATTGTGTAACTTACTGGAAGTGTATAGGAGTGCAAAGATGCAATTTCAACTACTCCTGCAACATAGAATGCCATGTAAGTGGTTATATAGATCATTATGAACATGTAAGTTCATAATTATTGTAATTTTTATACGTATGGTCACCTATATGCCTATGTATCTTACTTTGTATTGTGACAGAACCTTAATTTTTACCATAAAAGGGCATTTAAGATTCCAAAGGAGGAATGAAGACTTCAAAGAGGGGGAAGAGTTATTACCCTTTATAAAGCTATGAGAAGCTAAACTTAATCCTTCTGAAAGGGGATATCAATATTGACAAAAATGTTTGAGCATTGCTTAATCTAGTGTTATTTTCTCACTCTCTTTTGGAATTAATTAGGCTTTTTTAAAATATAAAAAAGATAAAATTCATTAATAAAGAATAGAAGTACAAGAAAAATAGAACATAGGGGGTACCCTTCAATATATAAGATCTTAAAGATTTCGTCTACTTAAGATAAAAATTTTAAAGCATTGAACGTGAAGAAACAGAGTTTGGAACTTCAAGTTATACTTTCCAACATTACAAGTTCTCAAATTCTTGCCAGCGTTTCCAAAATGGGGATTGAGATTGCAGTTTGCTTAGAGTTGAACCTTCATTCCTTTATTTCCATATGGTTTCCATAGTCATGAAAACAATTACTATATGGATGAAGTTAGGAAGAGATCTTTGAGATGATAGCCATTTGATAGCATTAGAAAGTGTATGAGCTTGAGAATTCCATGTGCATTGTAGTGAAGTGATTATGCTATTATATAATTAATGTTTTGGGATTTATGTATAACTGATTTGGACACTGTAATAGATTATTTATGTATGAACTCATTGCCAGAATCTAGATTGTAATACTTAATCATTGTAACTATGATTTACTTGTGGTAAATTAATGGTCACACATCATTAGGGATAACAAAAGTTAAATGACCCAAGCTTATATGGTTGTTACCTAGATCAACTGATTTACATATTCCATAATGCGATTGTTACACTAAATCTAGAGAGCTTATTCTAGGTTCTCTAATAAGTAGACCTAAC
Organism: Erythroxylum longipes; assembly: GCA_027563885.1. Classification (NCBI taxonomy): domain Eukaryota; kingdom Viridiplantae; phylum Streptophyta; class Magnoliopsida; order Malpighiales; family Erythroxylaceae; genus Erythroxylum; species Erythroxylum longipes. Next base: position 26,980,187 of record JAOQMS010000179.1, read on the forward strand.
TAAAGAGATTATTTTAATCAAATACAACTTATGAGAAATTTGGGAATAACAAAGATTGTTTTTAATATACAGTTAGTAATTTAGAGAGGTTTGAGAACAACATAATGACTGATTGTGCACATTCATATAAAGGTTGAGATTGAACCACAAATTGGATTCAAAACCTATTAATTAATTCTAGCAATTTTATACTATTTGATTTTACCTTCTATAGTTTAGTTTAACATTATTTTGTTAATCGAGTTCAACCAAACCTCCTCTCTTTCCAATACTAAACACTGAATTATTCATTACAAAAGCTAAGCACATACTCTCTGTAGATACGATTCTTGCTTACCATTAATATAAATTTAGTTGTACAGAAATAGGTTTTATTTTATGATGTGTTCGATGCGCATCAGAAATTTTAGCACCACTATCAAAGAGTAAGGTGATTTATATTTGTTTTTTTGTTGGTTTATAATATATATATATATATATATATATATTATAATTGGTCTTTACAATTATTTCTTGATCTTTTATGTTTGTAATTGTTTGTGTATGGTAGTGATGAGATATCTTCATAAAGATCCTGTGAAGGTTGAGAAAGGAAACCAAAAAAACTCGAAGAATATAGTAAGGAATTGAATTTGAAGAAGCTATGTCCAATCTAAGAACTCCAAGACAATTGGCTGCTCCAAACTTGACTTAATGACCTTTATGCATTAATTTTCTAAATTTTGCTGAACATATTACTTTTGAGTTTAAGTTTGGCTTAATTCACCTTTTGCCTAACTTTTATGGTCTTATAGGTGAGGATGCTCAAAAGCATCTTAAGGATCTCAATGTGTTCTGTCTTATTATGAAACTTCTAGGGTAACAGACATGCAGATTATGTTAGGAGCCTTTCCATTTTCACTAAAGGATGCAGCAAAAGACTGACCTTTTGATTTTTCATTAGGGAGTGTGAGCACATGGACCAAAATGAAGAGGAAATTTTTAGAGAAGTGTTTTTCAGTATTAAAGCTAACCAGTATAAGGAACGGGATTTGCATGATAAAGTAACATTATGGAGAATTTCGTTACAAGTATTGGGAGCACTTAACAAGTTGTGTACCAATTGCCCTCACCACAATATCATGGGACAACTCCTTATCCAATACTTCTGCAAAGGATTATTGCTTATAGACAGGAGTTTGGTAGATGTAACAATTGGTGGAACACTATTTGAAAAGACTCTCATTGAGGTTAGAACTTTAATCAAGTGTATGATAATGAACACTCAACAATTTGGCATTTGCAACGATGTTCGTATGGTAAATGAGGTAAGTAGTTCATCTATAGAGCATCGTTTAAATGAACTAAACTTTTTCAGACAAATTACTATCAGACAGACATAGGTTAAAACTTATAGTGTATGTGCAAATGAGAACCATTTGACAGATTGGTGCTCAACTCTGGAAGATGGAAACATAAAGTGTGTCCATATTATAGGGGAAAATATTTCCCATCAATACAACTTATATTCTTAGACCTATAACCCAGGTTGGAGAGCTCACCCAAACCTAAATTAATAAGGAAATAGACAATAGAACTACTTCCCATATAGGCCATAGAGAGCACAACAATCCCAACCTAGGCTACAAGTCTCTTCTTCCAGCTCATGTATATCTCTAAAAGATATAGTTATGTCTTTTGCCACTAATATTCTACAATTTAACAACATATAAAGCAATTTTAGCAAAAGATAAGATCTCAATTTCAAGATAAAAGGTTTAGCATCTAGAATTTAGAGAGCTAGATGGGTCAAATGGTAATGGATATCAATCGCTGAGAATCACAAAGTGGAGGGAAGTTATCATCTCAACCTAAGGTAAATCCAAAGAATGTTAGTGCGGCGACCTTAAGGAGTGGTAGGGCATTTGAGGTCCCAAAAGGAGACTATAAAGGATGGCCAACAAAGATGAGATTTAGAAGGAGATAGGAGAAGAAGGAAATCCCTCATTTACAGGATGATAATTCCACAAGATAAGCACAATGTAGGTTGAATTCTCCAATGATGGAAGTTGTGAAGAAGGAAGTACTACAACTTATTGATACTGGAGTCATTTATCCTATATTTGATAGTAAGTGGGTAAGTCTAGTTCAAGTGGTTCCAAAGAAATATAGAATCACAGTGATGGCTAATTAGGATAGTGAGTTGGTTCCCATCTATATGCAAACTAGGTGTCGTGTATACATTGATTATAGAAAGTTGATTGTTATAACTCATAAATACCAATTTTCTTTTTCATTTATTAATCAAATGTTTGAAAGAGTGATTGGATATTAATATTACTATTTTCTAGATGGATTCTTAGGTTATCTTCAAGTCCCTATCGCACTAGAAGACCAAGCAAAGATAACATTCATATGCCTGTTTATTATATTTTCTTACCGAAGGATGTTGTCTGGTTTGTACAATGCACCTGCCCCTTTCTAAAAATACATAATAAGCATTTTATTTGAGTATGTTGAGAAGATCATAGAGGTATTTATGGATGATTTTAGTGTCTATAGTTCTTCTTTTGATGATTGCTTAAATAATCTTACAATTATTTGGAAAGATGTATTAAAATTAACCTTGTACGTAATTGAGAAAATGACATTTTATGGTAGATCAATAGTATCTTTTAGGGGTATAGAGCTCAACCTTCAAGATTTTGGAGTCAGCAATCCTATATAGTGATGTGTTTACCAAGTTGAGATAAAGAGAATCTCAGTATACTTGCCTGCTTATAATGGCAATAAGAGCTAGCTTAAGAACTTTATGTGAAGTTAGAAATATTTTATACTACTATTGCATTGTTCTTGGGAGCAAAATATCCAACTTCACATAATTGTTTTACCAATATGTGTGAGAACAAGAAAGCTTTATCTAATTAGATGTTTGGTTCCAATGAGGTGATATGAGTTATGGTTGGACATAATGTGGCAGTCATATTTGCGTTGGAGTTGAGATACAAGATGGAGGGAGTTAATTTTATACATAATGTGTTGTATGGTGATTGAGCTCAAGTGCATATTGATGTCATTAAATAGTTCTAAAATTCTAGTATGATTTGTTTAATGATTATTAACTCAGATTGGACAAAATTCAGGATCATAGTAGTTCAGATAGTTCAGCTCCAACTTTAAGTTTAAGTTCAAGATCATCTTCTAAGAGTAATTTAATACTCTCATTTACACAATTCATGAGAGAAAAAAGGGGTAGGACTTCTTACAATATGATAGAGTTTGACAAATATTTGATGGAAGATTGTGCAAATGAAGTTAAAGGAATGGAGTTTGATGTATTGTAATGGTAGAAGAACTATGGGAATAATTTTGTACTTATGCAACTAATTACACGAGATCTATTACCAATTTCATCATTTATTATTGCTTGAGAGTTTGCTTTTAGTACTGGCGGTAAGATTATTAGTCATCATCGTGCTCGATTTAATCTCAATACTATGGAAGCCCTTATATGTGATCAAATTTGTTCGATGATGAAGATAATAAAGGTAAAAAAATTCTTTATAATATATCAATTTTGTCTATTTTTATGATATTATCTTATCTTATATTGTTTTTTAAATTTTATATTAATACAATCATGGGTATTGATACGGAGGTGACCAATCATTAAACTTAAAAATATTTCAGGAAAATATTTAACGATGAAGGTATATTTAATTATTCATTAATTATTATCATCTTCTTAATGTTCATTTAATGCAATTATTACAGTACTGTTTGATGGTAAAACCTATCTACTTGTTTTATGCTTTAAAATAGTAAGTGAACAGGTCGTAACTTGTAGTTAAAAAAAGAGCGGATATCGATCTCACAGGAATTGATGCCCAGACACCACATAATTTAGACAAGACTTTGTTAAAAAACGAAATTGTTTAATGTAAATAATCTGAAAATTAAAATTAAAATTAAAAGACTAATAACAAAACACTGAACAATACCAATATGCAGAAAAAAAAATTGGAACTCAAGAATCTAAAGACTAAAGATTACTTTTTTCCCTATTTTGTCTCCCTCTTATTTTATTAATCGAATTGTGTCTCACCTAAGATTTCCGAATGTATTAATTACCCTCTCTCAAGGTGTAACTAATTGTCCATAATCGAATTAAAGGGAATCAATTGGACGATCTCTCAACCTACCTAATGACTCTACCGGTTAAACTAATTATTAAACCATCCTATTGGTGATCGACTAACTTCACCCAGATCTCTCTTCTAACTAATCAATTGAAATGATGATTGTAAGTTTATAGGTCACTAACTCTTATTGTACAATCCTACACAATTAATCTCACTCACTCTCTCGATTTATTGCAAGATAACAGCTAAAATCACCAATCCCCAAAGACAACTATTCAATTCAATAAAATAGGAGTTTTAACAAAATAGTTCAAAAGCAATCCCTAAAGCTAAATTAGCCTAACATGGTCTCCATAACATCATCAACATTCAAATAAACCATTTTATAAAGAAGAAAAGAAGAAAAATTGACAGAAAATTGAATAGAGAAACTCCTTTTCTTTTCCAAAATTTGGAAATTTTGGTGTTTATGTACTATTTTCCACAATCTTGATGATGATCCTTGACTTCAATCCTTCCTCAAGGCTCCAAACATGTGTTCTTCACTCAAGGGTAGTGTTTTACAGAAGGGTTTTGTCCCTCTTGAAAATGGAGGCTTAATTATCCTTTTATAGTACAAAAAACCTAAGTTTAATGAAGCCTCGTATATTGTCTCGAATTATAATTCCCACGATTGTGGGAATTGGCCACAAAAAACTTCCTCTTTTCTTTTCCTCTTTGATCTCTAGCTCAATCTCCAAGTTGCTCAATCTTCCTACGTACATAAAAATAGTCAATTCTTACTTTAAATTAAGATCAAACATAAAAGAAAAACAATAGAAATCAAACTAAATGAAATCATACAAATGAATCCTAAACTACAACAATAATCAACAAATAATCAACAATTATGCAAGAAAACATATGTCAATTACCTAGAAAAACATATAGTAATGCACACCTATTAGCATCCTCACACTTAAACCTTTGCTTGTCCTCAAGCAAAATAAATACAACCAATAAATTCTATCACTTCATTTTCAAAAAGATCAAAGCATACAGTCCCACAAATTTAAGCCAACTCAAATATTAAGTTAATACACATATCATGACTACTTTTTCATTAGTGTACATAAGCAAACTCAACAATTAACACCATCACTCAAAGATAAGTAAAGATGCAAAATGATTTTTCCTCACGGTTTTCACTCATTTCTCTCAAGTGTTTGATGGTTAGTGTTTCGCTCAAACTTCCTATAGGAAATTACCCTACCATAGGCTTACTAATACACCAATTCTCCTCTACAATGATTGCACGCATAAATAAATCATAAGGACTTGTTTAGGGTGGTAACGTGGTAAAGGTTAAGGTGGGTAAAGAGGGAAAAGAGGTTAACCACTAGCATTAGTAAAGTAAAAAGTAGATATAAAATGGGATACAAAGACATAGCTTCGAGATATACAAATGTAACTAATATTTTGCACTTATTAATGCTACTCACTTTTTCTTCCTTTTTCTTTTCTTTTCTTTTCTTTTTCAAATTTTTTTCATTTTTCTTTCTTTTTTTCCATCATATATAGAAGAATTATGAATATATTAACAGATAAATACAATGTAATCCATAGGCAGAAATATACTCAACTCATCTTGGTAAAATTTTCACAACAATCCCAATTAATGTATTAACTAATACTCTACTAAGCTTGTGAATGGGTAGGTTATAAAGGTTTAAAGTTTTAAAATTTCAGGTGTTTTTAAGAAACAAAAGGTTAAGTCTCAACGAGGGTAGCAAAGGATAATACAAAGAGTAGGTCATTTAAGCCAAGGGTTAACACAAAAAGGGCCTAAATCATCTCTATTAAGCATGCATCTAGTAGACTCAAAGTAATTCAAAGCAAGTTCTAAAGGTAATAACCTAAAGAAGTATCACTCAATAAAGAAATAGAATGACTATAGATGGAGTCATATGACTCAATCCTCACATTGGCTCAAATGAAAACTCATTATACATCTCTACACTACCTCCTTGTTCAAATGTCAATTTGTGACTAAGCTTATGTAACCAACTATTTTTCATCACTCTATATGGTTCACTTTCTACTAAATTATCCTAATCTAAGTTCAAACATGCATTCCATCTAATTCCAACTAGCATGACAGAATCTCATGGCGATATTCATCAGAATAATTTAAATGCGGTTCCATTGCTGACACAAAGCACATAATATGCCTAAACATGCATCCTATTTAACAAAATGCAAACAATGCAATTAAGAAAGTCAATGTCACCTCCCCAAACTTAAAAATCACTTTGTCCTCAATATGACAAGTCAACCACCAAATAAAGGGAAATGGCATCAAACCATACAAAAAGAAACTAAAACCAACAAATGACATCAAACGAAACAAAAAATGAAAGCAAACCTAACAAAAGAAAATGATATGAAACCCAACAAAAGATGAAATGCAATGACAACAAACAAGAGAAACAACAAAATTAAAAGTTAAAGGGTAAGAAAAGCTTATTCAGAAGATGGTGGAAACGGTGTTGGTGAAGGAGCTTCAAAATTGTTCCTTCGACAGAAGTTAAGGAACCTCTTCTGTAAGCTACGATGCTCCTTGTAGGCTTTCCGCATTTGGGTACCGAGCTCATTTAGTTGGGATGTCATTTGTTGAGAATTGGAAGCCATCTGGTCGAGGATGTGCTGAAATCAGTCGACTTTCACTGGTGCACTTGGTTCTTCCTCTACTGCTTCTTCCTCTGGCTTCTGAGCTGCTCGGGATGTGGAGGGTTAGGATGCGGCTGTATTGGTGCCCCTTTAGTTCCTCACTGCAGCACGCGTCTGAGGATTTTGGATTTCCATAGAATGGAACTCCAAAATCTCATAACTTCTCAAATACGATATGTCAAACATATCATGTGGAGTTGTGCGTACCTCCCCCACATCAAAGTGATAAAACCGAGCTAAAGTAGTAACAACATGAGACATTCCAAAATATGGACTCTTTTTATTTACCACACTCACTATTGATTGAAAAATTATGAAAGGTGTGTTAATTTTAACTTTTCTATCCATACACCAAAAAAAGAAAAGTTCTTTAGCCGAGCATTTGTTACTTTCAGTTTTATTGAACACAGCTAAGCACATAAATTTATGTAAAAGCAAATGCTTGGCACTACAGATTAAAGGATTTGGTACATTCCTAGAGTTAAATTTTTCTTCCCTAGTCAAAGTTTTCCAATAGTCATCCAAAGAAAAATCATTATGATCATCTAAAATTTTAGTATTTAATAAATCAAAAAGACCATGCATGACAATATAATCCAATTTGTAAACAGTACTGAATAACCTAAACTAGAAAATGTCCATTTTAGGATTGTATTGAACTATCATGAAAAACTCTATGGTCATCATAGGGCGAATAGGTACGTCACATCGAACAAACCTATTCCAAGCTATGTTTGTAGCTAGTTGCTCAAGTCTTCGTCTCACTCCTATAGTTTTTAGCAGTTCAAAATCAAAATAGTTAGGAGTGACTAGTTCTCTATCCCTAAGGTCACGAAAATGCTTGCCTTCTTCTTTCTAATAGATTGGGAAGGGAGAGCGGTAAATCTCCGCTAAATCATGTTTACCTTCACTGGAAACTTACGAGCGGAGTTCATCAACTAGTTTCCTAGCCATCATCTTCCTTGGTGCCATTGTAAGAGGACAATCTGGAAAAATTGAGAAGAAGATGAGTGAAATTCATATTTTAAAAAGAGAGAGCAAAATCTTACCCAAGTCCTTATGTTTTTTAATGATTAATATATGAAAAGATGAAAGGATTGTAAGATTAATGAAAGAGCTGAAGAAAATACCAAGAATCTAGAGGGAAAATGAAGAGTTTAGAGAGTGGGAGCAGGATTTTTGTCGATTAGAGTGAGGAGTGAAATTTTTGAGAGTAGGTGAAAAAAGAAAATGAGAGAGAAGTTTAAACTTCCCCCGGGATGAATTTCCACATTTCCCACGATCATGGGTTTTCTCTCTAGAAACTTTTTGGAGAGAATTCCCATGATCGTGGGAATCAATCCAATTTCCATTGGTGATTCTCATGATTCCAAACCTTCTTCTAAGCTTAATATTGGTTCTCTATGATCCCACAACATACTAACACATCAAGTTAATATTATCATCAAGGATTTCGAAAAGAAAACAAGTTGAAATTCTAACAAAAACCAAATTAAGCACCAATCAAACTCAATTTAAACACAATCCTAATTGAATAAATTAAACAAACAAATAGATAAAGATAATCAAAAGGAAGTAGAATTTCATGGGTTGCCTTTCATACAGTGCTTCTTTTAACGTCAGTAGCTCGACGATCTTCCTTAGAAACTCAGCCACGATCAATCATAAACAGCTTGCTTCTACCTTTTTCGTTCAACATTGGTCTCATAACTTGTAAGTAAGCTACAAATTGTAAAATAATCAAAAGGAAAATATGGATAACATTATGAAAATCAATTAAAATCAAAAAATTCTTTTTTTCAAGTGAACTGTCAATATAACAGGGAATAACAAAACTACCTAAATCTTCCATTGAATCCAACAGTTTGTCCTGTATCTCTTTCTTCCTTAATCACCTTTGTCTCCTTTTCTTCTTTCGCTTCTTGAACAGAGACTTTTGCCATTTTGGACCCCAAAACATCCATCAACTTGTCCATTTTGTTCTCCAAAGATCCAAGTCGGTCTTCTTGAAATTTAGATAGGTCTTGATGTCCCATGTGAGTACTTGCATTGTTGGACCAATAGAAATCTGGGTGATTCTGCCTCTTCAGATTGTACATGTTCTAATAAGGATCAGTACTTCCCTAACCATACTGTGCCTCATTGTAATTTGCAAAAGTTACTTGCTCCTTATAATATCTATCTTCCATCATTGTTCTTTCTATTTCTTCTTGGCATCTAGCTCTTCAGATGTCTCATTCCTCATTCTAAGATGTCTTGATGTGTCTTGTGATATCCAATAGTTCATCGTTACCAAATTCTATCTATCTTCATGTGTTCCTTGCATTCATGCACCTACAAATACACAAGGAGAAGTATTAAAAACTCTTAAATCAAAGTAATCTAAATTAAATAGGATGTTAAACAATCAATCCCCGGCAGCGGTGCCAAAAACTTGTTCGACGGTAAAACCTAATCTACTTGTTTTACGCTCAAAAACGGCAAGTGAATGGGTGGTGACTTGTAGTTAAAAAAAGAGCGGATATCGATCCCACAGGGATTGATGCCCATATACCACTTAATTTAGACAAGACTTTGTTTAAGAAATGAAATTGTTCCATGCAAATAATATAAAAAATTAAATTAAAATTAAAATACTAATAAAGAACACTGAAAAATACCAATATGTAAAAAAATCGGAACTCAAGAATCTAAAGACTAGAGATTACTTTTTTCCCTATTTTGTCTCCCTCCTATTTTACTAATCGAATTGTGTCTCACCTAAGATTTCCAAATGTATTAATTACCCTCTCTCAAGGTGTAACTAATTATCCATAATCAAATTAAAGGGAATCAATTGGACGATCTCTCAACCTACCAAATGACTCTACCGATTAAATTAGTTATCAAACCATCCTATGGGTGATCAACTGACATTGCCAAGATCTCTCTTCTAACTAATCAATTGACGTGATGATTGTAAGTATATAGGTCACCAACTCTTGTTGTACAATCCTACACAATTAATCTCACTCACTCTCTTGATTTATTGCAAGATAACAAATGAAATCACCAATCACCAATCACCAAAGACAACTACATTCAATTCAATAAAATAAGAGTTTTAACAAAATAGTTCAAAAGCAATCCCTAAAACTAAATCAGCCTAACATGGTCTCCATAACATCATCAAAATTCAAATAAATCATTTTACAAAGAATAGAAGAAGTAAAATTGACATAAATTGAATAGAGAAACTCCTCTTCTTTTCCAAAATCTGGAAATTTTGGTGTTGATGTGCTATTTTTTCCAATCTTGATGATGATCCTTGACAAGGCTCTAAACATGTGTTCTTCACTTAAAGATGGTGTTTCTACAGAAGGGTTTTGTCCCTCTTGAAGATGGAGGCTTAATTATCCTTCTATAGTTCAAAAAACCTAAGTTTAATGAAGCCTCATATATAGATTCGGATTGTAATTCCCACGATCGTGGGAATTGGCCACATAAACTTCCTCTTTTCTTTTCCTCTTTGATCTCTAGCCCAATCTCCAAGTTGCTCAATCTTCCTATCTACATAAAAATAGTCAATTCTAACCATAAATTAACATCAAACATAAAAGAACAACAATGGAAAGCAAATTAAATGAAAACATACAAAATGAATCCTAAAATAAGACAATAATCAACAATTATGTAAGAAAACGCATCCCAATTACCTATAAAAACATATACTAATGCACACCTGTCAAGTACTCAATATTATTTACATAATAATGTTTCTACATACAGATGAAGTTGTGTAAACTATTTACAATCTTGATTATAACGACTAGTTATCTCATTTCCTGTAATACAAGTTTTTTAACTTTAATCTTAATTTTCGGAATTACTTATTTTTCGGAATTACTTATTTTTCATGTGATTGTGTTATTTTTTGTATTGAAGATATAATTATTTACTTGTGTACAAATTCTCGACTTCAATATCTGCTCTCTAGTCTCAAAGACTCCAACATTAGTTGATAATTTCATTTTGACTATTTGTAAATTGCATCATTAAAAAATTTAGATAATATTAGCAGTATGATATTCTTTTACTTTTATAATGTAATCTTTTTTATTTATTTTAATAAAACAAATTTAGTTTCAGCTTATTAATTTTATCATTTTATGTAAATTTAATATATACATTCATTAAAAAAAACTTATTTTTCATTAAACAATTGTGCTAACTAAATGAATTTGCATCTGTCATATATAATATTTTATATTCACTTCCTCTGAAAATGAATTTAGTTTTATTTTATTCATTTTATCATTTTACATAAACATTTAATATATACAATCATTAAAAAACTCATTTTTATTAGGCAATTGTTTTGATTAAATTAATGTTGCATTTCTCATACATAATCTTTTTTGTTCACTTTCTTTAAAATAAATTGAGTTTCAGCTTATTCATTATATCATTTTATGTACATTTAATATATACATTCATTAAAAATTTTAATTTTTTATTAAGCAATTGTGTTAATTAAATAAATGTTGCATTTTTCATATATAATTTTTTTGTTTACTTCTTTTAAAAATATAGTTGATTTCAACTTATTCATTTTATCATGTCATTTACATTTAATATATACATTCATTAAAAATTTATTTTTTATTAAACAATTATACTAATTAAATGAATGTTGCATTTTTATATATGATCTTTTTTGCTTATTTTTAACTAAATTTAATTTATATTTATTAATTTTATTATTTTATGTAACTTTAATATATATTCAATAAAAAATTTAATTTTATTAAGAAAATGTGTCTAGCCCAAGCAAATGTCTAAAATGTTAGTCAAGTGATTGCTAATCACAAGCTGTAGACCTCTCATCTCATCATTTTTCTTGTCTTCTTAACCCCGTATTATAAATAACTCAAAAAAGACCGAGAGTCGTCCAAAGACATAAGAGAAATTAGCTTGCTATTTGTCCTTCTCTCGGGAGAAGATTGTCTGTTCCATCAAGCTTATGCCATCCCTGTATCATTTTCCTTCAGCCACAAACTTTGCAATAAATAAATGTGATAAATCAAAATTTGTGGTTGGAGAAGGACAACAAAGGGATGGCACAGGCTTGATGGCACAGACGATCTCATGCCCCTTCTTTTGCACATGAAATACTCTGTGTCGTATATGGTGTTTTTGTTGGAAAATCGGCTCGGGATCTGATCTCGACTGTAGCGGAATACTCACGAAACTGTTTCATAATTTTTATTTCCAAAAAACCAAGATCCCTTTAATTCTATAAAATGATTAATACATGAATCATAACAAAGTATGAATCATAATTCTTACCTTATTCTAAAGCTTGATCTTTATCTTGTCGTATTCTTTCAATTGTTTCCGAAACTGATCCGTCTTAACCACCATAGCTACACAAATTTCTGGCCTCTAACGGTATCTATAGAATGGATTGAGAGAACTATGTAACTCTTACTGAGAGGATTAAGCAAGAAGTGCTAGCTCTATAGAGCTTAAGCCTATTTATAATAAACTTTGAACGTTTTAGTAATTTAATTGAAATTAAATTCTAATTTCAATTAAAATTTAATTAGAATTACAAATAATTCTAATTAATTACCAATTATGCCCAAATAAGATTCAATATCTTATAGTGATCCTTGTTTATTAAATATCTCATATTTAATCATAAATTTTCTCAAATTTTACAATCAAGTCCAACTTAATTAAATTAACTTTGCCCTTTTCAACCCATTATATATGTGAGATCCATTAGGTTCCCAAATATGTTGGTAATGATTATAAATTATAATTATATTTAATAATTAGAATTGGATAAATTAAAACTCCCTTTCATTTATTTTTAATTCTCTAATTAAATAATTTGTAAACATATATCAAGATTAACGCCTGGCAACGTATCATGAGCTCCCAAATATTTAAGAATGTTAAAGTGGTTTTGAGTAAACTTTCTATGCATGATTTTTTCGTATAATTTAATCCTTTCATCATACAATGTTCTGATTAAACATAGAGTACGGAATTAATGTCTACTCTATTTTAAGTCCAATCATATTAGTTCTCTGCTATCAACTATTGGTTCAATTAATGACATTTGTAAACTATTTACAGAATGTTATTCCACCTTGGCCAATGATTTCTGAAATCAATACTGATTGAGAATAAAGAAACATTCTCCCTAATTACTTTAGGGTGATGAATCTTATCTTGATCACACAACTACCTCCATAAAGTTCATGCTACATCTAATGACTACGAATTGACCGACTCATAATTAAATAGGTCATAAGTAGTATTAAAACATAGCAATCCCTATACAAGATAACTTTGGTGATCTCAAGTCAAAGAATCACTTATACAATCATTACAATGAGAATTCTATAGACATAGAAGTAATGTTCCAAATAGATTTATCATGTCATGTTTGTTCAGTGAACTTGTTCTCTAACAAGCACCAACACGTTTATTTAAGTATTTCTATACCTTAGCCTATGAGATCGACTACTTTCTTCATAAGGAAAAACATAATGTGTGCTAGTCTTTTTGCGTTTTATTAATGTCCAATTTTAATAGAACAATGACTAGGAACAATTTAGGGATAATATATAAATGCAATATGAATTTCATAATTATAATATCATTAAAATTTTATTTCCAATGTATAACTATCCCATGGACTTTATCATATACATCTAAATATATACAAGATAAATAATGTTTTAAAATAATTTATCACTAAACTACAACCAAAGCGATTAGTTGTAGATAAGATTTAATAAAACGAAGTAGGAACTGATTTACAGAATCAGATGATTTGTTTCCCTTCTCTTGGTCTCTATTCTTCCAAATTATTCTCCCCATTTAACCAGAGGGTAATATTCTCTGCTTTTCCTCCACCACGTAACGTTTGAATTCAGAGGGCCATTGAAGTCATATATATACGGTGTATAGTAAACATACAATCGGACGGGGGACCAGATCCTTGCACCAATAACCTGTTCCTTGCATAATACGACATCGTTTTAAGTACAAAACGGGATTGCATTAGACGTATAACAAGATTTAAGGAAATAGAAGACCTGAACCGATAAGTGAGGCACATTATGGACGATGGAGGGTAGAAATTCTGGTCTTTAGCAGATTATACGTATAACAATCTCTTGATTTGACTTGTACTTTATTGTTATGAAAATATGTTAAGCGGGGAAACAGAGGGTGACATCCTCGTACGTAACATGTTTTTTTTACTAGATATTTATCTTCAGATTTGATTGTTTTAAGTTGAAAAGTCATTTGGTTGTTATTGTCTTGGATTATAATCTATATGAAATTATATAGGATATAGAATTCTTCGTATTAATATGAAATTTGAATTTTATAATAAATATTTAATTAAATAATCATAAGTTTGAGTTATCGTTACAATGGTTTCTTATACTATGAATTCAAATAGTGTAGTGTAGTAGATATTTAAGATCAAATGCAATTTTGTGTCGTTAATATTTGGATTACAACCACTAATTGTATCGTTAAAATTATCACTTATCACTTAAAGTAGGTTATTTGTGTCAATTTTTTAATAATTAAAAGTACAACAACACATATTTTTGTGATATATATATATGCCATTTGAATGGAACCAACGTTTGAGAACATTAAGAGAACCTAGATTCCATCAACACGTTATCTCTATATTCCATCAACATGTTATCTTTTTGTAACGGATGAAGTCAAGAATGGATTCAGTAAACAAAAATAGCAGTGAAGGAAGAGAGGAAAGACAAAATGATCTGTAATCCCCCACATCAGACACAGTAAATGAGCTTCAAGACTCCAACAATCAGTGTAAACCGGTGTTTATGGTTCATTTTGATTCCGACTTCAAATTCAATTAAGATCTGTGTGGCTCATTTTAATTCTTCTTAACACCAAGGGAACAGGCTTCTCTAAGACAGATACATTGATGTTGTTCCAAATATCTGATTTGGTGGGTAGCTGGGCGATTTTTTCTGCAATGTGCATATCTTCTGGAAGAACAGAGCCAAAGACAGTGTATGCATTTTTCCACTCAAAATGATTGGCTAGGCTAATGAAGAATTCTGGACCAGAACCAATCCAGCCCACTGAACCCCTAGTTATTCTTGGGCAAGCTTCTTTTGAAATTTTTCTGAAAGATGTTCCTTGAGCTTCCAGTACACCTTGTATAAGTGCAAATGGAGGGCCATAAGGAGCCTATGAGAAATTTTCACAGCATCAAAGTCAGGGCAGGTCTATGCACAAATGAGCAAGAATAAACCTTTAAGTAATTAAATGCCAAGATATTTTTCCATATAAATTATTAAACTGTCAAATTCACTTAAGGAGTCATGATTAAAAAATAATTTGTATATAAAAGTTAACTTATAACACAATATCTTTGGTAAATTAATGAAAATTTTACTCATCTGGTACTAAACGCAAACGAAAACGAAGTATGAAAGATTGTTACATTTTTCACATGGTTTCCTTCTGAATCCCAAAACTGATCACGGTTCTCTGCACGATAGAATTGGCAACCAGCACAATGTCGCAGTGTCAGCAACTCAAGAATGTATGTCACAGAATGTGGAGCACAGTCTGGAAAAAGCTGCACATACCAATTGTTTATCTTTTATACGGTTAAAAAAAAAAAGTAATTACACATATATTCAATCTAACAGCTCTACGGACTTGAGAAAATTGTTTTTCTTCGCAAGAGAAACCAACAACAAAAAGAGGAGAAACTAGGGAGGTTAATTAGTTGGTCTATAAAGGTATTTTTTGTAGTTTATTTATAGAACATTAAATATATTCAATTATCTATAAGAGAGAGATGAGAGCATTGAGAGAAAATTCTAGTTGAGAACTATGAATAGGAAATCCGTAGGTGATCATTGTAAAATGTTTCGAAGAGGAAATAAATAAATTCTGTATATATATATATATGAATAGATCAATCAAATTTTAGCTTTTACCATATCTCTATTTTGTTCATCTTTTGTTTGAATTGTGTTAAATACTTGTATGTAATAAACACACTTGTTGATTAACAATCACGAATACTAATTTAAACCTTAATGAACTTAAACTCGACGACAATTTTATTCAATAAGACCCCATAATTACTACCATGTCAATTAATCACAAAATTGCCAAAAATTATGAGCACTTACTTTTATATGAATAATGCCATATTCTGTTTCCAAGCCAACGATGCCCTGAAACGAAAAATGAAAAAGTTGAAGCCTTGAGGCAAAGACAAACTTAAGGTGCACAAGAATACCGGTTAGGAAACAATAAGAATACCATTAACATCCTATAACTCCCCAATGCCAAATGACACTATCATGTAAACTTTTGATACTGGAAATATAGCAAAGATTATTGCAAGATAAAGGAAGCGACTTTCGTAATATTAACTAAATTTCACAGCCCCCGAAACTAATTTATTTTCCAAAGGGAATTTCATTAGCAAAGGAAGGAACCTCAATCTCATCAAATTGAACTGTTTCTCAAGACTTAACTTGATAAAAATACAAACACTGGAAGTCAAACCCTGCATTTGAATGGCAATTTTAAAATAGGTAGAACAAGTATAGAAGAAATTTCTAACAAATATTGGTATTGTTATCGAAAACAGCAATGCTTCAACTAAGCTTCATCTTTAATGAAATTAGGGCATGGTTTTTCTCTACATTCCTTTGAATTATATTTTTCGCCCAAAGCAAAAGCTAAAAAGAATGAAATTGGACCATAGGGCTGCAGGACTATTTTTGACAGGGTCCTTAAGCTTTGGTTCCTGAACGATACAGATAATTCATCCAAATTTAAATACCTCTCCATTCCCAAAGATAAGTCCAGATGTCCAAATAACCCGCTCTCCAGCTTCCTGCCGATCAGGGACCAAAGTATTCTTTTGTTTCTTCAGCCAACACTGACAAAACAAATATAACCAATGAAACTGCAAATGACGTATCAAAGAAATTATTCTAAAATAGCCCACAAAAAGAGATGGCCCCTTCTGCATCATTCCATAATTTATCCCAAGAAAGCGAAAACAGGACGTGCTTTAGTAGAAGTATCTGGTACTGAGCCATATAAACCGAATTAAGCATTTTGGTCTCCTCTCCCTCTCTCGACTACGTTACACATGCTTTACTGTGGGGTAAGCACACAACGCTTTTATGCTTTATACATGTTAAATGATTTATAGTTACCAAGCGTCACAATCAGATCTCTTTTTACATTATTTCATTTGTTGAAACAACCCACTGTTTTAAGAAGTTGCATCACCGGTCACCTGTCCTTTGACTAGTCTGTTAATAAATTGAAATCTAGAGTAACCTTTAAGAAGGGCCAACGATTAAAATTTCATAAGGATCAACCAATATATTCAAAATATAACTATCCCTAATAAAACGAATTCCATAAAACCGTCTATCAACAAAATATCGAGCATACATACCTCACCGAATTTCGCTCCGCAAGCCTCCCTATTCCCGCAAAATACCCAAGTATCACACAAGCAAGGTCCATAACTTCCAGTGCACATAGCCTTGCACGCCTCACAACACTCCTTAGAAGAATTGAACTTAAAATCAGATCCCCACTTAACTGCAGCTCCCCATAGCTCCAAGCCTTCAATTCCTCTACAACATTCATCACCATCAGACCTCCTCTCTGTCAATGCAGAAGACCCAAGGGCAGAGCTTGAGAAACCAGCGTTAGGATTTAGGATGATGGAAAGGACTGTGTAGACCAGAGCACAGGAGATCAACCCTACCAAGGTGAGAGCGACAGGAGTGAAACGGAAGCCTTCTGAGTCGTTTTGACGACGACCCATTTCAGAAAAATGGGTGAGGAGTGAGTCCCTAAAGGAGTTCTGATCAATTGGAACCGAGGATCAAGACACTTGAGTTCTGCGTTTGAGGCGCTTGGCATTGACTCAGAAAGCAGAGGAGAATCTGGGAGAGTTGTCATGAGAATCATCTTAAGATATAAAAAAGAGGAGAGAGTGAGAGACAATGACGGAGAGAGTTGGCAGTCGACAATCGTACATGGAACGTATAAGCAAGTTGGTTGATTTGGTTTTCTTTTTCACGAGGTTGACGTGGTTGAGATGCGCAGAAGGACCCCACCTAGTATTCGACTGGGCTTCATTATTATTATTTTTTTTTACATTTATATCGTAACACAAGTGAGTAATTATAATTTTGATTGCGTTTGAATCTGCGATGTGGTAGAAATAAGTACTTATTTATTATAATTTTTAAACGCAATCACATGTTTAGATATGCGGTAAATAATCAGAGATTGAAAAAAAGTACGATACTATCACAGAAATCAATAAGCACAAAGAGAATTGTAGTATGAAACTGCTTCTACGATAAAAATTTTACTTTCTATTAATAAACTTCACTACAAATATTATTTTCTAATATACTCTTAATTAATACGACTAATAATATATTTTTATGAAATATTTTATTTACTAAATTTATTTTATTTATATTTATATTTATATTTAATATTTTCTTATTTATAATTTTAAATTTATATGAATAATAATATTTTTTAATTATTTATAATTTATTATATCAATGATTTTTTTGTCATTTTATCTATTTTCAGCAACCGCAATCGCAACTGTAATCACAACCACAACCACAACCGTACTTTTCAAATACTGATCTTCACATTTTAGCAATTAATAAAACAACAATCTCAAACATATAAGTACTTATTCATTTCAATAGATTAATTTCAATACGTAGTCAATGACTACCACTCCTCCAAATCAAGGCGAAATTATTTTTCGTTATGTCATGTATTTATTATATGTATATACTAAGGACGAAGGAGATAGACGACCACAGAATTCATCTCTTTTCTCCGTTTAATCTGACGGTCATTACCCCCATGTCTATATGTCATATGTATTTTTTTCCTTTCATTTCTCTTTCTTTCTTTCTTTTTCTATATGTCATATGTTTTTTTTCTCTTTCGTTTCTCTTTTTCTTCTTCTTCTCTCTGGTTGTGTATTTATCTTTCTCCGTTTCCCTCTCTCTCATTTCTCATATCTCATTTCTCTCTTTTTTCTCTCTCTCCGTATCTCACACTGTGTTTTTTTTATCATATGTCATATGTCAAGGTTATATCCCTCTTTAATTTCTCTCTCATTTCTCTTTCCTTTTCTCTTTTCTTTTAGCATCCTGCATATCTCACAGGGAGTTTTTATTATGTCTATGTCTACAGGTGGGTAACGGCGACTTTGTTTATAGCATGTCTCTACCTACAGTTGGGTAACGGGGGTAGTTTTGTTTCAGTAGTAAGGTCCTTTTTTTTGTCAAGGTTATATCCCTCTTTCATTTCTCTCTCATTTCTCTTTTTTCTTAGCATCCTGCATATCTCACAGGGAGTTTTTATTATTATGTCTATGTCTACAGGTGGGTAACGGCGGCTTTGTTTATAGCATGCCTCTGCCTACAGTTGGGTAACGGGGGCGGTTTTGTTTATCTCACACCGAGTTTTTATTATTGTGTCTATGTGTGCAGCTGGTAACAGCGGCTTTGTTTATAGCATGGATAACTATCTTCGCCATTTGCGTTTTAATTTCAGCGGTAAGCTCCTTCTTCAGTAACGGTATGCTTTTGTATTCCCTTTTTTTTTGGCCTTATTTGCTTCGACTTTCGTCGACTTTTTATTATGTGTACACGTCGGTAATGACAGCGGTTTTATTCTAGTGATAAGCTCCTTTTTTCTTCCACATTTTTTCCAGTTTGCGTTTAGTTTGTCTACAGCTGGGTAACTGTGGTAAGTTTTCCTTTTTCTTTTTCTTCAGTCATCGTTTTGTATTTCTTATCTT
>JAOQMS010000179.1:27000014-27012045 GCA_027563885.1 Erythroxylum longipes
TTATAAAATTTCCCTAAGATATTTAAATTTTCTATTATTCAAAAACTATTCTTTCCTTAAAAATTAATATAATTAATTGATTAATTAATATTTTATATTATTAACTAATTAGCTCATATATATTTTCTCATTGTTTATTAATTTTATTTTATATATTACATTATAATTGATAGATCATATATTTTTCCTACAATTAATGCTTTTTTAATCATGCTGAAATAATAATTAATTAATATTTTCCAGTTCATAATAAACCGTTAATATTTTTAACTATCTAATCAATTAATTTTTATTCACCTTTCGTATTAATTATAATCTTATATTATTTTAATAAATCTCCCTTATAAAATTTACCTACCATATTTAAAATTTCTATCATTCTATAATTATTCTTTTTTTACATTATAACTCACTAAATTAACTGGCATATCACGCAGAAATATTCTGCTAGTGTTAAAACATTTGCGCACGTTGGTAGGACCAAATACCAATACTCTTGCTGACATAGCATTTTATTATTTAAATAAAAGTGTGTCTTAAAAATTCAAAACTCACCGTTTTGTAAATCACAAAATCCCTAATTCCCTAACTACAAACGTTTGAGGAATTCTCGTAGCTGGATTACTAGTGTCTTTCTTTACTGGAAGCAAGTTGGAGACAGTCACGTTTTTAGACAATGGAGTTTTCTTAAATTTCTTATCTGAAGCGTTGTCTGTTGTTGCCCGAACAAATGGTTCTGCTTGCTTCTTTTGTAAACTATTTGACGTTTGAGGATGCTTCTTGAGTAGTTTTTCGTTTTTGCGTTCAAGGATTTTGATGTTTGGTGAGGAAGAAGGTGGTGTGCAGTGCTTGCCTGAATTTGATTCATCAACTTTCTTGATCATAACCTTGGAAATTTTCCTAGACTTGGGTTGCTTAACATGCTCATTTATGATTCCTTGCTCTCTGTTTAAAACTGTGATTGTGATGTCTAACCCAACTTTCCTGCCAACACTTTCTTTTACCTGCTTCACAATCTGCCTGGCACGGTGGCTTGGAGTTCTGTCCTCTTTTCTCTGTAAGGAATTGACATGAGACATCACGACCTCTTCACTTTTGTTCATGTTCTCTTTGTTGATTTGAAGAGACAACCGGTGGTGGAGACGGTGGTAATCAGCGTCTGATCTTCTCGCAGATGATATTCTAGGTGTCTCCAGCGAAGAAATACAGAGGATTAGCTAGGAAATCAAACTATAGGTTAGTAATTGCTCGTTGATAATAGATTACCGGCCGTTTAAACACTTGAAATTCAATTCATTAACGAATTCAATCTTTTGAATATTATTAATGTAATTGAATTGAATATTAATGTAATTAAATTTAATTTATATTGTTTGAATTAAATCCAATATTTTATATGAAATTTTTACCTTTGACTAAAAGATAATCTTATTAAATAATCAACATTCACACTTATATAAAACAAGTTATAAACATCAATTTCATTATAAGTGATATCATAAAAAAAGTTCATTATTAAAATAAAAAAAAATTGATTGCAAATAACATTAGACTAGACTGAGCTATGAAGACAATAGAAAAATATTATAATTTAGAAGCTTAAAAATGCAAGAACCTAGAGAAGATGTTGTTGTTCTTCTTAGTGGGAGGGGCTTCAGGCTGTGTCCGTTGAAGAGAAGTGAAGACTACGTCAGTTAAGATATAGGAGGGCTGAAGAGTGGCTGCGTCAGTTAGAAATAGGGTTATTACAACATGAGTATTACGAGAAAGGTAAATTTAACATTTAAAAAAAAGTATTGAAATGGGTTAGAATTCAATTCTCACATGATAGAATTAAATTTATAAAAAAAGGGTTGATTTCAATTACGTTTATAAATTCAACTTGTTTTTTTTTTTTTTCCAAACATAAGAATTGAATTCAATATTCCTTTCAAACAAACAGGGTGTAAAGAATGTAAATTGAAGAGTAGCTATTTAGGATTTAGAGATTTTGCAATTTAGGAATTTTGAAGGAAGGACAAAACATCGAGTTTTTACAACCCACTTTTATTTAAATAATAGAATGCCACGTTAGTAAATGTTAGGTTTCGCTTATTTTTATTTTTGTAAGGTTTGTTAAAATTTATTTTTGTAAGGTTTGTTTTAAATGTTTTGTAAATGATGAGTTTTAAATTGAACGTTTTAAAATATCGACTGATGTAAATATTAAGATTTAAAATACACTTTTAGTCTTTGCAAAATACAAATTAAAGTTTGGTTGATTTTCTTGACAAAGGGGACAAAATTGATCCCATCATCTTTGCTAATAAATTTAACTTTAATATCTTAAAATGTTTAAATTAACTTTTATTATTTTACAAATATTTAAATTAAATATTACGTTAATAAAAAATGACTAGACATAATGTCATAAAGAATATTACAAAATTATAATAACAAGAGGCCCAACTACAGATAGGTTCTCAACGAACAGATGTTCCTATAGATTATTGTCCACGACGTTTGAGAAATATTAGGCAGCAAAATGCATTCTTCAATGAAGCGCTTATAGAAAAACAATTTCTGAAGGTATTTAAAGGAGATGAAGAGAAAAGGCTAAAGGATTTGATTTGGGATTTCTAAGTTTTATGGTTAATTTCTTAATAGATTAATTAGTTTAGGTAAAAAATTAATTAGTTTAATTAAATTAACTAGTTAGGATAATTGTATTTAAAGTTAAATTAAATAAGTGAGTACTACATGTTTTAATAATTTAATATATTTTTTTTAACAAGTGGGTAACATTAAATTATTATAATTTTTGCAATGTGATTTACAATACCTTTTCTATTAATGGATGGTTCAATTTGTACATTTCCAAAATGATATTGTTCCAAAATGATATTGTTTAATTTGAATTCTCTAAAATGTTAAGATTTAATTTATCAACATAGGTAAACCTTATGGTCAATTTTCCCCCTTTTTTTTCCATGTGCAATTTTATTTATTGACTCACTTTCTCTCTAATTGTATCCTTTCTCTCAAATTTCGAGAATTCTTTCGCCTTAGATTTGGGTTGGTTTGTTTCCTTTTCAAAATCTGGAATCAACGTCCAAAACATATTTGTTTGGTGTTCCTCTTCCTCCCAACTCCAATTTCTTGTCTTCCATTTCACTTTGCTCAACTCTTTTCTCTTCCTTTAAATATTTTATCACCCTTACTTTTGTTTTTGGTCAAACTCTTACTCCACCTCTAACTCATTTCTTCTACCTAATCCTACTGGGCCTCTCCTCTTCCCTTTTATTAAGAGTCTAGTTTTCTTACACCCACTCCATTTTTGCATTATGGAACAGCTTCCTTATAAACCTTAGAAAGGGCAACTTGAGGAAGACCTAAAGTTAGGTTATGGAGACCATGATTCCTTAAAAAAGTTAAAATACATTCCTATACTTTCTGATAATGAAGCTAATGTGATTTAACCACCAATGGAAATACTCAAAGTTGAAGAATTGAGTGGAATATGACTCTGACAGGCTGTTTTTTAGATAACATGCCCTTATTTTTGTTAGCTTATACTTGGAGTAAGCAAGAACTTGAGAGTAATCTAATGAAGAAGACTTATTTATCTTCAAATTTGGGAGTGAGATAGGTATGAAAAAGTTATATAAATAGGTTTTTGGCACAGAAGTTGGTGATGCTGCAAAAATGGAGACTTAGGAAGGATTTAAAAAGTTGTACAATGAAGATCCCTATATGGATGAACTTCCATAATGTGCCACTCAAATATTAGTCCACTATAGGCTCAAGCTATCTAACTAGCTTGATTAGGAAACCAATATGTTTGGATAAGCACATTATAGGATTGAAAAGGATAGGATACGCCATAATATATGTGGAAGTTGATCAACTTCAGAAGCAACTACCTGGTACTCTAAGAATTAAATGTTTAAATTAAGATAATGATTTACCAGGTGATGTACTAGCATGCTTATACCAATGGAGGCTAAATTCTCAAAATGTGAAAAAGCATTATAATCCCACATGAAAAATATTTGTGATAAGAGGGAGTATTGAACTATTAAACTCCAAAAAATTTTATTCATAGAAAAATTGTCACGACTCAGAATCACATCGGGTATATGACAACTGCCGTATCCCCAGGCTAAGGATACTTACGGTACCCTTAACTTGACTATGCAAGGCTAACTGGACATCTTTAAAAACATTTCGGCAGCACAACGACTGTAATTTGAAAATCCTAAAATGAAAAACATCTATAAATCAGTTTCAAACGCACTTCTATATTCACATTAAAACTTTACCACAACTTTTGGACTTTAAAGTCCACTCAAGAGCAATCTCAACAACAATACAAAATGTTCATACATAAAGTCATTTATAAACCACAAAACAGAAAAGAGTTAATTTACAAAATTATAAAGCATATCAATATAATCATGAGCCACTATACAACAAAAGTACAAAATAGAGACTACCCACGTGAAGTAATGCCTCGAATATGTCAAAGACCGCACGAACCACTCAGAGCTTTAAGCTTACCAAATTAATCTGCATGGTTGGAAAGTAGAGGGGATGAGTACACTATGTACTCAGTGAGCAGAAAAAAAAACATTTATTGCAAATAGAACCCATACACTCCAAAATGGTATAAATAACCAAAGGACGGTTTAACACAGGTAACATACATATAACTACCTATAATGTGGATATGCATGAAATAGAAATACATAGACCTAGTCTATGACTCATCTCATACTGGTTAGGAACCACATAGGCCTAGTCTATTAATCACTCATTCCGTGAACATAGGTTTCAGTTCTAGTACACAAGAGTAGAAAAGAATCACATGTAAAAATCAAGTCTCATTAGGAAACTAAAATAGTTATGTGTGTCAACATTAGTCGGACAAACTAGCATGCACACCTATCGAATCCCAGTGTTGGCTCGACTTTTAGTTGTGGTGAGTCTAGACTACAGTCGACAAGAGTGTTGTGACCCTAGGTGATGACCACGTCAGTGACTAGACCTCTAGGTGTGCAATCCCGTAAGTCCTATAGAATGGTGTCGTTATAAGGACTTGACTTTTATGTACCAGCATTAAGGGTATGGGGGTCCATTAATCTATTGTACTTAGCACACGAATGACCAATCGTTACCTCACCAATGACAAAAAAAATCATATACAAATATTTAGTGCTAAAATTAAGTAAGGTGCCATGCATTTAATTATCGGTCCAACTAATAAAATGGAACCTTACCATGACTCTAAGCTAAACGAGAACACATACACGCAGTCATGCATATGTAAGTTCCAAAACATTATTTCATGTAGTGAAAGTGATCTTTTGCACTCCTAGTGCAAAGTTATTCAAATCAATGTCGTTTATTAAATATATAAGTATATTAGCATGTATTTGAGATTCAATTCTACTATACATTGCCTAGGTTCAAAATTCACATACAAGTCATTATGTATGTCTTGGGTTGTCTTAGTCCCATTTGAGAGATATGTTTTCCCCAACTCACTTCAAAAGTAGGGCATTTCGGTTTTGGCTTAAGGAAGCTTCTCCATGGCTCATTTCATTCATATAAACCATGTTTCATGCATATTTAAGCATGGAGAACAACTTATGTTAACACCAAACTCAAAATCATAATGTAGAGAGATGAGACAAAATTTACCTAAACTTTCCTTTGTGATATCTTAAAATCCTTTGAGAATTTCTCAAATATAATGATAGATTTGAGTTCCTTGATTCCAAATTAACTTAACATCTTGGTTTGGGTTGAAGAATCAAAAATTTGGTGAAGATTAAGTGATGGCCGAAACTTCCTCTCCTCCTCCTCTCTTCTCCTTTCTTCTCCTCTCTTTTAATTAAGACAAAGTGTTTTAACGACAAATAATGTGGTGCACGAACACATACAAGAAGAAGGGTCTAGAATTTTGACTCTTCTTTGACCAATCATGGTGAATTTATCTTTTTGCCCTTACTTTATGTGAAATTACCATTATACTCTTCAAACTTTTCCTAAATTTACAATTAAGCCCAAAATTTGAGAATGACCAAAACTTTTATTTTCATTTTGGTCCTTGGACTTTTACAAATTATAATTAAGCTCCTTAGACTTATAAAATTACAAATTGGTCCTCCAAGAATTGAAAAATTACATTTAAGTCCATTAACTTTTAATAGGTTATAAATAAGCCCTTATGTACATCAACTTTTCAAATTAAACTTTCTAAGTGTCCAATAAGTCTATAAATCATTTCTAATCACCTTTAAGGAATTAGTACACATTTAACTTGCCCACCATGGCTATATCCATCCAATGGACTCAGTTTTATACACTTAGAAGCTTATATGTCAGAAATCTCCAAGATTTCGCATACCAATGAACTCTAAGTTCATATAAGGGCATATAACATTACATATCACTGACATATATACCGAAAGGATTCAAATAATTTTTTGAACTCATATACAACCATTTATATATCAATATACAATAGTATCTTTAAGTACAGACCAATATAAAAGGGCTCAAAGAGTCCGACGTTACAAGTCCTCTCCCCTCAAAAGAGTTTTGTCTTCGAAACTCCTAAGTTAAGGATACAAATAAATTGGGGTAATAACGTCTTATAGCATCCTCAGGCTCCCATGTCATTTCCTCAACCCTGGTGCTTTTCCAAAGAACTTTGACTGTGGGAACTTCCTTGCTGCGTAACCTCTTTATCTGCCGATCTAGAATTTGGACTAATTTCACCTTAAAACTTAGGTCTTTTCTTAGCTCCGTTGGAGGTGACTCCAAAACTTGAGATGAGTTTGGTATATACTTCTTAATCATCGAGAAATGGAATATATTATGGATCCTATCTAAGTCTGGTGGCAATTCCAACTGATACGCTACAACTCCAACGCGCTCCAGTATACGAAAAGGTCCAATATATTGAGGGTTTAGCTTCCCTCGGCTCTGAAATCAAATTATACCTTTCTATGGTGATATCCAAAGGAAAACCATATCATCAACTGCAAACTCTAATGGTCATCACCTCTTATCCACATAACTCTTTTGACAATCCTGGGCAGCTTTCATTTTCTCCCAGATGACCTTTACTTTCTAAGTGGTAATTTCTATCAATTCGGCTCCTTTGACTTTATCTGTACCAAACTCATCCCAACATAAAGGTGTCCTGTACTTTCTCCCATAAGTGATTCTTATGGTGGCATATTGATACTTGTCTGATAACTATTGTTATAAGTAAATTCTATCAAGGGAAAGTGTTGGTCCCAGCTCCCTTGAAACTCCATCACACATGCTCTCAGCATGTCCTCCAGTGTTTGAATAATCCTCTCCGACTGACCACCAGTCTGGGGGTAAAAAGCAGTACTAAACTTCAATTTAGTCCTCAAAGATTCTTGGAATTTAGGCCAAAATCGAGAGGTGGATCTTGGATACCTATTCGATATTATAGAAACTGGCACCCCATACGTCTTCACAATCTCATCAATATAGAACTTTGCCAACCTCTCCAATTAGTAGGTTGTGTAGATAGGCAGAAAATGAGCAGACTTCATCAATATATCCACTATAACTCAAATAGCATCGTGACCATTTGATGTACGAGGTAGTCCAACTACGAAGTCTATTGTCATATGCTCCCACTTCCATTCCGAAATGGGCAAAATGTAACATACCCGCCGGCTTCTGATGCATTGCTTTTATCTGTTGACAGAGAAAAAATCTGGCCACAAATTCTGCTTTCTCTCTCTTCATCCCTGGCCACCAATAGCTCTCTCTAAGAGTTCGATACATCTTGGTGCTACCAGTATGTATAGTATAAGCCGAATTGTGAGCTTCTTCGAAGATAGCTCGCCTGAGATCTTGGTCATTCGGTACACATACTCTTTTTCTAAAGATTAACAACTTGTCTTCTCTCAATCGAAATCCCTCATCCTCTTTTGATGGTAATTTCTCTCGAATGACCTTTAACTTTTGATCATCGGCCTATGATCTCCTAATCTCATCAAATAGTGTTGTTTGAACTTCAAACTGTGCTGGCAGTGTTACATCATTCTTAGCCACTAAGAGTCCAACCCCAAGGCACTGTATACTCATCAAATGAGTCGTGTAAGGATTTTGCCTCACAGTTACTACCGAATAGGACTTACGACTTAGTGCATCAGCTACCACATTTGCTTTTCCCGGGTGATAGTTAATCACTAAGTCATAATCCTTAATTAATTCCAACCATCTCCTTTGTCTAAGGTTTAGTTCCTTCTTTGTCATTAGGTACTTCAGGCTCTTGTGGTCGGTGTATATACAGCAAGTCTCCCCATAAAGATAATGTCTCCAAATCTTGAATGCAAAATTCCACCACTGCGAGCTCCAAATCGTGAGTAGGATAATTTAGTTCGTACTTCTTCAGCTGTCTAGAAGCATATGCGATCACTCGTCCTGCCTGTATAAGTACACAGCCAAGTGCCTAATGACTGACATCATTGCTTACCTCATACCCAACCCCTTAGGTAGGTAGAGTAAGCACTAGTGCAAAATTCAATCGTCTTTTCAGTTCTTGAAAACTCGCCTTAAATTTGTCATCCCACTAAAATTTTACCCCTTCCAGGTAAGCCTCGATAAAGGGGCTGCAAGTACTGAGAAGCCCTCAATAAATCTTTGATAATAACTAGCAAACCCCAAAAAGCTATGAACTTTTGTCACTTTCTTGGGCTGTTCCCACTCAAGTATAGCTTCACTTTTTTTGACTCCACATAAAAACCTTCTCTTGATACCATATGCCCAAGGAATCCTATCTCCTTCAACCAAAATTCACACTTTGAAAACTTCGCGTACAACTATCTTTCACGAAGTATTTGCAGCACAATCCAGAGATGTCTAGCTTGCTCCTCCCTATCCTTAGAATAAACCAGAAGGTCATCAGTGAAGACTATAACAAACTGATCTAAATAAGGATGGAACACCCTATTCATAAGATCCATAAATGTTGTAGGTGCATTTGTCAATCCGAACAACATCACCAAAAATTCATAGTGTCCATACCTCGTCCAGTAAACAATCTTGTGCACATATTTTTCAGCAATCTTCAACTAATGGTACCCAAACTTCAGTTCTATTTTTGAGAATACTGTAGCTCCTACCAACTGATCAAACAAGTCATTGATTTTGGGGAGTGGATATTTATTTTTTATGGTAACCCTGTTTAATTGTCGATAATCAATATATAAGTAGAGGTCCCATCCTTCTTCTTAACAAACAATACTGGTGCTCCCTACGATGAATGACTTGGTCTGATGAAGCCCTTATCCAAAAACTCTTGTAACTGAATCTTCAACTCTTTAAATTCAGCTGGTGACATGCGATACGGTGGTAAAGATATTGGTGTTGTCCCCGGGACTAAGTCAATCACAAAGTCAAACTCTCGATTAGGTGGCAATCTAGGTAACTCATCTGGAAAGACATTGGGGAACTCGCATATAGTAGGAACATCTCCAAATTTGACCATCTGTGTTGAAGTGTCAATCACATGTGCGAGGTATGCCTAGCATCCCCGACGAATCAACTTCTTAGCCTTGACCACCAATATTAAACTGCTAGGAAACACTCGTCGGTCACCAGTAAATTTAATCGGGACTCTACCCTAATTGTTAAAGTCCACCTCTTTCTTAAAACAATCAAACCTGGTGTGATGCCTCTCTAACCAGTCGATCCCCAATATCACCTCAAAATCCTGGAGATCGAAGGGAATAAAATCTACCTCTAACACAGTGTCACTGACCTTTACCTTACAGGCTGTATATGCTTCATCATGAGCCGCTTGCTCTCCAAAAGGAGTGACTATAATGAGAGGAGGATCTAACAGCTTCAGAGGATGACTAATGTCCTTAATGAAGGTCATACTAACAAAGGACCTTTACGTGCCAGTGTCGGTCAAAACTCTGGCGTCTCTATCGAGAACACACATAACACCTAATAACACTCCGCGTTAGTAACTCATCCTATTTACGAGTTTACTGGTATTACACAGAACATACATCATAATATAGCAATGCAACAACATAAAGATATTCATCCTAAAAATACCTGTAATTGTGTTGGGATTGGCTCGAATGTCCTCCTCTGTCACTGCATAAACTTGTGCTTGAGCTCATTGAGAAGAACACTACTAACCTGCTTGATGCGTACTACTGCCCATACTAGTCCTCTGTGTGGATCCAGAAGACTGAATACCAGCCCTGACAGTCTCCCCTTGGTGTCTCACTGCTTGCACTGAGATGTCTCCCTCTCAAGTTAAAGTCCAAACCAGTTGTGGACAATCTCTCCTCAAATGCCCTGTCTCTCCACACTAAAAACACTTTCTCAGTTCTGTACACTTTCCTAAACGTATCTTTATGCAGTTTCTACATTGTTTAGACTGAGATGATAGAGCTCGAGAAGCAGAGTTGGTATTCGAGGCAGCGATCTGACTTCCTAGTCATGGTGACCGTAAACTGATAGCTAATCATGCAGGGCTTCCAATACTACCCAAAACTGAACTACCATGGCTTCTCTTGGGTTGCTAAGTGAAGGGACCTCTTCCTTCCTTTTCTAGTTCTTTTTCTCCCACTGTCTCCCACGCTCTTTCACTAACCTTAAGACTTTCTTGACCGACTGTACCATCTCCTTGAACGTGGTGGTGGGAGTAACCGTCATCCTCTCCTAGATCGCCAAATGCAACCCAGTCTCAAACCAAACACACAGATTCTCTTCATCTGTCACGTATTCTAGAACATAGGTGGCAAGCTCTCTTAACTCTGTCTCAAAGTCATGATCTGACCTATTCCCCTGTATTAGTGCAAAGAAAGCAGCTTTCTTCTGATCTCTATCAAATCTGGTATTATACTGTCTGTTGAATTCATTGATAAAATCCACCCAAAAAATCTAATTATGGTAGCGTCCCCAAACATTTTCCCACCAGATTCTAGCATCACCCTCCAGCAATTGGACAACTACCTTCAGCTTCATCTCGTCAGACAGTCCCATATTGTGGAATGTCTCTGCGGTCTGTCTCATCCAAGTTTTGGCCTCGGTAACATCACCATGTCCATCAAAGGTACCACAACTTAGGTTCCTTGCTTCCTTAATATACCTCGAGATTTCAAGCATCGAATGTTGCTTTGGCGCATGACTAGGTACCACTACTGGCTGCTGAGGTGGCGGCACCTTTTGTGGCATCTATAGTGCTCCAGCCCCAGCCTACTGCTGCGCAGTGTATTGTGCCCATCATGTCATCACCTGCTTCAGAGCCTCTATCGGCACCAGTGGCAAACCCGGCTGTACTACCTCCGACGGCACTTCAGTGTGAGGCTGCCTATGAGCCGAAGAGCTAGCAATAGTAGGTTATGCTATTGCTTCAGTGTTGTGTTCCTCTGGCTCAGGTCGTAAAGGTCCAGCCTTACGACGTCTTCCCCTTCCTCATCCAACCATGCTATCACTATAAAATCAAGGAAAAAGAGATGATATTTAATAAATAGATCGGACTAAGCCTAGCTTGTCTGATGTCCCTTACAACCCAAGGAATGTCGACAAGTACTCTCACCGAGGTCAAAATCATCCGCATGTTAAGGACGTCAACTTAACAAGCTGAGACTTAGGGCATGTTTAGTTGGATGTTAATTAACGAAACGGAACGGAACAGAATGGAACAGAAGGGAACATTTTATAATGAAATGGAATGTAATATAATGAAAAGTTGTTTGGAAGGGATGGAAGGGTTCATAATGTAACGTAGTAAAACATTGTTTGGAAAATGGATGGAATAGATTGTAATGTATAATAAATGATTATTATACCCTTGATATTAAAATGATTGTTACAAAAGGTTTAACGCAATGGTTTTAAAACAGAAATCATCTCCAATTAAAAAGTCACACAAAACCGTGACAAACAAAATTTTAATATATTTTTATTTTAAAATAATAAAAATTTTAATAAAAGTTTTATTATTTTATTATTAATTATATAAAAATATTAT
>JAOQMS010000179.1:27012145-27027860 GCA_027563885.1 Erythroxylum longipes
TAAGTTTAATTTAATGTATAATTATTATTAGTAATAAAAATATTTATTTTATTTTAAAATTAAAAATTAAAAAATCAAAATAAATTTTAACTAAATAATTAATTATAAAAACTTTGAAAAAAAGAAGGAGGGAGGGAGGGAGAGAGAAAGGCAGGAGAGTAATTTTTAAAAAAAATTTGAAAATTTTGCTAATAAGTCCCTATATTTTTCAAAATTTTCGATACTGACGGATATATGACCTGTATTGTAGATACCGGCCGGCACTGGTCAGTACCAAACGAAACAGACAGGTACCGACCGGTATTTACATCTGGTATATTAACACCCCTATTTCTTGCCATTCTCTAGCCAGTACGGTACATACCGCTCGGTACGGACCAGTACGGAACGAAATTCGTAAGATTGGTTGTGGTACTTAATTATGGGAAGGTTATGCTACTTTGTCTTCCAAAATTAAAACTAGTATGAACTTTGCAAAAAAAAATCAAAAGAAAACAATCAAGTTCTGCAAGCCACTTGATGTTCTTTTTTCAGGAAAAGATCTGTGTTACCATATCCATGAAACCCGAAGAATTTGCACCAATATGTCTATTGCTATATTCTTGCATAACAAAAGCAACTGGACCCTGTTTAAGATATTATCTGCTAGTCAATGGAGGAATTGTAGCCAAGTCCATGAAAGAACATGTGGTTAGTGTTTAGCTTTGGCAAATGTATTAATTTAATTTGCTTAAGTTCTTCTTTATGAGATAGAAATACTTAGCTATTTCCACAGTTTCTCGCAATCTTTGAAATTAACAGAGTTTGATTCATGGTATCAAAGCAACTCGATCTTAATCGAGTTTGATATTTCAATATGAAGGGGAAGAGATCTTTGATTTGGAACTAATCATCTAATTACAAGAGGATGTGCTAGAAGAATCGAATACGGATGCTCTCTTAGAAGCAAATCTACAAGGGGACATAAATCAGACGTATGGTGATGGAAATCCTCTGCATCTTCAAGGATCAAACCATCCAAGTATGATCCTAGTAACATCTACTTTGACTGGAAATAACTATTTGAGCTAGAGTAGATCAATGAGAATTAATTAAGGGGCAAAGGTGAAATTAGGGTTTTTTGATGGAAAATGCGTAAAACCTATTTGAGATTCAAATAACTATGACAAATGGATGCGTGTTGGTTATATGGTGACATTTTGGATTCTAAATTCTATGTCTAAAGAGCTTGTTGAGGCCTTTCATTTACACTAATTATGCAAGAGAACTATGGCTAGAATTTGAAGAAAGGCTTGATGATGTAATGGTTCACTAATGTATCAATTGCAAAAGGAAATAAGCTCTATATCGCAGGGGAATTTGTCTGTGGCCAAATAAACTGAAGAAACTATGAGATGAGTTCTTATGTTTGATGTCTACTCCACAATGTACCTGTGGTGCAGCTACACAATGTACATGTGGGGCTACTAAAGGAGTCGCAACAATGGCTTCTCTTGATTAGCTAATGTAGTTTTTAATGGGTCTTAATGATAGTTACGATAATGTAAGAAACCTGATCCTAGTTATGGATCCTTTACCTACTGTCAACAAGGCCTATTAGATAGACTTAAGAGTAAAAAACAGAGGGCAGTTCATATGGAATTTTTAGATAAAATTGAGAACGATACAATATTAACGATAGCACAAAGGCAATGATATATATGGAAACCATCACACGGCCTTCTCAGTCCTATTTTCTGAATCAGATGGTCCTCCTCAAGAACTCAATCCAGCATGATGTTGTATGCAAAATTGGTGATGGAGCTCGGGCTTTTTTTTGGTTTGATAACTGGACAGGACATGGTCCTCTTCAGTCCCAAACTCCTAATCCTAGTCTCTTGGCTGTCCCTATTAATACCAAGATGAGCTACTTTATTAGAGGAAACACCTGGGCCTTCCCTGATCATCTACTACATCTCCAACCCCATTATCTCCCCTCCTCTGATCCTGATTATTTCCTGTGGAAAAATTGGCCTACCCACCAATTAACGAACCAATGCACGCGTGATCTCCTTCGGGTGCGACAGCCTCGGGTTTCTTGGAGCAACATTATTTGGCATAGAGATCTCCCCCCAAGGTATCTTTCCTCCTCTGGCTGACTAAGAAAAACAAGCTAAGCACAGCAGACTGCCTTTCTTATGTTGATATGGATCGCCAATGTCCTCTTTGCTTAATGCATCCTGAGTCACGAGACCACGTCTTTTTCCTTTGCCCCACTGCTGCGATGGTTTGGACACAGGTCATCTCTTTCTGTAGACTGAGGCTTTCTAACCTTTCACTGCCTGCTATCATTAATTGCCTGGCCACTTGCCCATCCTCTCCTAGAGTTGATAGAGCACGCTTAACCATAGCTATGGGGTTGACAGTCC
Source organism: Erythroxylum longipes (assembly GCA_027563885.1). NCBI lineage: Eukaryota > Viridiplantae > Streptophyta > Magnoliopsida > Malpighiales > Erythroxylaceae > Erythroxylum > Erythroxylum longipes. The sequence goes on from JAOQMS010000179.1 coordinate 27,014,554, forward strand.
AAACCATTTGGAAAAAACGAAATACGCGAAGATTTCAGGCCACCAGCAGAACTGAGGAGCGGATAAAGGCGGAAGTAATCCGTGGAATCAGTGATCTACTTTTCCTGCAAAGTCATCTGCCTCATTAAGAACCAGCATTCGAACACCATACACTATGTTCTCTATAGCTGAGTTGTAGTAACTATTGTGTATGTTGTGTGTTAAGGGTCTTTACCGTTGGACGTCTACTGCTTTGTAATCCTATTTTTTGCTAATTCAAATTTTTTTCTTTTTTAAAAAAATGATATATATGGAAAGCAAAATATGAAACAAAAAGAAGGAGCCATATATAAGAGTGCGATGTACTGTAATTATTGCAAACAAAACAGGCATCAAATGAATACATGTTTCAAGTTGCTTGGAATACCAGAATGGTATAAAGAATTACAAGAAAAAAAAGGACAGGCCTCTAACAGATCTTTTGCAGCTAATACAACTAACGAAGAATGAAACCAGAATGAGAAAAGGGTACCAATTTATCATCCTTGGCTAATATGATCAAGCAAGCATTGGTATAATTGATGAAGGAAAAGGCTCCTAATGATCCTACATTGTTGAATTTTGCACACTTGAATAAATTTTTAGGCATGTTTTTACACACAGATATGAATTGTCTTGATTCGATAACAGACATTCAAATCATATGTGGGTGGATTTAAACCTCATGATTGACCTTATTGTTATTGACAAATTTACTCTGGTCTATTTGTTAGATAGATCTTTAAAACTTGTTCTTCACATTGGTGATGTTATGTTAAACAAAAATCTTGTGTTAAATGAAGCCTTGTATGTTCTCACCTTTAAATATAACATGTTCTCTATAAAAAAAAAACTTGCTAGCACAGCCTCAATTACCTTTAAATTTTGTGCTTCACATTGCATTTTGTAGGTCCTGAAGACTAAGAAAGTACCAGCAGTTGGTAAGGAGATAGGAAGATTATACATCTTAGATAAAAGTTCATTTGCTAAGGAAATTATAAACAATATTCCTTGCGAAATCTTAAGATTAATCATGATTTTGTTAATTCAGTGTCTGTGTATTCGATCTAGCATCGAAGATTAGGTCATTCTTCTGCTACTGTACTTGGACATATTGGTTGTATTCATAATAAAGCTGATGGTTTAGAACATTTTTATGATATTTGTCCTTTTGCTAAGCAGTAGAGATCACCCTTTCCTTCTAGTGAAATATAGATCATAGATACTTTTTAATTGGAACATATAGATGTTTGTATAGGGGACCATATAAGCAAAGATATTTCTCTAGTGGGCATTATTTTCTTACTTTAGTGGATGATTTTAGTAAAGTAACATGGACTTACTTGATGCATCATAAAAGTTAGGTAGTTCATATATTGCCTTTTCTTAGAATGACATTGAAGCATTTTGAGAAGTCTAATAAGGCTGTAAGGTCTGACAATGGAGTTGAATTTTTTATCAATGATTGTCAAAGGCTATTTGGTAAGCTAAGAATTGTAAATCAAAGATCTTGTGTATATACCCCAAAAAAAAGGGGGATAGTAGAGAGAAAACATAACCATTTGTTGTATGTGGCTAGAGCTTCGATGTTTCAAGCTTCTTTACTAAGAAATTTTAGAAAGAATCAGTTCTTATAGCCACACACATTAAGGGCTTGTTTGGTTAGATCTTAATTAACAGAACGGAAAGGAATGGAATGAAAGAGAACAGTTTATAATGGAATAGAATATAATACAGTGAAAAGTTGTTTGGAAGGGATGGAATGGTTCATAATGTAACGTAATGAAACATTATTTGGAAGATGGATGGAATGAAATGTAATGTATAATAGATGACTATTATACTCTTGATATTAAAATAATTATTGCAAGAGATTTAACGCTATGATTTTAAAACAGAAATCATGTCCAATTAAAAAGTCACGTACAACCATTACAAATAATTTTTATATATTTTCTATTTTAAAATAATAAAAATTTTAATAAAAGTTTTATTATTTTATCATTAATTATATACAATTTATTATTAATTATATAAAAACATTATTATTAATTATTTAATAAATTTTATTCTATTATATGTGATTTATATTTAAAAATTATTTATTTATATTTTTATTTATATAGAAATATATACAAACAATTAAAGAATATTTTTTATATATTTTTTATTTTCATTAATAAAAATTTTATTAAAATTTTTATTATATTATTAATTATTTACAATTTTTATTAATAATATAAAAATATTATTATGAGGGTAAGGAGAAATAATATAAAATATTATTAATTATATACAAGGGGTTAGGGTTAGAAGAAATAATTAGTATGAAGAAAAATTATTGAGGGTATATTAGGTAGTATGTATTTATTAGTTTACGTTCAATCCTAAACCCCCTAAATCGGAGGTTTCATATTTTCACTATTTAGGATGGAATGGAACGTAACATGAAACTCTCTGATTCTATCCCATTCTATTATGAAACCCTTAACCAAATGATGGAAGTGTATTACGTTACATTCCGTTCCATTCCAAACCCTCCAACCAAACAGATCCTTAACTTCTCGACCAAAGACTGTCGACACCCAGACTCAACTCCTAAGGCTCATAAATCTTTTGAAAACGGTAATAACACTTTTGAAATCATAAAAACCTTGCTCTGATACCAATTTAATTGTCACGATCCATAAACACATCGAGCACATGACAGCTGTTGCACACACAGGCTAAGGATACTCACGATACCCTTAACCTCACTATGCAAGGCTAACTGGACATCTTTAAAAACATTTCAGCAGCACAACGACTGTAATTTGAAAATCTCAAAATGAAAAACACCTGTAAATCAGTTTCTAACGCACTTCTATATTCATATTAAAACTTTACCATAACTTCTGGACTTTGAAGTCTGCTCAAGAGCAATCTCAACAATAGTACAAAATTTTCATACATAAAGTCATTTATAAACCACAAAACAGACAAGAGTTAATTTACAAAATTATAAAGCATATTAACATAATCATGAGCCATTAAAGAACAAAAGTACAAAATAGAGACTACCCACGTGCGATAATGCCCCGAATATATCAAAGACCACATGAACCACTCAAAGCTTCAAGCTCACCAAATTAACCTGTATGGTTGGAAAGTGGAGGGGATGATTACACTATGTACTCAGTGAGCATAACAAATATGTATCACAAATAGAACCCGGTAGACACCAAAATGGTCTAAATAACCTAAGGACGGTTTTACACAACTAACATGCATATCACCATTTATGAAGTGGATATGTATGACATAGAAACACATAGACCTAGTCTATGACTCATCCCATACTGGTTAGGAACCACATAGGTCTAGCCTATTAATCACTCATTCTATGAACATAGGTTCCAGTTCTGGTATACAAGAGTAGAAAAGCATCACATGTAAAAATCAAGTCTCGTCAAGAAGCCAAAATAGTTATGTGTTTCACCATTAGTTGGACAAACTACTGTGCACACCCACTAAGTCTCGGTGTTGGCTCGACTTTCATCTGTGGTGAGTCGAGACTACGGTCGACAAGAGTGTCATAACCCTAGGTGATGACCTCATCAGTGACCAAACCTTTAGGTGTGCAATCACTCGTAAGTCCTATAAAATGGTGTCGTTATAAGGACTCGACTTTTATGTACCAGCGTCAAGGATACGAAGGTTGCTTAATCTATTGTTCCTAGCACACGAATGGCCAATCCTTACCTCACCAATTACCAAAAAAATCATATACAAATATTTAGTACTAAAATCAAGTAAGGTACCATGCATTTCTTTATTGGTCCAACCGATAAAATGGAACCTTGCCATAGTTCTAAGCCAAAAGAGAACACATACACGCAGCATACATGACTCAGTTATGCATATGTAAGTTCCAAAACATTATTTCATGCAGTGAAAGTCATCTTTTGCACTCCAAGTGCAAAGTTATTCAAATCAATGTCATTTATTAAATATATAAATATACTAGCATTTATTTGATATTCAATGCTACTATACAATGCCTAGGTTTAAGATTCAGATATAAGTCATTATGTATGTCTTGGGCTGTCCTAGTCCCATTTGAGAGATATGTTTTCCCCAACTCACCTCAAAAGAAGGTGTACACTCTTTTGACTTCAACAATCCTCTATACGAGCTCTTTGATCCATAGCTCCTGAGCCTTTATATATACAAATGTAATGTATTTACTAGTCAAACATATAACTCATATTTATACACCATCACATAAGTGGATAAAACATAATATCACTATTTTTTAAGCTATAGGATTTGCCATTAAGCTTCTCACATAGTTACTTCCCTTATTATTCACATAAGCTTTCTTTTGCATTTTCCAAGGCATTTAATGCCTTGATCCAATACTTACACATTTCAAAGCATAATTGAGCACATTTTTATCCAAGCACATTAGGCCAATACTCATAAATCTAAGCAATAATTCAAGTTTACTCTAAGTAAACATGAAAGCCTCTTTCCAATGCACACCATCAAAATCCTTAAATCCTAAGCCAAGTTCACTTAGGCATTTTATCAAACACCTAAAGGCATAAACTTGAAAGCCTCCTTCCAATGTACATCTTCCTCATTTTTCATCATCAAGTCACATTATAAACACACAATTAACATCATAGAGTTCATTTAAACCATCAATTTCAGAAGATATTCAAAATTTCACAAACTTTCACCAAAGATAGGGCATTTCAGTTTTGGCTTAAGGAAGCTTCTCCATGACTCATTTTATTAATCTAAACCATGTTTCATGCATATTCAAGCATGGAGAACAACATATCTTAACGCCAAACTCAAAATCATAATGTAGAAAGAGATGAGACAAAATTTACCTAAACTTTCTTTTGGTCATATCCTAAAATCCTTTAAGAATTTCTCAAATCTAATGATAGATTTGAGTTCCTTGATCCTAAATTAATTTAGAACACCTTGGTTTGGTCTGGAGAATCAAAAACTTGGTGAAGATTAAGTGATGGCTGAAACTTCCTCTTCTCCTCCTCTCTTCTCCTTTCTCCTCCTTTCTTTTAATTAAAACAAAGTGTTTTAATGACAAATAATAAGGTGCACAGCCACACACAAGAAGAAGGGTCTAGAATTTTGACTCTTCTTTGACCAAACATGGTGAATTTACCTTTTTGCCCTTAGTTTATGTGAAATTACGATTATACCTTCAAACTTTTCCTAAATTTTCAATTAAGCCCAAAATTTCAGAATAACCAAAACTTTTATTTTCATTTTGGTCCTCGAAAATTTTCAAATTATAATTAAGCTCCTTAGCTTTGTAAAATTACATATTGGTCCTTCAAGAATTGAAAAATTACATTTAAGACCGTTAACTTTTAATAGGTTGTAAATAAGCCGTTATGTACATCAACTTTTCAAATTCAACTTTCTAAGTATCCAATAAGTCTATAAATCATGTATAATCACCTCTAAGGCATTAGAACACATTTAGCTCAGCCACTATGGCCATATCCATCCAATGGACTCTGTTTTACACGCTTAGAAGCTTATATGTCATAAATCTCCAAGATTTCGCATACCGATGAACTCTAAGTTCATGTAAGGGCATATAACATTATATATCACTGACATATATACCAAAAGGATTCAAATACATTTTTGAACTCATATAAAACCATGTATATATGAATATACAGTAGTATCTTTAAGTACAAACTAATATAAAAGGACTCAAAGAGTCTGGTGTTATAAAAATTCAAAGGAAAAGGAAACTAAATTGAGAAAGTCATTAGACAACTTTTCAATTCATAATAAAAAATGGTAGATACTTCCTATATCAACAACCTTTCTAATGAAGAGGAAATATAACATGAGATATTGAATGAAACACGTAGAGTTATATATGGACCTCTTTTGAGCCTCAAGCTAATGGGATGGAGTTCAATTTATATGTAAAAGTTAAAATTTGTTTAAAAATAAGCCTTATGACTCGAGCATTGATAAGAGGGGACCAAATTCACCCTCAACCTGGAAAATGATGAAAAGAAGGATGAGTTGATTGTCCAAGAAATATAGTGTCATTAAGTCCTTAATAGATAACTCACAGAGGCAATGAGAGAGGAAAGAAAAAAGGAAAGGAACCTTAATCCTTGTCCCTAAATAATGATTATAGGCTGGAATATAGGGAACACAAATAGCCCTAATAGAAATTACGTAATCCATGACTACCTGTACATAAAAATATGCATAGTACGTCTTCTAAAAACTAAGGTTAAGTAGAATAAAATCCAAGATTGTATGGATCTTTAGGCATCATTAGAAGCTACTAAAAAACCATCATCTGCATCAAAATGGGAAAATTATAATTGGTTTAAACCCTGGCATATTCCAAGTGAATCATTTTGTTGTATCAAATCAATTCCTACACCTGGAACTGAGCATTGACTAGGTTTATGGTAGAATCTTAATAACTTCTATGCTATTAATTTTGAATTCTAAGTACACTATCTAATAAAATATTTGATCTCTTTGAGCTCCTCCATTTAATCTCCATAAAAGGTTATGGGTGACTATAACAGTACTATCTTAACTCAAAAAGCAAAGGGAGCTAAGCCTGGTAAGATTGCAAGAAATAGACTTCTTCAATTGCTTGAATACTATAGGCCTAAATGGATGTGATGAAGCTTGCGTTACTTGGAGCAATAAGTAGGATAAAAAATAGCTTATAAGGAAAAAAATTGGATAGAACCTTGGCAAATATATTTTGACTTTTAAATTTCCATAAAAGTAAGGCACCTTTTTAAATTCCCCCATACTCTGACCTTATTCATATAAAAGTATCCTTGGGAACTAACTCCAGGAAGTTGATTCTTCAGATACTTCAACTTTGTCTCTAAGATGAACAAGTTTTAAGAGGCTGTGAAGAGAGGTATAAATAATTAGATAGATGGTCTCGAAGCCTATAAATGTATTAAAAAATTTAATGTATGGAAGGTGAATTGAAAAATCTTCATAAGGAGAAAATCACACACATTGATGAGACAATCAACAAGGTAAGAGAGGAACTAAAATATGACAAAGTTAAGCTTGAAAAATCACCAATGAATATTAACTTAAATAATAAGGAAAGGAAAGCTTTTGAAAACTACATACCATCCCTCGAGTACCATCATTCTATATTAAAACAAAAGGAAGAAATCAACTAGATGAGAGATGAGGATAGGAATACTAGCTCCTTTTAAGGAATAAGAACAAAAATTTTTTCATAGAGGATAAGGAAGGAGTATCAGTGATTAGGATATCTAATAAAAAGTCATGAATTTCTTCCAAAATAATCGAAGGACCTCTAGCAAAACATTATCTTATATGCAGGTTGTTGGGAATGTAGTTACTTTTTCTCTTTACTAGCAATAGACTCCATGTTCATTAGGCTTTCAATGAAATGGATTCCAAGACAACAATTTTGGGTATCAACCATGAGAAGTTTTTAAGTGTAAACCATGAGACTAGTATCCTTTTATAGTAGAAACTAAGTTTTATGAAATATACATAGTCACTTACACAGTCGTGTAGGTGATCGTGTATCTTAAAAATACCTTAATTTATGACTTTAAGCGATTGCAAAAGCTTACATGGGTAACATGCATGATCATGTATTTCAACATACATAGGCATGTATCTTTACATGGGCAGAAATAGTGCTTTGAATCTCCATGCATTTATAGTGGCTTACACGGTCACTATACACAACAATGTATCTACAAAATTGCTTTAATTCTTTCATTATATGCCACAATTTTTTACTCAAACTCTTCTCCTTTTGGTCTATGAAGGCAATTCTTATCTAAAAACACATTTAAAGCAAAATAAGTACCAAAAATACTGTAAATCTCTTAAATAACAAGTAAAACACGCTACATATGGATATATAAATATAATTAATTAATCATTTATCAGATACCACTAAAGTAGTATTGATCTATAATTCTTTACCATTATTGGTCAAGAGGAGTAAGAAGAAGAGGAAGAAAATCTTGAAGAGGATGATCCAAAGGAGAAAATTACAAAGACATAATCAAATGAATGAAGCATTAATTGGGTGTTTGGTTGACTGGAATCACCATTCCATTCCTGATCTATTCTTGGTAATAGGTTATTCCCTTGTTTGGTTGAAGAAAATATACAGAATATATAATCCAAGGGTTTACTTACTCTTTGAGTTTGGGGAATAAGTAAACTCATATCCCCCTATCTTTATCTATTCCAAGTGGGTTGGAAATAAAAAAAGAACTTATTGGACAAAAATATCCTTAAGGAATCCAAATAATTACTTAGCAATAATAATAATGATAATAATAATAAAACAACAACAACAACAACAATAATAATGTTGTTAGTGGGTACTAATGGATATTTTAGTTTTTTGTTATTTATTCTTTTATTATTCCAAAATTTTGTTTTCAAACCAAACACTGACGTTGCATCATTATTAGAAATTCTTAGGAATAAACCAAACTAAATAACACATATTCTATTCTATTCCTAAAGAATCACCATTTCATTCCTTATCTATTCTTGCAGGTGAACCAAATGCCTTGTAAGGTCTCCAAGATATCTTACTACCAAAGTTGAGTGAACTAGGAAATTTTAACATTTCATGCATAATAAGGTATTTATATTAATAAGAAATTACTAGATTTAGGAGCAAATATTAGTGTAATGTCATTTGTTATGCTAAAAATATTGAGATTACGTGCAATGGAACTTAATAGGAGAGTAATATATCTTTTCATTAATTAAACAAAAAGTCTTTAGAGTTTTTAAGGAGAGTATGGTATTTAAAAATTGATAGGTTGATATTCCCAACAAATTTCTATATTTTGGATCTTGCTGAGGATGAGAAAAACTCATTAATCCTAAGTAAAATCTTCCTAGGTTCAATAGGTGTAATAATCAACATCAAGGAAGTTAAACTCATACTTAGGATCGTAAATGAAGAGCTTGTATTTTTAAATGATGATACTTCATTTATCCTTATAAAAAAGAAGCTATGATATGTTGTAGGAATTCATCTATTACAAGTTTAAAGAGATAAGAAAAGTGAAAATAAAGGCAAGAGTAAAGAAGAAGATCAAGAGAAGAGAAGAGGACCATTTACGTGGCGCACTTTGCAATGATGAAGATGGGAGTAGCCATATTGCTTTAACAATTAATCAAGTTTAAGTAAAATCTCCAATTAAATGAATCATAAATGAGTGCTTACTTTGAGGCAATTCAACCACAAGTTTAATTTCTTTTTATGTTTATTTAGAGAAACTTTTGGTATTATGGACCAATATTTTAGATTTTTTAAGAATTAGATTTGAATTTGTTTTTATTAGATTGGTTAATAATTTTATGTCTTGCTATAGTTATTTGTGTCTCATATTTTATGTTTTTTTATATATTTTTGTAGTTAGGGATATAAAGGAAGGAACATATAAGTCTAAGGAGAAACTTTGATGAGTATCAGAGATGAGTAATCTAAGAATCGCGTTAATAAAAAGCTTAAGAATTAGGCATGTGTTGAAAAACCTACGTGCCAATCTTTGTTGATATGTGAGTTTTACTATAAAGATCCCTAGCTTGGGACATACTGTGTCAATATAACAAGAGAAAAAGGAAGATCCACAGCCTGATAACACACTTGTAACCTACATCATGTGCTTAGAGAGCTGAAGATAAGAGGATCATGCAGTATGGGGAAACATATATGCCCTAGGCTATATTTTTATTGTATTAAAAACAGTATATCCATAACCTAAGAAAATGTCCATGCCCCAAGTTGTCTATTTAGAAAACTATTTTCAAGAGGCTTCATAATTTAGGCTATGCAGATGCCCTAGATTGTGTCTAAACTTTTCATACCCAGAATAGGCCAAGGTCCACGCAATGACCATGCCACAAACCATATTACTAAATGTTTTTTAAACTAAGGGTCATGTTAGATCCCCAATTTCAGCCCTCTCTTCATTTTTCTCTTAATGTCTCATAATTTCTTTAAACATTGACTACTTAAATCAAATTCTCAAATAGAAGAACTAGAAATTTGACATTTCCCCTTATTTTCCATCAAGATTCACTAACTTTTTCACCTAAAAATGTCCACATTTCTCATAAATTAGGGCTTCAAACTAATCTCTTTAGGGATTTTTGCATTTTGAGTAATTCTTTACTTAGTCTAGCTTTCAAACACTCAATCTAACTCTAAAAATGAGTTCTCGTGACATATGAGTTTTTCTAAAAGGATCCCTCACTTGGGACACACTCATGTCCCAGATCGCGTGATCACACCAAAAGAAATAAGATTCATAGCCTGAGAACACATTCGTGCCCTACACCATATATTTAGAGAGTTCGAGATAAGAGGATCACACAGCCTGGGAAAAATACATATGCCCTAGGCTGTATCTTTATGGTAATAAAAAATAGTAAATCCATGACCTAACAACATGTTTGTGCCCTAGGTTGTATATTTAGATAACTATTTTCAAGAGGCTCCATAATTTAGGCCATGCATGTGCCCTAGATTATGTCCCTACTTTTCATAACCCTAATAGTCCAAGGTCCACGTAATGACCATGTCACAAACTATGTTTCTAACCATTTTTTAAACTTGGGGGTCATGCTAGATCCCCATTTTCAGCCCTCTTCATTTTTCTCTCAATGTCTCTTAATTTCTTTAAACATTGACTACTTAAATCAAATTCCCAAATAAAAGAACTAGAATTTCGACATTTCCCCTTGTTTTCCATCAAGATTCACCAACTTTTTCACCTAAGAAATTCCATATTTCTCATAAATTAGGGCTTCAAACTCATGTTTGGTGATTTTTGTGTTTTGAGTAATTCTTTGCTTAGTTTCGATTTCATACACTCAATCTAACTCTAAAAATGAGCTAACCATTCATACGTAAAAGAAAGAAGGCACAGGTAGTTCTAGGTGGATCTAAGAGTAGATCACACATATTGCTTAGGATTTCATCTAAAATTAAATACCTATGCTTACACTGCCTAATGACAAACATCACAATATGCTTACTTAAAACTTGGAAATTTTGAAGAAAATAAAAGCATAGATTAGAATTGTCAGGAACGTGTCAGTTTAATGGATAAAGTTAGGAGTTACGTTGCCAGTTAAAGGTGGAAATTAGTTTTTGATATAATTGATAATGCTTAACTAAGAAATCACTTTAGAAAATTTAACTATTATTAAAAGTGGTAAGGAATGTTAAAAATGATGAAAAAGATGTAAAAAATTTAGTTTAAGGAACTAAATGATCATTGACTTTTAATGCATTTGTATTGTGATGCGTGTTTAGCATACTCGAATAGGTGAAAATGAAGGACTTTAAATGTTTAGTAACTAATTTTCCCTTCGAGCTTTATATGTGAACACAGGTGCTTTGGAGAACTATGTCAACAAGCAATTATGATTATGATTATAATCCTTCAACAACCAAGATGACACAAATTACCTCTTTTATACTTAGATACATAAACTGATATCTCATTTTAGATACATAAACTGATATCTCATTCACTTTTGGAAATAAACTAACATCTCATCCACTTTCGAGGAGAAAGGAGAGTATAATAGTAGCCACTTATAGGGATTAATTCTATTTTTGGTATATATTTGAAAAGAGACCGTGTCATACGGGTTACTGTTTTGTTTGTATTTGCAATACATGAGTAATGAAAATTATAGCACGATATGCGGCGGAGTAGTAGTATGATAAGATGGTGCTTGTTACTGATACATTCAATTGGTTTTCTTATTGCTGGAAGAAGCAAACATACATCTAAATGAAATTGAGACCTATGTGTTCATGGGAAATAACGTTTCTATGCTTGCTTATTTGTTGTGTTACTAGTTTTCCAGGGTAGAAGGGCATCATTAAGAAGGCAAGTTCTTCACACATATTTTCTTATGCCTCCAATATTGAAGGAGGTGATTCTTGTTCTAGAAAAAATAATTAATGTCAAAGCAGTTGCTTAGGAGGATACCCCCAGGTTTTAAATGCGTTCTGATTTTGTTTGCTTTGTTACATTGAAAATTTTTCCTAAATTTGGCAGCAGTTGACCAAGCAAAAAGGTGATCTACAGAAATTAGTTTCTCCCTCTTATATAATAAAGTATGGAGGTTATATGCCTATATCCGACAACAAACATTTCTAAAAAGAATTAAATTGATGGGATCTACTGCATTAGTTCTAACATAAAGCCATTATTTATTTTCTATATCATATGTTTGAATACAGTTTGTCAAAACAAACTGGACCCTTAACCATCTCATATTTACAATTTTCTTTTCTCATAGTAAAATATTAGACACTAATCTATGATCGTCCATAAGATAATTTTTATTTTCTATAAATTTTCTGTCTTGTTTCATGGCTTTAATTATTATGTAGGGAGAGAAAGGAGCTCAAATCCTACTTGTTCCTAAGCTGGTTGACTTTGTCAAATCATCCCTGTATACGGTAGATTTTATTTTCTTAAAATATATGCTCCTGCAAATGCTAAGCTGTCTTAATGTGTATTTGTGAACAGAAGCTTTTCACCTTATAGTATATTTGGTAACAACACCCTTAACATAACTGTTTCCCATTTTTACAAATTAATGAATTTGTCTTCACTACTTAAATTCTTAAATGACAATCTATCAGTTGCTTGAATCTTTCGGTGGAAAAACATGTAAAGTTACCTATGATGCTAAATTAGTTAATGTACCTGACATGATGGTAGATGACTTTTTATCTTGTAAGTTGGTAAAGTTTTGGTTTCTTGTTAAAAAAATACCATTGGATTATGAACCGCCAAGGTTGCAAGCTATTGTATCAATAATGTTTTATATCAAATTTATTTGATGATATTTTAACTTGGTTGCTATTTACAGGACCAAGTCATTTAGGGTCGTATAAGCATCACTCAGGGTTGATGCTTTAACTAGTGCAGGCCTTAAGATTTCACGATCAAAACTAGTTGATCTAGTGAGGTGCTTCTTCTCAGTTGAATCTATCCTATGATTTCCTCTCCCTATACTTGTTGGTTTATGCCCTACAGCCAATTGCTTTGGTTGTAGTTTAGTGACAAATTATTTAAAGGCATTCTTTATCTTGTACATGTTTAGATGTATATGATAAAGTCCATGGAATAGTTGTACATTGCAAATGAAATTATAATGAGATTATAATTATGAGATTCATATTGCATTTATGTATTATTCCTAAATGT
>JAOQMS010000179.1:27030845-27064986 GCA_027563885.1 Erythroxylum longipes
AGTGATCGCACGTAGCGCTCCCTTATCATAGGATATGTATCGGAATGACCTACGGGCGTCCCGGTGCGTACCCTATGGTGAGGGGGTGTTACAGACTATGCAGATGCAAACACAAACACTATGTAGACGCAGACACAGACACAAACACAAAGACTATGCAGACGCAAACACAAAGGCTATGTAGATGCAAACAAAAAGACTATGCAGACGCAAAGACAAAGACTATGCAGACACAGACGCAGACGTAAATGCGAAGGCAAAATAGAAGCAAAGAAGACATAGACGATACCACGACGATACACTAGCATGTCAGACAGTTATTTAGTCAGAGTTAGTTACAAAACTCAACTAAAGAAGCGGTTATCAAGAATCAAGAAGACGTTATCAAGAACAAAGAAACAGTTTGAGACGAAGACTATAAATATTAGTCACAGTCGAAGATGAAAAAAAAGGATGATGATAAAAAGTCTAGATAATCTAAGAGAAAAGTTTTACTATGCTTACTTAGAATAGAGCTCACATTACTGTAACAAAAACTCACAATCTTTTTCTAGTGAGAGAAAGAAAAGGCTGATAGCCTGGAGAGGCTAAGATAGTGAAAGAATACTTTGTAAGAGACCTGAAGAGGCTTTGGAAGGAAAGAATACTTGTAAACGTTTGAAGAATAGTGGAACACTCAGACGAACTCTAAGGACTGGACGTAGCCCACGGTTTGGGGTGAACCAGTATAAAAATCGCATCGTCTATTCTCTACTCTTTAACTTTAGTTTACTTTGTTGTTAAAATTCTTAGAGAAATAATTTGCAATTTATCTATGTAATAAGTTCTGATATTCTTCTAATAAGAAACAAAAGTTTTCTTTTAGAGACTTTATAGCAAAAAAGGAGGATACACCATTCAACCCCCCCTTCTTGTGTATCTAGTTTCTTGAACTTAAAGTCTTTGCTAACGTGTGGTTTACTTCACTTTGATCATACCATTTGATAATCTTTAGGGATGATCTTGTATCTGTATAATGCATATGTGAACTTGTGGTCATTTATAGATGATAAAGTAAGTTTTTACCATTCATGTGTTCTAAAATTGTGCGTCCTATTTTTGCTTTGAAATATGATGAATGTGCAACATATTATGTAATTATTTTTTACCAATATTGTCAGTAAACCTTAACCTTATTGGATAATATTATGTAGATGTTAGTAATTGATCTCCCCAAGTATGCGCCAAGTAGCAGTTGTAAAAGCGAGTTAAGCAAAGGATATAGAACTACATCTGCTACAATTAATATTGTCAAAGAACATTTGACAATACTTTTTGCTATAATAATTAACATTATGTTCAAACACATTTTAATTTATAATATTTATTTACTTTATTGACAATTAACAAAATAATGACATTAAACAAAATTAAAGGTGGGCGTTTAAAAATTATTTTCTCAAATAACAATACAATCAATAATAATAAAAAATCAAAATAGAATAGACTTCTCGTAGCAAATTATAAAGGTTTAAGCAAAATGTTGCAAATAGTTTTTGGTTATTTTTTTGACTAAATTTTCACAAACTCGTAGTTAAAAAAGCATACTTGCAAAATTATCAAGATATAACAAATAATCTATGACTACAATATAAGAAAATGTAGCTAAACAATACTTGTTATATTTTTTCCACTCTATAGTAACTATGTATTCATGGTGTTTTTGGTACAAAATAATTTGTAACTAATAATTTTACTTTATTTGTGATTCAAGAAAATGTTACTTAAATTATTTTGAAACAAGGAATTGGCTACATTCTTGGCAACGATTTGATATTGTCACAAATATAATATGTGATGCTTTTGAATGAATTCGCTATATTTTTGTTTATAGCCTATAGCCTAGTTTATTATATTAATATTAATAGCTTTTCCTTTTGTTCAATGCAGACTTATATGATCTCGATAATCTAGATAAGTCAGTGTTTGATCCATAATCAGTTAACCAAGAAAACAATCCAATTGTAAACAAAGAGGGTCCTTGGGTATAGAATCAGACTATAGTGTTGAGCCTTTTTAATTAAAAAAATGGTGACGTTTAGGTTTTTGTCTTAAGAAAATGATTCCTAGCCATTGAGAGTGTAAAAAATTATCATTATGCAAAGGACTAGTAAGTTTTTACTTTATTAAAAAAATCTTCACCAATTCAATTCTTAAATTGGAAAAAATCCAACTCTCCCCTCAATAATTAGAGATGCTCTAATGACCTTGATAAGAACCAATGAAAGAATGTAGACTGAAACGTTTCAATTATTTAATCTAGTTCAAGATTTATCAATAAAGATAAATTCGTCAATAATTCACAACATCCTAAATATGCACCCGAAATAAGAAAATGATTGTGAAAAAACTTGAAATAAAGTTAATGTCCTGATAACATGTCGAGATTTTTTTATAAGAAGAAAGTAGCTTCTAAATATACACCATGAACATGAAACTTCTTGACAAATTTTTGTGTAAGTTTTAATTGACCTATTTTTACAAGACATTGTACTTAGTCAAAATTTGATGTCCTTTCTTCAACCAAGTTATTTTTCTCAAGATTATAGGTTCATTTCGGTCACAATATATCATCTTAGTTATTTCCATGAATTACTAGGTAGTCATCATTGAACTAGCTTACAAGTAAAAATTCAAAATTTAAATTTGTTAACTTAGCAACATTCTTAGTAGACATCAATCAAGATGTTAGCTAAAAAAAAGATTCAATCCAAAAAAGGAAAGCTAATAAATCATTTGAGCAAAATAACCAATTAATAAATAATAAAAAGCAAAATAAAAAAGAGAGAAAAGAGAAAAAAGATTTCCTTTTAGGAACAATTACATAATAATCTGCAAAACAAATATTTAAGTAACCAAAAGTGTTGCTAGGTTAAAAAACAATAAATGGTAGCCTAAAAAGAAGATGAAGATTTATGATCAAAAGCTCGCTAGGTCAAAAAACAATAAATGGTGGGCTAGGCAAAAGTGAGAGCACTTGAAAGAAAAAAAAAAGCAAGCTTGTAAGACTAAAAAATAACAAGTGGTTATGTAGATAGAGATTTTCTATAAAATGGGAAGAGAGAGAAAAGCTCACAAGACCAAAAAATGACAAACAACAACCTAGACAAAAGTTAGAGCATAAAGAAAAAAAAAGGTGCAAATTAGACTAAAAACCTATAAATGATGAACTAGGCAAAAGTTAGATAATAAATAAAAATTCAGTTTGAAAACAAATAAATTATAGCCTAAATAATGAATAGAAAACCAATTAATCAAAATGGGGCAAATAATACAGTTTTATATGGGGAAATTATTATTCTAAATTCTACAAAAGTCCTTTTTATATAATGAACATACCATCATATATCGTATTCATTCCAAGAATCATTACTATTAGTGAGAAATTTATGCATATGAGTTAGGAATCATTTTTTTAATCACTTAATGACTTTAATAGGATAATATGAGAGTAGTAAAGCTTTAAGTTTGATAAGTTCAAATATCAAAAGGATAAAGAATAGTGAAAATATCCATCATCATCATTTATTTTGTCATTTTACTTAGTATTTTACATTTTCCTATGAAGTGTCAGGACACAAAGGATGTCATTATGCGAGGATGCGATTAGCCAAATTGGGGCAAACAAAGACGTTCGACCTTATCGGATTAGGCTTTCACAAATGAAAGGCCTTCAAAAGAAGACTCGGAAAAGAAAGAGTTAGTCAAGGAGAGTCGTATCTTTAATAATGATATCAAAAGGAAAGCTTTAATGAATGGTAGTATCTTTTGGTATTTTTTTCATAATTAATATCATTTATAAAGCTATAAGCAGAAATTAGTTTTCATATTCATTTTATTAGTATTACCAATTATGAGATTAAAATAAAATTATTTCCTTAATTAATTCAAAAAATAAATTTCTCTCTAAGTTTATTTAATATTTATTTATTATCAATAACAAAAGTTAAACTAAGTTGATATTAATAACTAAATAAGTTTTTATTTTTGCTTAAAAGAAGAAATTAGGAAAACAAAATCATAAAATGAAAAACGAAAACTATAACATAAAAACAAAGGAGTCATCTCTCCTCCCATCTAGTTACTTCATACGGGTGGTGCCATTTGGTCTTCATCCTTGATAGGTTTCTTTCATGGGAGAACACCAACATTCCCTTAAGTTTAAGCATGGGTGTTAGGTACTAGGGAAATAAGGTATAAACCTCCAACATCTTCTAATCCTACCAAGGAAACTGGCCATGCTAAATGCCTTTAAAGTAGTGAATCGCTAAGCTCTGAAATGAACCTAAGAGTTATATAAATAAGATCCTTTGGCAGTAACCAACACATCTATAAAGCCTTCTTTGTTTGGAGGTAAGGAGGAACTTCTTATTAAAAGTTTCTTATTAGAGATTGGTTCCTCTACTAGAAGAAGATCAGGAAGAAAGAAGGGTAATAATAAAAGGTTCTTATTATCCTTGGATCTGTATTTTTATTCCTAACCCTTATTTTATCCTATAAATGACTATTTTGGTGTGGAATTGAGAGGAATGAATAACCCTATCAAAATCCAATCTGTTAAGGACGTCATTTTGGAGAAACCTCTATTACTGGGATTTTTGGATACCAAAATAAAAACAGATCACATTAAGAAGTCACTTATTTTTTTAGAGATAAGAATCTCCAGGGGGGGCTGAAGGGATAAGAATCTAACTTGAAGGAGCAGATAAGGAGTTGACTTAAGTTGTGCTTCAGGTGGGATTGGGGGATTTGAGGTATATAAGGAACCTATTTATATAGGATAATAAGCAGTAAGTGAGCTGGTTTTTCAGAAAGAAGCCGGACAGAGTAATGGGCAATTAATTATGCCTTTTAAGATCCATACGCTTATTTTAGAAATTCAATGTGTTCATATCACTCCAAAATTAGTCTAAGCTCTAAATCTAGAGCACCTTTTAGTTTATTCAACTTTTTATCTACAAAGGAAGGGGTTTCGCAATACTTTAAGAATATAATAGTCCTAACAGGTCAGAGGTTGTAAATTCTTTCAGCTCATGAGGAAGTTGAGTATGCTTAAAGAAGGAATAAAAAAATCTCCATAATTTTAACATGTTGAAATGGTACAACTTATTAAGGATAGAGTCTGAAAAGCTTAAGAGGAACTTTATCTTAACTCACTAAATACTAAGTTTAGGATCCATGGATCATATTAAGGGAGTATAATTCAGCCCTATCTATGCTTAGCTCTTTTTTTTAGCCAAAAGCTAAAGCTCTATGGCTAAGAGAGGCGGATAACAACTCCAAAATTTTTCATAATGCAATTTTATAGGAATAAGATTTACATGCTATTGTGTGAAGATGGGGAGACCATCACTGATATGGGTTAGATATAGAAGCTCACCTATTACTACTTCCAAATTCTTTTAGGAAACTTTTTCAATTATAGTTCGGATTGATCCAAGTTACATACCTACATTAAGGATGGTTTTGATGGTTCAGGAATTATTGAAGGATTATAATAGCAAGAAATTTATCAAAAGTTGTGCTTTGAAGATTGAATTTTACAAATCTTTTATTACAGTAAATTGAAGCTTTATCTTGGATTGTATTAAAACATTTGAATTCCCAAATTCCTTTGTAGGGTGGATTTAAGCTTGCATTTCTACATCCTCCTTAAGTATGCTACTAAATGGTGCTCCCACTAAGTTTTTCAGAGGAACTAATGGTCTTAGACATGATGATCCTCTTTTACCTTATTTATTCACTCTTGTCATTGAAATTTTGTCAAGAATGATCACCTATTACAATTCCATAGATTCCGTATTCTTCTCTCATCATAATTTTAAATCCCTAAAACTTGTTCATTTTGACTTTGCTCAGGATGTAATGATGTTCTGTGGTGCAAACTTTTACTCTATAAGACTATAATGAGGATGCTTGAGGAGTTTTCAAATTTATCTTAATTGAAGGTGAGCCTGAGGAAAAGTTGCATATTTTTTTTGATATGATGTACGAAGTACAAGGTCCTCAGCAGTGTAGTGGGAATGTTTACTTGAGAAGCTTCATTCATATACCTAGGGATTCTCATTACTATCAAGAAGCTAAAATATGTTGGTTTCCTATCTCTTTTAATCAAAATTAAGGAAAGAATCATTAGTTCGTAAAACATATTCCTATCAGTAGCTGGTAGGCTTTAATTTATAGATTTAATGTTAAGAAGCACTAGTGTTCATTGGTTTGCCCATATATGTTTACCTAAAGAGGTTATTAAAGAAATGAAGAAATAAATGATGAATTTTCTCTGGTCAAGGAATGTTGAATTTTACAAAGGAGCTAAAGTTAAATGGTAGGAGATCTATCTTCCTAAGCAAAAGGGAGGGCTGGGAATTAGTTCAATTAAGGTGATGAAAAAAATTTCATAGCTAAAAAGATTTGGAAGGCTCTAACTAGTAAAGAGCCCTTGTGGTTTAACTGGATCAATGAATTCTATCTTAGCAAAAAGAAATTTTGCCAAATTTAGGAGAATATAGATCAATCATGGACTTTCATTTAGATGCTAAGGTTACATGACTCCATTTATCCTCTAATTCACTCTCATATTGGGAACGGAACACATGACTATAGTATGAAAATTGCACCTCCTCAAGTCTATTAAAAATGAGATAGGAACTATCTTATTTAAGAATCAAATTTCCTATTATGGAAAGGTTTAACTCTATCATTTCTAATAACAGCCAGAATGAAGTTAGAGGCTCCTTACGTCTACTTAAGTTGATCCCTCACTATAATCCTAATGAGCAAGTAGAGGGTGAACTTGTTTAGAAGGGAAGCAAAACTCACATATTCTCTAATGATTCCTATTACTAAGCTTTAAGGTCTCATTCTTCACTAGTCCCTCGGTTTAGCTTGATCAAAAAGGGCACTCTTATGCCTAAAGCTTCCTTAATTAGCTAGTTGGTAGCTAAAAACAAGTTAATAACTAAGGATAGTTGTTTTAATGTCTCTGATCCCTTAGATGCCTACTCTATAGGATATCTCTATAAATAAGAGACCACCTTTTCTTTCAATTTCATTTTACTGCAGCTATTTGGACTATAATACAACATCTTATACTAATCTATAGCAGCCCAAAGGAGTGGCAAGATATTTTGGACTAGGTTAACAGGTAGACTTTACTAAAACAGGATGGCCAATTAGTGAAAATAGCTTTTACATGTGCTACATCTATATCATTTGGAGGGATCATAATTTCAAGCTACACAAGGAGAAACATCACTTAACTTAAGTGATAGATAGGTTAAAAAAGGAACTCATTTCACCATCTATATTGACATTTTCAGATTATTCATTGCCATTTGAGGTCATGTATGATGCTACCAATCAATCAATGGGATATGTATTAGGGCAATAGAAGGACAAAAGGTTGCATGTCTATCTTGCTAAGTAGAAATTATAGCATATTTTCACCCCTATTTTATATTATTTACATATCACTTTTGGGATAAATTATTACATTTTCTTATTAATTATTTGAATTATTTAATTTTATTCTAAAAAGAGTTTAAATTGTACTAAAATTTTCTTATAGGTTGGTGGATTAAAGAAAGAAATCAAGAAGAAAATCTGACCCAAAATGAAGAACAACCCAATAGAAAAGTAGCAGTAAAACAACCCACTAGATAGAAAACAAAATGTAGCCCATCAGTAGATAAACAACATCAACAAAGGAAAAAAACAACAAGCAAAACATAGTAGCAAAGAGAAACAAGCAAAACACACAACAGAGGAAAAAAGGAGAAAACGTAGTGCAACAGTTGGAAAAAGAACAAAACCCAATGTAGCAAAAGGAGAAGAAGATGAATAAAAGCACAGAGAAGGGAGAAAAACAACATAGAAATAGAAAGAAAAAAATGCAATATAGGAAAAAAATAAAATGCAACAGTTTCTTCAATCTACCTTAGAAGGGTGCTAACCCTCTTGGAGAACTCCCTTCTTATATGGATGCTTGTTATTTTCTCCTCCCTGCTAATACCATTTTTATAGCCTAAAAAATGTCTCTAAAAGTCGTATGTTGCTGGATCTTTGAAAGGCTTTCGCTTATCTCTTCCATTTTGAAGAGATTTGATGGAGATAATGTCTTCCTTTTCTAATTTGATTTGTACTTCAGTTTCTTTTCTTTAAAAATGATTTTTGCTTAATCAAAATTTGATATTGACTTATTGGAATTTTTTAAAACTTATCGACAAATAAAATTATTTATTAAGTTAACTTTCCTCGTGGGATCAAATCTTATTTACTTTATACTAAATTGTTTAATAAATTGAAATTCAAATAAGGATTTAATTTGTATATGCCTAACGACATAAATCATTTTTTGGTGTCATTGTTGGGGAAAGTTTTATTTTCCTAGTTTATTTATTTTTGAATAATAACTGAAAATTCTTTTGTTTTAAAAAAATAAGTAAAGAGACAAAAGGTGATTTTTATGAAAATAAGAGGTGGAAAAGAAACTAAAGTACAAATCAAACTGGAAATGGAAGACAAAAGATAGAAATGGACGCAGCGACCGTAAAGCAACTTTCAGAGCCAAAATTAGAAGATAAACCTTTATGCATTGTCTTCCCAGTTTTAGAAAGATCCTTAAAGCTAAATTCAGGTTTTTGAAATTTATTACCTAAGTTCTATGGATTTGCAGGTGAGGATCCTCGTAAGCATTTAAAGAATTTTTGGTTGTTTATTCTACTATGAGACTTGAAGGAATTCATGAAGAATAAGTGAAATTACATGCTTTTCCATTTTCATTGCATGATTTTGCTAAAGATTGGTTATATTATTTTCCTCCTAGATCTATAAATACATGGGCAAGATTATAAAAAGCTTTTCTTGAAAAATATTTTCCTGGTAGTAAAACAAGATCTATTAGGAAAGAAATATGTGGAATTAAACAAAACATAAATGAGTTACTATACGAATATTGGGAATTAGTGAACAATTATTAATACAATATTTCTATGAGAGACATTTACCACATCATAGAAGCATGATAGACGCAGCTAGTGGGAGGCATTAGTTGATAAAACTCTTGTACAAACTAGACAATTAGTCTTTAACATGGATAAAAATTCACAACAATTTGGAACTAAAAATGAGATTAATCAAGTTAAGAGAGTTAACAAAATAGATGTGCATGCCATTCAAGATCAATTAAAGGAAAATTCTTAACAAGTAGCTCATTTAACTACTTTAGTGTCAAAACTTGTAGTTGGTGGTATTACCCAAGCTTATGCTTGTGGAATGTGCACTAATTTTACTCATATTACTAGCTCATGTCCTTCTTTGTAGGTTCAAAATGTTAGTGTTGTGGATAGTTATCTAGGAACATGGAGGAAATATGACCCCTTTTCAAACACATATAATGAGTGTTTGAAAAATCATTCAAACTTTAGATATGGACCTAGGATAAACCCACCTACTTTTATTAGTAACCAAAACAATCCAAGGTTTTCTTTTATACCTAACCTACCTCAAAACCAACTACTGGTCAATCCTTAGAACATATGGTTAGACAGTTAACAAACCAAATTAGGCAAGTACACACATAAGGGGTAGAATATCAAAATAAGACAGATACACATTTGCAACACTTAGAGACCCAAATAGGACAAATTTGTGCCAGTCTAAGTAATGTAGGAAATTACCTACTCACCCATCCCAAGTAACAAAGAAAATTTTAGTGCAATATTTCTTAGGATTAGGAAAGAATTTAGAGAACCTAAAGAAAGCAAAACAAAAAGTTATGAAGTGAAAAAAGAGTTAGACGTTACACCTAAGTCTCAAAAGGAAAATAAACAAGAAGAAAATAAAGGGACATCGAAAGCAAATACTACTAACAAATTATCAATTGAAAAGTCCAAAAGTGTTCCTCCTTTTCCTTACAAGTTAGAAAAGATGGGAATAGAGGTTGCCAACTAAGAAATTCTTGAAACCTTAAGGAAAGTTGAAGTTAATATTCCTCTTTTGAAAGCAATCAAATGAGTTCCATGATATGAAAAGTTCTTGAACTAGTTATGCAGTAATAAGAGGCATTTCAGGGAAAATGAAAAGGTAATTACGGGAGAGAATTTGTCTGTAGTGATTCAAAAGAAAATTCTTACAAAATGTAAGAACCTTGGTATGTTCACTATCCCTTGTAAAATAGGATATATTAGTTTTGAAAGGTGCATGCTAGAGTTAAGGACCTCTATAAATGTTATGCCTAGATATATTTATAAGTCTCACAAGTTAGGTCCTTTATGAAAGATTAGGTCCTTTATGAAAGACAACGTTAGTAATTCATTATAGGTCAAATGTATATCTTGATGGTATACTTAAAGATGCTTCAATGCGAGTTAATGAGTTAGTTTCTCCAACTGATTTTTATTTGCTAGATCTGGGAAATTTTTTATTCCAAAACAGGAAGTATCGCTACTATTAGGAAGACCCTCTTTTAAAAAATCAAGAACAAAATAGATGTCCATAAAGGTGACCTTACCATGCAATTCGATGGAGAGGTTATCAGGTTTAACATTTTTGAAGCTATTCAATACCCTGAAAACATCAATTATTTATTGTTAACACTATGGATAATATTAAAGAGATTGTACACATATTATTTGAGTCTAACATAAGCACAGGTGATGAAGTAGAACAATTAGAAGGAATTAAGAGCATTGAGGAAGCAATACAGGTAGATAACTCCTTACAAAAGGAGCAATCAACACTTTCTAATCATTTACCTCTTACTGCATTTAGTAGAATGGCATTTGGACATTGTAATGCTTCAGGTAATTTTCAAAGATGCATGATGAGCATTTTTCTAATTTAATTAAACATAAAATGGAAAATTTTATGGATGACTTTATTGTGTTTGATCATTTTTTTCAGTTATGTCTCTTTAATATTTCTATTGTTTTACGAAGATGCATTGATACTAATATAGTTTTAAATTATGAAAGGTGTCATTTTATGGTTGAACAAGGTGTGGTATTAGGGCATATAGTAAGTTCAAAAGGTTTAGAAGTTGACAAGGCAATGATAGCGACCATAAGTTCTCTTCCATACCCTAAGTGTATGAGGGAAGTTAGATCATTTTTAGGCTATGCTGGTTTTTATTATCATTTTATCAAAAACTTTTCAAAAATTGCATCTCATTTGTGTGCATTACTAGCAAAAGAATCTTTATGTTTAGTGATACTTGTAAAAATGCTTTTGATGAACAGAAGGAAAGGTTAAGCAATGCTCCTGTAATTCACCCACTTGATTGGACTTTATCATTTGAAATAATGTGTGATGCAAGTGATAAGGCAGTTAGAGAAGTACTAGGTTAAAAAAAAAGATAAAGAACCTTATGTGATATATTATGCATCTAAATCTTTGGATCCTACTTAATGTAATTACACCACAACAGAAAAAGAAAGGTTTGTTATTATATTTGCATCAAAAAAATTCCATTCATACTTGTTAGGAATAAAAGTAATTGTTTTCTCAAACCTTGTTGTATTTAAATATCTCTTAGAGAAGAAAGAATCCAAACTAGGTTACTATAATGGATGCTCTTATTGTAAGAATTTGATTTTAAACTTAGAGATAAAAAAGGTACAGAGAATCTAGTAGCAGATCACCTTAGTAGAATAACACCTAATGAGGATTGGCCTATGGTTTCTGAATTTTTTCTAGATAAGCAACTTTATTCTTTGATTAAAGGTAATTCACCTTGGTATTTGGATATGAAATTATTTGGTTACTAGGTCGTTTTCAAATGATGTAATAAGAGCTCAAAGGGATAAAATAAAGGTTGAATCCAAATAGTATTTCTGGGATGGTCCTTATTTATGGAAAGCATATCCAATATTAAAGTAAGACATTAGTGGGAGACCAACTCAAATACACCATTACTAAGAAGGAGTTACTAGCAGTTATATTCACCAGTGAAAAATTTTGGTATTATCTTTTAGGATCTAAAGTGATCATCTATATCATCTTTTTGCTAAAAAAGATGCAAAATTGAGACTTATTCGATAAGCACTGCTTCTTTAAGAATATGAAATTAAGAGAAAATGGAGAAAAAAACTTGGTGGTTAATCGCCTATCACGTCTTAAAGGATGGGAGTTACAATAAAGTAAAGATATCAATTAGCGATTCCCCAATGAGTCTGAGATGATTATAAACTGCCAATTAATTCCATGGTATGTTGATATAGAAAATTATGTTGCTAGTGGTTTCCTTCCCCTCAATTTGTCTTAGCAATAATGAAAAAGCTTTTTGTATGAGTGCATTCATTACTTTTGAGATGAGCCAATTCTCTAAAAATATTGTGTTGATGGTTTGATTAGGAGAAGTGTTTTGGAGGAGCAGTGTTAGACATACTAACACATTATCATGATTTCACTTATTTAAGGCATTATGGAGTGAACAATAAGACAACCTGAGTATTGGAATGTGAATTTTATTAGTGTAACTTGTTTAAAGATCCTCATGAATTTGTGGCACAATGTGATCGATGCCAAATAGCGGGGAACATTTCAAAAAGAGATGAAATGCTACTTTCAAAGATTTTAAAGGTAGAAGTATTTAATGTATGAGGGTTGGATTTTATAGGACCATTCACATCCTCAATGAGGAACACTTATACATTGGTGGGGGTAGATTATGTATCAAGATGGGCTGAAGTAATGATGACTTCCACTAATGATGGTAAGGTAGTACAAAAATTCATCAAAAGGTTACTCAGTAGATCTAGAATCTCAAGAGCAATAAATAATGATTAAGGAGCCCATTTATGTAATAAGTTTCTTGAAGCCCTTCTTAAGAGATATGGAGTCTGACATCAAGTGGCCATGCGTTATCATCCAACTGAAGATTTTTGACCATGAACTTAAGAGAATATTGGTGAAGACAATCAATAGTTCAAGGAAATATTAGGCATTGGTTTTTTGTGATGCTCTATGGGCATATTGAACCACCTTCAAGACTCTGACTGGTACAATACCCTTTTGACTTATTCATGAGAAGGCTTGTCACTTGCCTATGGAGTTAGAGGATAGTGCTTATTGGGAAACTAAGGATTTAAATTTCCATTGGAAGACAACCATTGAAAAGTGACTCCTACAATTAAATGAGATAGAAGAGTTACTACTGAATGCTTATGAGAATGAGAGTTACTACTGAATGCTTATGAGAATGCCATGTTATATAAGGACAAAGTTAAAAAATGGCATAATTCTCATATTAAAAAAAACGAGTTTAAAGTTAGAGATGTGGTTTATTATTCAACTCAACCTATGATTGAAATTATTTTTAAGAAGCCTAAATTACATTGTAGTGGATGTATATGTCTTTTATTAGTAATGCGATAGCTGCCAATGATCAGGTAACTTGTCTGGTAAAAATCAAATGCCAAAAACCTCCATTCTTTTTATAAGAATTTTGATGTTTAAGGCATTGATTTTATAGCGTCGTTTCCTCTATATTTTGGCTTTCATTATATCTTACTTGTAGTTGATTATGCCTCCAAGTAGGCAAAAGCTAAAGCCACCAAAGCTACTGATGCTAAAGTTATTTTATTTTCTTAAGTCTAGTTTAGGATGTTAGGAGCTATCATAAACGATAAGGGAACATAGTTTTCAAATAAGGTAATGGAGATTTTGTTCAAGAAGTACCGTATCATGCACGAGGTTTCTACCAATTACCATCCCCAAACCAGTGGCCAAGCTGAGATATCTAACTGAGAAATCAAGTTGATTATGGAGAAAACATTTCAACCTAATGGGAAGGATTCGAGCTTGAGGTTGGAAGATGCATTGTAGGCCTATAGGATGATCTATAAAACCCAAATGGTATGTCCCCATATAGATTGATTTTTAGGAAGCTATGTCATATTCCTGTGGAACTGCAACATAGGAATACTAGGCTATCAAGTATTGTAACATGAACCATAATGAGAAAGGAGTCTATAGAAAGCTACAATTATAAGAGCTTGAAGAGATACATAACGACTTGTATAAGAATGCAAGGATATATAAAGAAAAGACCAAAGCTTTCCAAGACAAGATGATGATAAAGCTTTGTTATTGGTCAAAAAGTTCTTTTTTAACATTCAAGACTCAAATAATTTTCAAGCAAGTTGCATTCTCATTAGATTGATCCTTTTGTAGTTTCTAATATTTTCCATATGGTGTCATAGAGATACAAAACTTTAAAACTAGAAAGACGTTTAAGGTGGAGGGTGATAGGTGTAGATTATAATATGTTTTCTAAAAGTTTGAGTGTGTTTTTAAGTCTTTTCTTAGATGATAATCAAGTGTTTATGACTAGAATTGTGTTATTGTTAGTGTTTTATATGTTTTAATTGTTTAAGTGTTTTAGAGAAAGAATTTGATCTTAATTTTTTTTATTTCATGGGGTGTTTGTTGTGTTTATGAGTGAATGGAAACAGGAAAATTAAAGAAAAGAAGAACCATGTGAAGCATGGAAGATGCCAAGATCGTGGCAACCGAGGCATAAATTAAAATTTAACTTTTCCAACTCATAAGTTTTTTGTACTTTTGACATTTTGGGATTATTTTTGGAACCAAATTAAGTGAGGAAACCCTAGAAATTTCCCTATAAGTCTCAAAAAGTATTTAAGAAAAAACACCAAAAAAGGGAGCAATAACCAGATTCAAAGAAGATCAAGATGAGACATTAAGAGCACTCCAAAAGTTCCAGATTTCCATATTAAAACTATAAACAGTTTTTCTTTCTTTTATCTACAATAATTTCATTGTCTTGGATGCTTATTTGGATTACCAAGATATTAAACATGATTGTGAGTATATAAATCCATATTAAGGATTGTTCTTGACCTGTTTTGTTAAACCTTATTGTTGTTGAATTCAATTGATACATCAATGCTTGTGATATTTGTTATGCGTATATAGGGTAATCAATTGAGACAGTGAATCAAATCATATGTGTCAAATTAATAAACAATTTAAGAGAGATCTTAAATATCAATTAATTTGCCTTATGTCTACTTTAAATCCAATTGAATAATTGGAGTAATTTTCTGACGTGAGAGGTTGTAATTCTATTATTATCAATTTCAATTTAGATTACTTGATTATATCTCCAGAGAGGGTAACCAAAACCTTAGGATATATAAGATCAAACATAAATTGAATAAACAAGATAAGGGGGAAAAAACAAGGATAGAATAATTCCTAAGTTTCCATTATTGATTAACTTTAACCTTATTGCTATTCTCAATTATTCACTTATAAACATAAATTGAATAAACAAGATAAGGGGGGAAAAAACAAGGATAGAATAATTACTAAGTTTCCATTATTGATTAACTTTAATCTTATTGCTATTCTCAATTATTCACTTATTCAATTGTTTAGTTTTGTGTTTTAATTTCAGTAAATTTGTTTTAATTCAATCAATCTTTTAGTACTGACAATGTGTGTCGAGTATGCTACAAAATTTAACTCACTCTGTACACTAAAATTTTTAGTTATAGTGAGTCAGGATCGAATCCACAAGGAATGTTTAGTTAATTTCCGTAACAAAATTAATTGATGCAAGGAAAATATGAAAAAGGGTTTGGATTTTATTCAATTTAGAAAATAAAATCAAAGTAAACTATCAAAAATAAATGAAAACAAGCAATAAAAATTGATTAAAGTATCGAATATGAGTAAGGTCTAGTTCTAGGGTTAGTATCGGCCTAAGTATGATCAAGCATATTCCATCATCCTAACGCCTTTACAACTCTTTTCAGACTATTGATTTAAGACTAATAGAATGCTTTAATAATCCCAGTTTTTCCTTAGGTTGTGTTTAATCAAGATATGATCGTTAATTAAACCTAACTACTGAATAACTTAGTATATGATCTCTATATTTAATTTGGCAGCTGCATTACGATATGCAAAACGATCAATATAAGTAGTAACCTTACACGTTCAAGTTATCTAACCTAAGTTACGTTGTTCCTAACGGTATGGGATCATTAGATGCTACTAACAAACATCAAATGTAATAATTACATATTACATTCAACATTATAGCAATAAGTTTATAATAGAATAATCCAAATAATATATTAAAATCATTCATAGAAAATTCCGATTCAATTAACACAAATAACCTAACAATCTAAAAAGAGATTAACAACATTATTCAGATGACATAGCTTAACCGTGACTTAGCATTGATATCCTGTGAACCGGAGCCGAGACGTCTATCCCTCCATCCTCTCTATCTCCAAGCTTCAGCGAAGATCACCTTTGTTTCCATAGAAAACTAAAGAGAACTGAGAGAAAATGTTTTCAGTTAGGCACCACCTTCCTTTGCAAAACCGAAGAGGGTTATAGGTCAGCTCCCTTCTTCCTCTTTTAGCTGACACTCTCACCTTTGTTATGATAAAAAATAGCTTTATGAGATGAAGCTTAACCGAAGAGAAGATGAGTCATCCAGCTGCTCCACTTGCTTCCAAAACTAAAGGAGATAAATAATGAGGGAGTTGTCTTCGTTTTATTCACGTTTCTTTCACTCACCACCAACCCTCATTCTTCTTTCAGCCCACTAACTTCTTGCTCCTATTTTATTTATTTAGTAGCCTTCCCCAAGACTTATGAGGCATTTAGGTTAAAAGTAAGTAAAATGGACAGGTGTTGCGTTCTTTTTAAGCTTTCTATTCCATCTCTTTCATGTTTTTATTCTACCCCACTTTTAGCACCCCTCACACACGTTTGTTACTTCAGTCGAACACCCCAATATCTCTTTTTTTTTTAATACTTTAAACATGGAATAATAGATGTAACTTACGTGATACACATTCTATCCATACAATGTGAGAGCCCTCCAAATGTGTAGTTGTCCAATTTTTGTTTTATTATCCCAGCTTTTTCATGCTACAGCTGACACCATTTCAACTTTGTCCTCTTACCAGCCATCTTTATGTCACACTTCTTTATTTTTCCAGCCGCTCTTCATGTCACACACATGTATTCTTTATTCCTTAAACATTAGTGGAATTAAAATACCACATAGCCGTGAGTTACAATGCAATATTCTTCTTTGTGTTTCCAGCATATGTCTTATCTTTCTTGGCATTTAATTGTCTTCTCTTACTTTCAATCCTCTTCTTCTTCATGCTCCAATAATCAATAAAATATGGAAATTGAGAATATGGCTTTAATGGTCATGCTTTCAGGTCACTTTAGCTCCTTTACTTCTAAAATGTACCTAAGATCAAATATGAGCTAAAGTGAGTATCCTAAGCATTGCTAAGGCATCAACCACTAAGTGTAATATATCAAATGAATCAACATTTAAACACATATCAAGTACCTTAAACAAATTACATTCAAGTTGTTAGGTGTCTAATTAGTTCTCATAGGAACTATGTAGGTGTAGATTATAGTATGTTTTTCTAGGTGCTCAGGTGTGTTTTTAAGTTTTTTCTTAGATGATAATCATATGTTTAGGACTTGGAATTGTTTTATTGTTAATGTTGTTATGTGCTTTAAATGTTTGAGTGGTCTACAATAAGAATTTTATCTTAATTTTATACCTCAAGGGGTGTTTGATGTGTTTTTGAGTGAATGGAAATAGGAAATTCAAGGAAAGAGATGAATTGGAAGCATAGAAGTATGCCACAAATGTAGGAGAGAGCAAATTCCAACAAATTTTAGATTTTCCAGCTTGTGAGTTTTTTTTGTATTTTGACATTTCATGACTATTTTTAGAACCAAATTGAGTGGGAAAACCTTAGAAACCTCAAGAAATATTTAAGGCAAAGAAAAATACAAAAAAGAGAGCAAACACTAGATTAAAAGAAGATCAATAGGAGACATCAAGGGAAGCTCCAAAAATTCCATATTTCCAAATCAAAACTCTAACTATTTTTCTTGCTTTTCTCTTTTATATTTCTTTGTCTTGGATGTTTATTTGGATTATTATGATTTTAAACATGATTATGGGTTTCTAAATCCATATTAAAGATTGTTCTTGATATGTTTTTTAAACCTTATTTTTGTTGAATTTAATTGATATATCAATGCTTTGTGATAATTGTTGTGCTTATACTTAGTACATATCTAAAGAATGAATCAAGTTACATATGTTAAGGTGTGCAATGAGAGTTGGTAGTTTAATAAAACTATAATTATCAGATTAACTAACAATTGAAGAGATATTAATTGTGAATTAATTATCCTTCGAATTGTTTCAAATCTAATTAAATAGTTGGGAGTAGTTTTGTGAATCGAGAGGCTACAATTCTATTATTATTGATTTTAATTAGGATTTGATTAGATATCGAGAGAGGGTGATCAAAACCTTAGGATATCTAGGATCAAGCATAATTGGATTAACAAGAATAAGGGGAGACAAAACAAGGATATAATGATTCCTAAGTTTCCAACTTGATTAACTTTATTTTTATTAACAACTCACTTATTCAATTGTTTCATTTTATTGGTTATTTCAATTGTAGTTATTTATTTTAATTCAATCAATATTTTAATATGTTAAACAAATTTTTATTCAACTTGTTATGTGTTTAATTAGTCCTCGTGGAAATGATACTTTGGTACTATATATTACTATTCCTATACTTGTGGTATTGAAAGTTTTCTATACAAAACAAATGAACAAGTTTTGAGGGCCATTATTGGGCCTTAATTAGCATCTTATACGACTTGAATTTCTTTGATTTAAGGATTTGGTACCTTTTTCTTGTCTGATTGTAGAGCATGAACATAAGGATCACTCGGAGTTTAATAACAGTAGAAGACACACTAACTCTAAACATCACAAAGCAAGAAATAAAGATTTAAAGGGCTAAGAGGAGGAAATAGGTCACATCGATTAGTAAAGTCCCTTATAAACTTTATAAGGCCAGGGTTCAATGCTGATCAATAAGGAATTACTCAAACACCAGTGCAAACAAACACATTCGAGATTAAAATAGAACCGTTAAATATGTTGCAGAGCAATATATAGTTTTATGATTTAACCAATTAAGATACTAATTCTCATTTAGCTAATTTCTTAGAGATTTGTAACACATTCCACTATAATAGGTTGTTGGAAGATGTAGTGAGGATGAGACTCTTCCCCTTTACATTTAGGGATAGAGCTAAGGCATGGTTGAATTAATTTAACCCAATAAAAATCACAATATGGGAGTATCTACTACGAGTCTTTTTGGATAAGCACTTCCCTTTAACTAAGACAACAAGGCTTATAAAGGAAATTACTAATTTCCAACAAAATCAAGGGAGTCTCTATATGAAGCATGGGAAAGATATAAGGAGTTGTAAAAGAGATGTTTACATCAAAACTTCCTGAGGGAGTTCCTTTTGTAAACATTTTACAACAAAGTTAATATATCCATACAAGGCACCATTGATGCAGGTACTGGAGGATTGTTGATGATAAAAATAATTAAGGAAGTGGATTATTTGTTAGAAGAGATAGAGAATGATAGTTGTCTTTGGATATTAGAATGAAGTAGACAACAGTTAACCTTTTGGGATCAAAAGGGAATGATTACAGTCGATTCAATGAAAGCATTGCAGGTTGAGGTCACCAACCTAACCAAGCAATTGAGCAATCTGAAAGCCACCTCTTCCTCTTTACTTAAGACATTTTAGCATGGATGTGAGCTATATAGACAATAAAGCCATATCATAGCTGATTGCTTCTTAGTGGAAAACAACAACGTAGAGAAATTCAACTTCATGTGAGTATAATTTCACCGAGGAGGTAACAATTCTTATTGAAAACTATACAATCCTTGGTGGAAGAACCATATGAATTTCTCTTGTTCTAACAATGCAGGGATCCAAATAAGAGCTCAAGGTTCACTGAGTTTTCAGCAAGACAAGTCTAATTCATGGGAATTGAGGATGGACAAGTTAGTGGACATGCTGAATATTAAGTTCACGAGCCAAAATGAGGCCCATAAGAGGATGGAAGTGAAATTCGATCAATTATATAAGACTCATGCCTCTTTTATTCATAATTTAGAGGTTTAGGTGGGGCAGTTAGCTAATGCAATGTCTACACAAAGTGTTGGGAGTCTCCTAAGAAACACAAAAGTAAATCTAAGGGAGCAAATTAAGGCTATTACACTTATGAGCAGGAAAGAGCTAGAAGAATCAATAGAAGAACAAGTCAAACCCCACTGTGTAAAAGATCAAGAGAAGAAGAAAAAGGAAAAAGAGAAGAATGAGAATCCTACCTATGTTCCTCCTTCTCTATTATTGGACGAAGCCGCAGCGAAGTTCACCCGAAGGGTCAGTGAGGTTTACTCTCATATGTTCACCTTTCGCCGTGGCGAAGCCAACTTTTGCTTCCGAAGAATTCCTCTTTCAAATTTCCAAATTTTAAGCTTACCCCCACGCTCAAGCTTCATGATCCTATGTCCGATGTTGGCCTATGGAAATGGGTTCCAACATGTTGTAGTATCAGAGCTACTAGGTTTAGGTCCAGGTTTGTGGCTAGGTTTAGGAGTATCCTAGGCATGAAATTGGTAGTTTAGGACATGAAATGAACATGCATCATTTTAAATGAACAGCTTGCATTGTTTTGAATTGTTTCATATGATTTGAAATTGTTTTACATGATTTGAAATTGTTTTATATGATTTCAACTATTTTGTATACTTTGAAATTATTTTGCACGAACTAAAGGTTTTCAATGGTTTTATATTGAAGGAGTGAATATGCCGCCTCGAAAGAGAACTCGAGGAGCTATGACGCGATCTCACTCTCACCAAGGGAGCGCGGATGAATCCTATGTCCTACAAGATGCGAGAACACGTTCTGCTCCGGATTTTGAGGCACCTAGTGTGCAGTATGAGGTGCCTCCATCGCCTCCTCCTATGCCTCAAACAAACCCCATAGATTCATGATTTTTTCAAGCCTTTGCTCAGGCTTTTTCATATGCCATGGGCCAAGGGTCACAAGCCCCGATGCAAACTTCAGTAGATAGAAGTGGACAATATAACAAGCTTCGCAAGTATGGAGCGGTAGATTTTAATGGAACTGCAAATTCGGAAGAGGCTGAAGCCCAGTTGAAGTGGACCAAGAGGGTTCTGATTCAGATGAAGTGCTTGGATGAGGAGAAGTTAGATTATGTAGTGAGCTTGCTACAGAGGGACGCACTTCATTGTTTGGAATTAGTGCCCCACAATTAGGATATGCCTCCAGCGTTGTCATGGAGAGACTTTTTGGAAGCTTTCAAGAGGAAATACTTCTCTAGGGTCTATATTCAAGAGAAGGCTAGGGAATTTTTGAATCTCACACAGCGGGACATGAGTGTGAGTGAGTATGAGCTAAAGTTCACATAGCTTTCTAGATATGCAGCTAACATTATGGCAAATGAGAAAGATAAATGTCGTAAGTTTAAGGGAGGTCTCCATTTGGGGATCAAGGAGAAAGTCTTGATCCACAAATTCTGTGACTACCAGCAGTTGGTAGATGCTGCACTCCAGGCTAAAAAACTGGAGAATATAAGGAATGAAGTGAGTAGGAAGAGGAAGAATAGGGAGAAATTTACCAGAAAGGGGGTGAGTGCTCCAATACCTGAAACACACAGAGTGAGGCGGGGAGTAGTGCCTCTACTAAGAACAAGCAAGCAAGGGCAGTGTCAGTGCAAGCCTCAACAGGAGGAGGCAATAGCAGGGTGGAGAGGAGTAGGAACATGAACCCCCAACGTGAGCATTGTGGGAAGCTGCACAGGGGAGAATGCTTTAAGTTACTTGGAGCATGCTTTCGATATAGAGATAAGGGACATATGATTAGGGACTGTCCCTAAGTAATAACACAAGAGGGGTTGTAGTTGCAAGCCCCAAGGAGAGCAAAAACAGTGGGAACCAGAACAGTCACTAAGGTGGGCAATTTGGGAGCTGTAAGGAAGGGTATTCATCCAGGAAGGCCAAGAGGACAAGCACAGGAAAAGGTGTTTGCAATGACAAGGGAGGAAGCTGTAGCCGCACCTGAAGTTGTCACGAGTATGGCTTAGTTACTTAATTCTGAAGTATAAGTTTTGATTGATTCTGGCTCCACACATTCATTTGTTTCTGCAAGTATGATGTTGCATGCTACGAATTCAATGCCTTTGAATAGTCCTATGCTTGTTAGTACACCTCTAGGGAGGAATGTGATAATAGTAAAGTGTATAAGGGTTGTGAACTCTTCATTGATGGTGCTAGACTAGTAGTGGACCTCCTACCTCTAGACCTAAAGGGCTTAGATGTTATACTAGGAATGGATGTTATGGAGAAGTATCAGGCGAAGTTAGATTGTGGCCTTAAGGAAGTGGAATTTGATCTGGGCAACGAAGAGAAGGTGATTTTCAGGGGGGACAGGAGAGTACCATTGCCAAGAATTATTTCTGCATTGCTAGCTGACAGGATGATGAAAAAGGGGTATGAAGCCTTCTTTGCGTATGTTGTGGATGCTGATGTGAATGAAGGGAGGTTAGAGGATTTTTCGATTGTAAGGAAATTTACTGATGTGTTCCCAGAGGACTTACCTGGTTTGCCACTGGTGAGGGAAATCGAGTTTTCCATTGACTTGATTTATGGAACTGCCCCTATTTCTATACCACCATATAGAATGGCTCCAGCTGAGTTGAGAGAGCTTAAGGAACAGTTGGAGGAACTGTTAGAGAAGGGTACATAAGGCTGAGTTTGTCACCATGGGGAGCACCGGTTCTGTTTATTAAGAAAAAGGATGGAACATGGCGGATGTGTATCGATTACCAGAGACTCAACAGGGTGACTGTTAAGAATAAGTATCCTCTGCCTCGGATTGATGATCTGTTTGACCAGCTGCAGGGAGCAAAAGACCAAGATTGATCTCAGGTCAAGTTATCATTAGCTCAGAATTAGGGAGTCTGATGTAAACAAAACAGCCTTCAGAACACGGTATGGACACTACGAGTTTTTAGTCATGCCTTTTGGATTGCTCTAGCTGTTTTTATGGATCTCATGAATAGGTTCTTTAAGGAGTATCTGGATCAGTTTTTCATGGTGTTTATCGATGGCATTCTGGTTTATTCCAAGAGTGAAGAGGAACATGAGGAACATCTCAGAATAGTATTGCAAACATTAAGGGAGAAGGAGCTTTATGTTAAATTCAGCAAATGTGAATTTTGGCTTCATAAGGTGATATTCTTTAGACATGTGATTTCTAAAGATAGGGTATATGTTGATCCGAGGAAGGTTGAAGCAGTGGTGAATTGGCAAGTACCAAAGACAGTGACAGAAGTGAGGAGTTTTCTAGGTCTAGCAGGATATTATAGGAGATTCGTTGAAGGATTTTCTATGATAGCTGCGCCGATGACCAAGCTATTGAGGAAGAATCAGAAATTTATCTGGAATGAGGAATGTCAGAAAAGCTTTAAGGAGCTCAAGCACAGATTAACAAGTGCTCCAATTTTGATTTTGCCTACTGGAGATGAGGGTTATATAGTGTACAGTGATGCTTTGAGAATGGGTTTAGGTTGTGTGTTGATGCAGGGTGATAGCTTATGCTTCGCGGCAACTGAAGCCATATGAGTTGAATTATCCGCCCATGATTTGGACTTGGCAGCATTGATTTTTGCCTTGAAGATTTGGAGACATTATCCGTATGAAGTTCAGACGAAGATTTTTACAGATCACAAAAGTCTCAAGTATCTGTTGAGTCAGAAAGAACTAAATTTGAGACAGAGAAGATGGTTAGAGCTAATTAAGGATTATGATTTGTTAATTGAGTACCATCCAGGAAAGACAAATGTAGTGGCGGATGCCTTGAGTAGGAAATGATCAATAGCCCACGTTCAGACAGTTTATATGCCTTTATTGGAAGAGATGGCTAAGCTTAGAATAAGTTTGAAGCAGGAGGAACCTGAGTGTATGGTTGCTACTTTCAGAGTAAGACCGATACTCAGGAAGAAGGTTAGGAAGTTACAAGAACAGGATGTAGAATTAAGCAAGCTCCGAGAAGAAATTCAAAATGTCAAGAAGTCTGAAGTGGTAGTAAGGGATGATAGACTCATGACTATCGGGAATAGGCTTTGTATGCTGACTGTCAAGGAGGTAAAGGATGAGGCACACAATACACCTTGTGCTATACACCCAGGTAGCACCAGGATGTACAGGGATTTGAGAGAGCATTTCTGGTGGAAAGGTATGAAAAGGGACATTGCAGAATATACAAGTGTCTAGTGTGTCAGCAAGTCAAGGCTAAATACCAGGAACCTTCAGGAAAGTTAAAGCCATTGTCCATTCCTAAATGGAAGTGGCAAAGGGTGACTATGTACTTTCTGATGGGTTTGCCCAAAACCAGTAGCAAGCATGATGCCATATGGGTTATTGTTGATCGTCTGATGAAGTCAGCCCATTTTCTGGCAATTAAACAAACCGATTCCCTACATGTTCTAGAAAAGAAGTATATTGATGAGATAGTGAGACTGCATGGTATTCCAGATTCTATAGTTTCCGACAGAGATCTTCGGTTTACTTCGAGATTCTAAGGAAGCTTGCAAGAGGCTCTAAGAACCAAATTGAATTTTAGCACTGCTTTTCACACCCCAGACAGACGGTCAATCTGAGAGGACCATTCGGACCCTTGAGGGAATGTTCAGGTCATATGTGATGGACTTCAAAGTAGATTGGAATTTTCCATTTGTCAAATTTTCTTACAATAATTCGTACCATTCGAGCATTCAAATGGCCCTTTATGAAGCACTATATGGGAGAAGATGTAAAACTCTGATATGCTGGGATGAGGAAGGAGAAAGGAAATTGATAGGGCCAGAGTTACTTTAGATGACAGTGGACAAGGTCAACTTAGTTAAGCAACGACTTAAGGCAGCTCATGATAGAATGAAGGGCCACACCGAGGAACACCGAAAGGAAATGGAATATGAAGTCGGAGAGAAAGTCTTCCTTAAAACATTTCTTTGGAAAGGAGTCATGAGGTTTGACAAGAAAGGCAAGTTGAGCCTGAGATATGTGAGTCCCTATGAAATTCTGAAGAGGATTGGACCGCTAGCCTATAAGTTAGCGTTGCCACAAGAATTTTCTCAGATACATGATGTTTTTCATGTTTCCATATTGAGGAAGTATAGATCAGATCTCTCCCATATCATTCAGACCACTGAGGTTTAGTTGAGGGATGATTTGACTTATGAGGAGATTCCAATAGAGATTTTGGACACCAAGGAGAAGGTCCTCAAGAACAAGACAGTTCAGTTAGTCAAAGTCCTGTGGAGAAACCATTTGGTAAAAGAGGCCACGTGGGAGCCACTGGAAGCCATGAAGGAGAAGTATCCACACCTCTTCGATGACTCAGGTAATAATTTTGAGGATGAAATTCTTTTAAGGGGGGAGAAATGTTAGGCTCCGAAATTTTTTATTTCTTTTATTAAGCATGATCTAAATAAATTTTGTGGTCTTGTTAGATAAACCATTTTATTTAGAGTCTAATTATTATGTCAAGTTTGGGAGGATTTATTTCATGGGTTGATGGAATTAAAGTATTAATTTTGTAAGGTGATATAAGGGCATTCTTGGAAGACCACTTAAATTTAAATAGACATTAGGTATAAATGGAAGGGAAAATTGGAAATTTTACACTCATTAAAGGTATAAAAAGAGAAGAAGTAAAAAGAGAAGAAGTAATGGTAGTCTTGTATGTGAGTAGAGAGAAAGAGAAGTGGAGAAAGAAGAGAAAAACAACTAAGGTTTTGGAAATTCTTGAAGAGTTTAAAGACTTTGAGGCTAAAACAAGTAAGTATGAGCATTAACCCTTCTTGATTGTTAGATAAAGCATACTTAGTGATGGTTAGAAGTCAAAATGAAGTGAATATGTGTAGGAAGTGTTGATGAATGGTTTATGTGAATGTTTTAGTGTTTGGATTAATGATCAAAAGTACATTATGAATTTGTTGTGAATGATATTAGGTTTAAATGAAGTAGAAAAGATGGGTTAGTATTAAGATGGGTTATGTGTGAAAGGTGGGAAGAAACAAAAAAGGAAAAATGTCCCAAACCACGTTTCGCCGCAGCGTCGCAAAAACATGCTCTTTGAGTGGGTTTCTGGATAATTTCGCCACACTACTTCTGGGTTTAGCCGCGGCGAACTCAACTTTCCAACACAAAACATGCTTTGATATTTTGGGTATAACTTTTGGTGTAGTTATTTAAATGGACTGATTTTTAATTTTTTGTAAACTAGAGACATAGGGCTACAAATTGTATGAAGAAATTAAGTCTAAATTCAGGTTCTAAGAATTTCAATTTCGGGATGGAAGCTAAACATAGAATTTTGTTTCAGCATGAGAAATAGTTTAAAATTGTTGAGGTATGACCTTCCGATTGCTAACACAAATTAAATGGAATTTTGGTTATTGTTTAAGGAAATCAAGTGAGGCAAGAGAGGTAAGAGGAGCAAGAGCAAAGACAACCCTAAGTAAGTTTATAAGCAAGGATTTCAAGGTGGGTTACAGTTTAAGTAATAGGCCGTTAATGTTTTCTTTCAAATGATGGAAATAATTGATTTCAACTATTTTATGAATGTACATTATAACTCTTGAATGCTTTGAAAAAAGTTTTATGTGTTTGGTATGAGCATATTGCGTTGATGAATTATGAAAAGAATGTGAAAATGATTTCTGAAGAGATACAACGGTTGTAAAATCAAGTTTTGAAAATGTGCCTTTTTTGGCAACAAGTTTGCAAGATATGAAATATATGTTATATGGGTTTGTGGTGGTCTCCTAAGTTAATTCAAGTGCACTTTAACAAAATGCTTCTCCCGCCTGCCCATTAGTGGCATGAAGCTCCTTCATGAACTCCCATAAGTTCACGGCTACGCAAGACCATTAAGTGGGATTGCGATAGTACGTTCTATTCACAACTACACAGGACCCTTATGGGAAATGTGTAGTACATTCTGTTTTGGATCCACTCAAACCATTTGATATGCCTACGTGTTTATGATTTGTGAACAAGTTGATGAATGCATAGATCGTGTTATTTGTAAGTTGGATTGTATGAAGAAAATTTGAGAAATATGTGCTTATGATTCAATGTAAATTATTTTCAATAGTTTTGCTTGTTACTGGTTATAAAATTGTTACCCACGAGCTTTAAGCTCACCCCTACCAATTCCGTCTCGTCTTAAGGTGAGGAGCAAGAGATCGAGTAACTCAAGAGTTTTGGCATCACTCTGAATCTGCATACTTTTGAATTTTGAGTTAGGTTTTTGGAATTAAAGGGTTTAACTGCATTTCAAGTATCTTTTGTATTTTTGGATTATGAAGTCAATGATGTATTGTGGCTTAAAATGCCATTAAACCTTTGTAACACTTTTACTTTTGATATTAATGAAATATATTTTGGATTTGTCTATGATTTTTCTTATTTTTGCAAAGTATCTGTTTATGGAAATGAGATTAAGATTTTGAGAAAGTGTTTTTGGTTACGTTCTTATCTATTTTGTTTTTTGATTGAATTGATGAATGTGGATGAAGGATTTTAAGTTTGCATTTTAGTAAGATAAGTAGTTTAGGTTATGAGTTCTGCCACAGAGGTTTTCGCTGCAGTGAAGCCAAGAGTTCGCTGCGGTGTAACTCACCTGAAGCAAATTCTGATTTTCTCGTGGTGACTTCGCCGCGGCGAAGTTATATTTGTTCGCCGCGGCGTAATTCACCCGAAGGGTCAGTGAGGTTTACTCTCATATGGTCGCCGCGGCGAAGCCCGCTTTTGCTTCCAAAGAATTCCTGTTTTAAATTTACAAATTCTAAGCCTTCCCCCACGCTCAAGCTTCATGATCCCATGTCTGATGTTGGGCTCCAGAAACAGGGTCCAACATCCATATCCATTAGAGATTGCATTCCTCAAAAGATTTCAGAAGAATAAATTAGATGCATAATTTGCAAAGTTCATAGAAAAGCTGAAGACTTTGTAAATAAACTTGTCTTTTGTGGAGGTGTTGGAACACATCCCTAAGTACGTGAAGTTCCTTAAAGATATGCTATCAAACAAGTGGATGAAAGCTACAGTTCCATCATCACCAACTACATGCCTTCAAAATTGAAGCATATAGGGAGTTTTATGATCCCTTGTGTTGTTTGTGATTTAAAGTTCGCTGAATGCTTCTGTGACTTAAGTACAAGTATTAATATTTTTCTTTTGTCAAATTTTATGGAACTGGGGCTCGACGAGCTTAAGCCAACTTCTATGTTGAATCAGTTGGTAGATTAATCGATTAAGAAACTATTTGGTATGATGAATGATGTCATTTTCAAAGTGGATAAGTTCATTATTATGGTGGACTTCGTGGTACTAGACTTTAAAGATGATTGGAGTTGTCCACTCCCTATTGGCAAGCCTTTCATGAATACGGGGTGAGCTTTGATTGGTGTTCATGAAGGCAAAACTATCTTTCAAATTTGTGATGATCAAGTAGAGTTTAAGATGAAAAAAATGTCTTAAAGAATCCAAAGGAAAGTAGCTCTTGCCTGAAGATAGGCATTATAGATGATTGTATTAAAGAGCAAGAGGAGAGCTGCAATGAAGAAGATAGTTTTGAGGGTGCTGAAATTGAAGAAGAAGGAGAGAAGGAGGAGTTAGGTGTTCAATCTAATCAAAATATATTAGTGAGTGCGAAAGCACCCATGCCAGGACCCTCCATTGTAAAGCCACCAACTCTTGAGTTAAAGCCTTTACCTAAGCACCTTAGGTGTACTTTTTTAGGTGAGGGCTAAACTTCACCCATAATTATTTCAAACTAGTTGGATGGGGAATAAGAGAGGAAGGACATAAGAGGAATAATTCCTAATGTAGTCATGCATAGAATTAACTTTTAGGAAGAGAGTAAAGCAATAAGGGAAATACAATGAAGGTTAAACCCTCATATGAAAGAAATGGTTAAGAAAGAGGTCATAAAGTTGTTAGATATGGGTATCCTCTACTTGATTTTGAATAGTGAATGGGGGTCAACCCAATGTAACATGTACCTAAGAAAGGAGGTATGACAGTAATGGAGAGTGAAAGTGGTCAAATGATTTCAACTCGAACAATCATAAGTAGAGAGTTTGCATTGATTATTGGAAGCTCAATAAGGTGACTAAAAAGGATCATTCTCCTCTTTCATTTATGGATCAAATGATTGAAAAGTGGTTGGCCATGCATTCTACTATTTCCTTGATGGATATTCAAGTAATAATCAAATTATTATCAGTCCAAAAGATCAGGGAAAGACTATAGTTACTCGTCCTTATGGAACTTTTTCCTATAGACAAATTCCTTTTAGTCTATGTAATGCTTTAGCTACTTTTAAAGGTGTATGGTGTCTATTGAAAATATGATTGAGTAAATAATGGAAATATTTATGACTGATTTTTTAATTTTTGGAGACCCTTTTGAGCATTACTTGACAAATTTGGATAGAGTTCTTTAAAGATATAAAGAGTCACACTTGGTTTAAAACTAGGAGAAATGTCACTTCATGGCGCACGAGGGAGTAGTATAAGAACACAAGATATTGTACCAAGGTATAAAATGGATAGAGCTAAGATGGAGTTCATTAAGAAGCTTCCACCACCAATTAATGTTAAAGTCATTCGAGTGCTTTTAGGGCATGCTAAATTTTATCGCGGCTTCAATTACTTCTCTTTAATTGCTATACCTCTTACCAATCTTTTAGTCGAAGATATGCCTTTCATATTTGATGATACTTCTTTATTTGCTTTTAACTGATTAAAGGAGACACTAATTTTAGCACTGATCTTAACGTTACTGGATTAGTCATTACTGTTTGAAGTAATGTATGATGTTAATGATCAAGTTATGAGTTGTGTGTTGGGATAACAGAAGGATAAAAGGCTGCATGTAGCTCATTATGCAATCAAAACATAAATGGGGGCCCAACTCAATTACACTACTACTAAAAAAGAGTTGCTAGCAGTGGTATTCTCATGTAACAATTTTCGGTCTTACCTCTCAGGATTTAAGGTGATCATCTTTACCGATCACGTAGCACTATTATCTTTTCGCCAAGAAAGACACGTAACTGAGGCTTATCTGATGGGTGTTTCTTTTACAAGAATTTGATATTGAGATTGGAGACAAAAAGGGAGTAGAAAATGTGGTAACTAATCCCTTATCACTTATTAAAGGAGAGGCAAAATGAGGACATTAATGAATGGTTCCCTAATGAAACCTTGATGTTGCTAAACCACCTTGTGGTACCATGGTATGCTGATATAACAAATTATGTTGCAGTTGGTATCCTTCCATTTGATTTTTCTTATTAATAGCAAAAACGGTTCTTGTATGAGTGTACTCATATTTATGGGATAAATCAATACTATATAAAATCTGTGTTGATGGATTAATACAAAAATCTGTTCCAGAGGAAGAAATGTTAGACATACTAATACATTGTCATGAATCTATCTATGCATGGCATTATGGAGTTTGCAAGGTGGCACGAGTACTGAAATGTAAATTTGTTTAAGGATTCTTGAGATTTTGTTACACAATGTTATAGATGTCAAAGAGCGGGGAGCATATTTAAGAAAGATGAAATGCCATTGTCTAACATTCTAGAAATGGAAGTGTTCGACATTTGGGGCCTAGACTTCATAGGACCATTCCTATAATTGGAAACCACTTACATTTTAGTCAGAGTGGACTATGTATCACGATGGGCTGGTGACTTCAACTATTAATGGAAAGGTGAAGCAGAAATATATTAGGAGATTATTCAAAAGATTTGGGGTGCCACGGGCTATAATTAGTGAATGAGGAACATAATTTTGTAATACATATTTTGATGCTCTTCTTAGAAGATATGAAGTCTATCATCATGTTACCACTATTTACTGCCTACAAATAAGTGGAAAAGTGGAGGTTGTTAACCGC
Organism: Erythroxylum longipes; assembly: GCA_027563885.1. Lineage (NCBI taxonomy): Eukaryota > Viridiplantae > Streptophyta > Magnoliopsida > Malpighiales > Erythroxylaceae > Erythroxylum > Erythroxylum longipes. The sequence continues at coordinate 27,061,823 of JAOQMS010000179.1, forward strand.
AAGCTGAAAAGAATATGGCAGAAGATGGTAAAGAGTTCAAAAAAGATAAATCCATGATAAATGCATAACAAAACAAATTTCTTTCCATTACTGCTAGACTCACACTTATCAATTTAGTCCTCAATAGTTTACACATTCATTGGTTAGCTCATATTGTATTGCTAAAGAAAGTCAAAATGGAAATTGAAAGAATTGTTAAAGTATGGTCTAGAAAAGCAGAGAATTCCAAAAGTGCCAAAGTAAAATGGAGTGAACTCACCATTCCAAAGAAGTAAGGTGGCTTAGGAATCATCCCCATTTCACTTATACAAAAATGTAATTTTGAGCAAGAGAGTATGAGACTATATATAGACAAGAAAGCCCTCTGGATCAAATGTATGCATGAAAATCACCTCAAAACCTAAACTTCTGGCAAATAACTAACTCAAGAGATTCTTCTTGGACTTTCAATCAATTATTGAACTTAAGAAGCATAATTTATCCCAAGATCAAACACAAACTAGGAAATGTAGTAAACATATGGTTTTGGTATGACAATTGGTCTGATTCTAGGCCTCTCATACCAAGGAATGAGATCATTTACTTGAGGAATAGAATCCCTCTAGACACTAAAGTATCCTAATTTATTCAAAATGGAGATCGGTATAGGAATTTTATAGGTTTATCTCTACTTGCTGAATATTTACCTCAATACCTAAGGGGTATATAGAAGATAGAATAATATAGACTCTTAGTCTGAATGGGATATTCATAAATAACTCCTGTCATAAGATATTTACAAGTAGTTTTAGTAAAGTCCCTTGGCATGAACTACTTTGGAAGCAATCTCTCAATCCCAAAGCTTCCCTAATCATTTATCTTATGATTAAAAACAAAATTAAAACCAAGAGCAGATGTTTTGGCACCTATGACTCCATTTGTGTCTTATTTTAGGAAGCTAAGCTATATAAGAACCACCTATATTTTATTTGTAGATACGTCAAAGAAGTATTGAGTAGAATGCCACCAATAGGTGCCATGCTACTTAACATTAGTGCAACAGGGAGCCAACAGGGACCCATGATCTAGGATAGGGGCAAACTAGGAGCCAATACCTATGTTCTAGAACAATAGACAATAGGGAGCTAACAAGGACCTATGTTTTAGAACAGGGGGAAACAAGGAGCCAATAAGGACTTGTGTTCAACTTATGTTCTATAATGGATTTTTTTTTTGTTCCCTATTTTGGCGAGAGTAATACAAGAACAACATGGGGTTGTGTTAGAATTATATTGATAGTAATTTTTACAAAAAAGAAGCTAAGAGGGGTGTAAGGACATATGATACCAATAAAGGTTGTATTTAACTAAATTTATATGGTTTCATAAAGAAAAAGACAAGGAAAAAGAAGTAACTAAAGGGGACATTTTTAGGAGGACCAGAAATTTATTCCAAGTTTGTGGCTCAAGAGCACATAAAAAAGGAGTAGCAATCTTGGAGAAAAGCAAGACTTTATCACAATCGATCAAGAAACAATAAGATTCAAGCCATAACATCTCACTTTTTATCTTGTTATTTATTTATTTTTTATTGGTTTTCTTTGCTTTATTATGAACAAAATTGAAATATAGATCTAGATGTTATAAACCTTAGAATTTATGTTTTGAATTGATCTCTCTGGTCTAATGAAAGATTCTTATTTTCTTAAAAATTGTTCTTATTAATATATTATGTTGAATTTATGGAATTAGAGTTGAAAATTGAATAGTTATATTCAAACATTGAGATTATTACAATGATGTGTATTTTTATATCATAATAAGAATATAAGGGTTGGATGGGTTTCTCAAGAGAGAACTCCCTGATGTTTCTTAGTTATAGTAGAACCGATCATGAGAATTTATAAAGTGAGCTAATACCTTCTTAGATTGTTTTGATTAGAAAGGGATTTTAATCAAATCAATTAAAGGACAAAGACTGTGTTGCTTGAAAGAGAAGAAGGTTATATCTTATGAATTCTTATCGGTCTAAGTAATTAGAGTTAACGTTAAATCAAGAAAAATTAAAAGCATAGTAAAGTTTTAAGGGATTCTACATATAATTCTTATCTATTTGTTGATTTCTTTATTCTCATCTATTATTTTGGCTAATTTACTCTTATTTCTTATTTTAATTTTGTTTATTCTCTTTAAATCAGTCATTCATTTAGTTAAATTAGATAATAGAAAGATGGTAATCACTAATAGTTATACTCCTAAGAGGACTGATCTATACTCGCTAATATTAGCTATAACTATATGGTATGCTTATGATTAAAACATAATCACAATACAATAGGAAAAGATAAAGGAGAGATAGCGATGGAGAAGGAACAGTGGCCAGAGATGAACACCATATTTTTCAACATTTATGGATCTATGGTTAAAACTCTAAATTCCTAAATTTTAGGATATTAAGGTCTTTAAGAGTCATGATTTATATGATTCCCTAATACAAATAAGGTCAGGTCAATAAAATTGACAAAAAATAAAAAATATATCAATTTATGATTTGAATATTATAAATTTTCAAATATTAGAATCTTTTTAAAATACTTAAAATATTAGTTTATTTTAAAATTTATGAAAATTTTAATAGATAAATTGTACTTTTCGTCTTGCTTTAAATTATTAGTTAAAAATGTTAGAGTAGTGCTCTAAAGGCAATCACCTTTAGCACTTTTATACAAACTTTGTTTTGATTAATAAAGCGAAAGGCAATTTTTTATTTATTTGATGTTCGTTTATTTATGAATTGATGTCGATCTTAAATTGAATTAATGAAGTCCATGATACAAAACATAACATGAAGGAAACCATGATGAGATCATGATAATGAGACTACAATCATGTGTAACTATGTTATTATCTAAATAATCCCTAGTTATACGATTAATAAGATAGGATAATATTAATCCGGATATACTAGCACATATTATACTCCTTGATTTGATCAAGCAGTGGATCTCGCAAACTGTAAGCATGACATTTTTAGAGTTAACATGTGGATGCTTACTAAGAGTAGTAAGTACAGCAGATGACTTGCTATGAGATTATTATATGGATGATTTATCAAATGTCAATGATTAATCTCATCATAGCAATGGTGCAAATATCCTTAAACTTGAGGTACTCAAGGATATCTTG
>JAOQMS010000179.1:27065086-27091461 GCA_027563885.1 Erythroxylum longipes
ACACAAGCACATTTTTCACAAAATCACATTTATTCACACTTAAACTGGGAAATGTCATGAATGCATGTACAATCATTTACATGTGCAAAAATTCACTAGTCACTATTCATGTGTATATATGAATGCATGAATATGTCAATACACTTTTAGGTAGTCCTAACCCGTTCCAATTTACTAAATTACCCTTCCCATAAGTGAGGGGATGTTACAGGTGTTATACCTCTGGTATTAGATACAAAGGCGATTGGCTTTAGTGCAAGTGGGAGATTGTTAGAGTAATGTACTAAAGGCAATCACCTTTAGCACTTTTGTACAAACTTTATTTTGATTAATAAAGCAAAAGGTAATTTTTCATTTATTTGATGTTCATTTATTTATGAATTGATGTCGATCTTAAATCGAATTAATGAAGTCCATGATAGAAAACATAAGACGAAGGAAATCATGATAATGAGATTCCTATCATATGCAATTATGTTAGTATCTAAATAATCCTTAGTCATAGGATTAATAATACAGGACATTACTAATCCGGACAGACTAACACATGTTATACTCCTTGATTTGATCAAACAATGGATCTCACAAACTGTAAGCATAAGATGTTTAGAGTTAGCATGTGGATGCGTACTGAGAGTAGTAAGTACATCAGATGACCCGCTATGAGATTATCATATAGATGATCCATCAAATGTCAATGATTAATCTCTTCATAACAATGGTGCAAATATCCTTAGACTTGAGGTACTCAAGGATATCTTGGATACTGATCCTGTGTTTTTACATCATTCTTTGTTACCTCAAGACGAGGTCACTCTTAGGGTAGTGATTAGGTATAGCTATTGGTATTCGAAAATAATTAGGTAACCAATAAATGATTCACCACTCCTGATAGAATGAGATAATACCCACGATCTCTTGTCGAGGTAATTTCCCAGGAGTCTCTGGTCAGAGCAGTTATATTTCATGAAGAGAGTCTTAAATGACACATGGAGTAATGAGATCTTAGGACAAGAACTAACATCACTTGGACTAGATGTGACGTAGTTAGTCTAGTGGGAGTTGACATATAGCTCATACTTCGAACCAAATGGGGTATAGAATGGTGAAGGGATGAATTGCATATTAATTGTTTATGGAAGGGTTTGTAAGTCAAAAAATTAACTATTGAAGAATTCGTGTGTTAATCCAATTATATTCTGGTAAATTGACATCATGAAACCCTTCATGATTTGCTTGAGCTAAGAATTAATTCAAGAAAATCATGTAAGGTTTCATAATTTCAATTTACCGGAATATAAGTGGATTAATACACGAAAACTATCAATGATTTGCTTGAATTAAGAGTTAATTCAAGTGCTCAAAATAATAGGGAACCTAAGGGTCACACGCGTAAAAGATTGGATGAAAAATAAAGTGTGCATGGCTATCAATGAAGTAGGCCCCGATCCTGGCTCATAGGTTACGATCGTGACCAAAGGCTCGACAGATGATACATAAGTGAGTTCTTCACTTATGTACACAAGGACTAACAAGTTAATACACAATTAAATTAGAGGATAAGGGGTCCAAAAGTGTTCAGGAGTTAGAGAGAAGTAGTCTTGAGTCTTGTTCATGCGTTTTATGCAATTATTGCATGAATCTAATTGCATGTAACATAATCTTGATCTATCTCTCTATTTGAGCATCTACTTGAACTCATCTAGTTTAATACTCTAACCACCCTTATACACTGCTTCTTCTTCATCCTTGCGTGTTCTTGAATGATCAAGGAAAGTGCTTGGTGTTTGCTACAAGGAGAAGATCAAAGAAAGGAGGAGCATTATCAAAGGTACAAGTGTTGAAGTTTCATATTCTTATAATCTATGTATATATGCATCTAAAATTCTGGAATTTTGGGATGTCATAGAATAGGAATTTAGATTTCAACACTCTGCTGCCTTGTTGTACATGTGATGCATGAATCTATGGCTGCTTAACAAAAAAATCTACATGTTATTTTTTTAAAAATTATAATTGCGAACCTTATTAAACTTATTCTATTTTGAGCCTTGAATAATGAAGTCTTGATTTATCGTTTCTAGATATAGAATAATATTTATTTACTTACTTTTTTCTTTATTTTTTTTTTGATTTTGATTTTTCATTTATATAGCTATTTGTTTACCTATTTTGTTATGACGTTTTTGATCCATTTTCAAAACTTTTTTTATAAGCCTACAAAAAATAATCTTTCTTTTAATTTTGGGATAAAGTTTCATATTTAATTGACTCTTTGATAAAATTGCCCTTATCTCTAATTTGAATAGGAAAAATTCATATGATCAAGCCTCCGTTGAATTGTCTGCTTTCTTTCGACCGACTTGTACATTTAAGTGTAATGATTAAAAAGTATACTCGTCTAGTGCCAAAAAGTCTGCTAATGGGCGGTCTAATATCCTTCTACTATATAGAATAGGTTACTAAAAACTAAAAGCATTTGTGTATAGGTACCGTCCTCCTCACCCAGTCGTTGAAACCAAGAAAACGAACGTCGGCTGCTTATCGAGAATACAAGCAAAGGAATGACCACCGCAGCAGCTATTGTTACCTAAGAACAAATAACAATGGAAGAAAGCTAGAACGAATGTAATACGCAGTATCAACTTTAGCTTTATTAAACCTTGGATCCATCTTCCAAAATTTCACGCAATCCAATAATAAAACAAAAAACTATTACGAGTTGTACCTTCATAAATCGGAATAAGATCTTTTATATTAATTATACTATTTTTATTATAGAATACTAAATTTTATCGACAGATTTATATAAATATATGAATAAGATTTAATATAACAAAGTTAAAATAAAGTAAGGGAAATAAAAGATTTGATAAGCTCAAATTTTGTATTTTGTTAGGATAACGTCGTTGTTTCGTGTAGAAGCTACTTTTGATACATTTAATAGTGTCTGTTTTAGTCAATCTTTACATTATTTTGGTGATTAGTATAATATTCTATTTCATGTTTCCATCCTTTTCTGCTACACTCGCGATTAGGTAAATCGTTTGGAGTACTGAACAATAAATGGAATATTCCAACGTCCTCCTTTTTAACTTGCACGTTTCCTTGAAAATGAATGCTCGATGAATAAATGAAATCCGAAATGTAAGCCATCTTTCACCAAAATTAAGCTTGGAATCCCCATTGGCAGCCCATAAAAATGAATCAGTGCGGAGTTTGGAGGATGCTTATAACGATGTTGTTGCTAGCAACTGCAAGGGTAGTGATGGCTCTTCATACAAGTAAAAGTATACCAACCACACTCGAAGGACCTTTTGAGCCTTTCACTCGCAGTTTTGACAGTTCGCTACGTAGAGGGAGTGATGACTTGCCCATGAACCATCCACGCCTTAAGAAGAATGTCACTTCCAACTTCCCGGAGCAGATAGCACTAGCACTCTCTTCTCAAACGTCTATGTGGGTTTCTTGGGTCACTGGTAGTTTACTATTTCTTGTTTGATCATCCCTTGTGTTGTCTCGATTATGTTGCTACTTGGTTTGGTGGATTTTTTGTTATTCTTTTCCTAGAGTTGTTGTTTGGATTTTTTCAGGGGACGCACAGATTGGTTTTAATGTCACTCCTCTTTACCCCGCTTCTGTGGCAAGTGAGGTATGGTATGGTAAAGAAAGTGGGATATATACAAGTAAACAGAGAGGTAATTCGAGTGTTTACAGTCAGTTGTATCCGTTTGAGGGACTTCAGAACTACACCTCTGCTATCATTCACCACGTGAGGATTGTTGGTAATTATATAAACCTCAACCTTTTAACTATAAAATACTTGGGCTCCAAAGCAGTTGATCAATCCTATGGGACGAGTGAAAACTAAACTCTTAAGATCTAAATAGATAGAAGAATTCTTCCATAACTTTTCACTTAAGTGGATGATTGAGAGGTGGGGTTCTTCAATCTCCATTCATTATGGCAACAAGTTTATTCTGTTAATGATTAAAGAGTTAGTTCTGACAAACACGGTGATGAATAGTTGGTAATCTTTTTTCATCTGACTATTTTAGCTTTTCCTTTTATGCAAGATTAAATAATCTATCTTGTGCTTAAAGTATGTCATCTTGAACATTCTTTTACTAATAAAATCAAGGTTAAGGTCATTGATACACTTCCCATAGTAGCCTTTATTGCAACGTAGTTGCTTATGTGTAGTGGAAGGTGATCATGTTGGTTAAATCTTCCTGAATTTTATGGTACAAGCAATTGATGGCTTAGTGTTTTGTTTTCCAGAATGAAGCAATTGATGGCAGCGGTGTGGAAACTAAATGCTGCGAACTGTGTATCAAAGATTAATGTTTCAATTTTTATGTGATTAATGTGTCTATTTCAACTTCAAGTTGTACCCCTCATTTACCATCAATGGTTTTCTATTTGATGAGTCTTTCCCCTTGCAGATCTTGAACCTGGGACAAAATACTATTACAGGTGTGGAGATAGCTCGATCCCATCAATGAGTGAAGAACGCACCTTTAAAATGTTACCATTGCCTAGGCCTGATTCATATCCTCGTAGAATAGCAGTTATTGGAGATCTAGGTTTGACAAGCAATTCATCAACCACCATAGACCATGTGATCTTTAATGATCCGTCACTGATTTTAATGGTTGGAGATTTAACATATGCAAATCAATATCTTACAACTGGTGGGAAGGGTGCTTCATGCTTCTCATGTGCTTTCCCCGATGCACCTATAAGAGAGACATATCAACCCCGCTGGGATGGCTGGGGAAGGTAACATTTCTATTGGAATCCTTGGGGGATCAAGTTTTGACTAGGGATAGGAATGAGGTAAATAGATTAACAAAATTCGGTACTTGTAAATTTTATCATATTAACAAAACCGGATGCTTGTAAGTTTTGTATCTTTATTTTTGCCGATACAAATTGGTGGTATACTGATGCATTTTTTACACTCTAGTGGTGCTTCAAAATTGATATCTCATTGTAGTTAAAACAACTGGCTATCCGGGCTTGTCACTAACACTACTTTTCAAAAGTTCAGGTTCATGGAGCCACTGATTTCAAAAGTTCCTATGATGGTCATTGAGGGAAACCATGAAATTGAACCTCAAGTTTCTAGTATAACTTTCAAATCATATTCAACTAGGTTTGCTTTTCCATCAGAAGAGTCTGGCTCCAACAGTAACTTCTACTATTCTTTTGATGCTGGAGGTGTACACTTTATCATGTTGGGAGCATATGTTGACTACAACGTTACCGGTTTGTCATTTCATTTCTTCATATTGCCATTTGAAAATTGAATTTACGTGATTCAGGAATTTTAAGTTACTATGTTGTGTAGCTCACTTTCAAAATCCATTGCAGCTTTTAAAGTAAGCTACATTACTATTAATTCCAGGTGCTCAGTATGATTGGCTAAAGAAAGATCTATACCAAGTGGATCGTACTAAGATCCCTTGGCTTGTAGCTGCATGGCATCCACCTTGGTACAATAGTTATTCCTCACATTATCAAGAATTTGAATGTATGAGGCAGGAAATGGAAGCGCTTCTTTATCAATATCATGTTGACATTGTTTTCTCTGGACATGTAAGTTGGACCTCTCGCCAGTTAAAAGAACATTGATCGTTTTCATATGCAGCTTTCTTTTAAAGTGGTGTCATGCAGTAAAAGAAACAGTTTCTGGATTAATTTCACAAAAGCTAATGAAGGAAGTTGATGTGACTATTACAGAGTTTAATCACATGGTTTGAAGCGTAAATTGCTACATTCTGGATTTTTGTAGTTCTTGAACTTCTGAAAGAAATTGATGTAGGACAAATAGAAAAAGTACTAACTTGTAGCTACAACTCACACAATTAGTAATAGGCTGCTGGAATATCAAGTTTTAGGTTTGGATTTCAATTTGGTAGCTGGGATTTTTGTGGCTTTGATTGTTGGAAATTTAGGCATAGGATTTTGGGATTTAATATGGCTGGAATCTAAGATTTTGGTTGCTGGAATTTCAGGTTAGAATTGCTGGAATTTAGTGAGGAATACAAAGAATGGAGGTAGGAAATTAGGAATCACTCCTAGTGTTTGAGAATCACTCATAGAAGAAAGTATTACACACTCTAGTTAAAAAATCAAGTTTGTAAAAAAATTTCATATTGTTATTCTTGAAGGGCTAAATATACACATTTTTATAGCAGGTTGTTAGAATCGTACTCTAGTAGAAAAGGATTCCTAACAAATTTCAATCTTATTCTAATATAGATTTAAGTCCTAAAAAACTAGGATAACCTATCTATAGAATAGCATATTTAATTCACCACTACTTCTTATCTAATAGGAAATCGTAACATAATCTAAATTTCAGCTCTTTTCTTTTTCCTTAACTCAATTTCAATCCTCATCTCACCAAGTTAAGGCTTGTGGTTGACTAATTTTTTCTCTTTTGTTTCTTCTATAGACTTTAAGCTCTTTTATATCAATTCCCCCCGAACTTGTTTGAAGTCTTCCTCGACATAGAAAGTGATAAATATTGATTATATAAGTCTGGATTCAACTTCTAAAATTTAGATTCTAAAATTCTAGTGCTGTCAGAAATCGGTCTTCTTTTCCACTTGACAAGAAATTGTTGATATTCTCCATCTCTCATGGCAATAATGTGTTCATCAAGAATATCAACTATCTCCTCTTTAAGATGAGGAATTGTTAGAATTCTCCCAAATTGACGAGGAGATTGTCTATCATCATATCCACGATAAATAGTTAAGTCCACCAAAGATAGGACTAATTCATATGTCACTTGGTAATTCCAAAACATAAATATTAACACTTATTTTCTTGATTGTTTTATAAGGTCCAATACTCCGTGAATAAAGTTTCTTATATTTCCCTTTCAGAAAATACTCTGGAAAAATCCTAACCATCACCATGTCCCTTTTATTGAGTTCTACCAATCGACTATGTTGATCATCATATTCTTTATAAGATAAGTTGCTGGTTGTTATCTTTTGTCGTACCTCATCAAAAATGTCCCTCATGTTTGCGTAAAACCTTTAGCTTCAACTTGTGTTGTTTATGGTAAAGGAACTGGGTAAATAGGCTTCGTTGCTTGAATTCCTGAGAATGTCTTAAAAGGAGTTTTACCAATTGACCTATTTATAAAACTGTTGTATCCAAATTTTGCCATAGGAAGAATTAGGTCCTAATTTTTTTCACTGTCTCAAATCAAACATCTTAATAAGTCTCTCAAGCTTCTCTTCACATCTTCGTTTGTCCATCAATTTGGAGATGGAAAGAATTAGAAATTGAAGCTTAGTGTTCATTAGTTTTCATAGAGTTCTCCAGAAACAACTCATAAACTTCACGTCATCATCAGAAATGATTGTTAAAGGTAATCCATGTAGATGTAAAACTTCTTTGAAGAAGAGTTTAGCAATATGGACAGCATCATAAGGCTTGGATCATGGAAAGAAATTACTCATCTTGAAATACCTATCCACCACTACGAAAACAGAATCATAGCCTCTTATAGTTTTAGGAATTCCTAAGACAAAATCCATAATTAAATACTGCCATAGTTCATGAGGCATGGGCAGTGGCATGTATAATCTACAATTTCATTTCTTTCTTTTAGTTAATTGACATGTTCGACATTGTCATATGACCTTAGACACTTCCCACTTTAAAGAACATCAACAAAAGTGATCTTTAACCATTACGATGGTTTTATCTCTTCCAAAGTGTCTTGGTGCCCCTCCTCAATGTAATTATCAAATAACATACTCCTTTATAGAAGTATTGGGTAGGCAAAGTCGATTTCCTTTGAAAAGTAGTCGTCATGGATCATGAAAGGAAAGTATTGGTGTCTTTGTCCAGATGTAATTTCCGAATAGATCATCCCAAAATCTTGATTTGAGACATATTCTCTTTTTATTTTATTGAACGCTACAACTTTTACTGCCAAAGTGTTAAACAAATAGCTCTTTTTACTCAATACATCTGTTGCGTATGCTTAATAACCAAATTAAATTGCTTCACAAATTCACTCCATAAGGTGTGCCTTTTGTTCAAGTTCTTATGAGACTTGAAATGTTTAAGAGATTCATGATCTAAATATAGAATAAACTCCTTGTATGAGAGATAATGACATTAATTGTAAAGAGCATGTACGACTGTATAAAATTCCTTTTAATAGGTCAAGTATCGTTGTTTCTCTTCTCTTAAACTTCTCACTGAAGTAAGCAATGAGATGTCCCTCTTGGTTAAGTATGCCTCCAATTCCCACATGATATGTGTCACAAGTAACTTCAAATACCTTAGAAAAATCTGGAAGTTGTAAACTAAGAGATTCAGTCATTTGTTTCTTGATTTCTTCAAATGCTTTAGTTGTTGCCTTCAAGTAACTTGTCCTTCTTCTTGCAATTAGTAATAGATGCCATTATGGTGCTGAAATTACAAATAAATCACCTATAAAATGTTGCTAGACTATGGAAACTTCGTGTCTTATGTACATCTTTTCAAATAGGCCAATTAAGGGTGACCTTAATCTTCTCAGGATTCATCTCCACACCATAATAGGATATAATAAAACCTAAAAATAAAACACTTGATTGCATGAAAGAACACTTCTTTAAGTTTATATAAAGTTTCTCTTGCTTCAAAACTCTCAAAACTTGTAGATGTAATAGGTGGTCTTCTTTAGTCTTGTTGTATATTAATATATCATCAAAAGATACCATAAGAAATCTACCCATAAGTGGTCGAAACACTTGATTCAGCACTCTCATAAAAGTGTTAGGTGCATTAGAGAGTCCAAATGGCATCACCAACTATTCATAAAGTCCATCTTTAGTCTTAAAAGCCATTTTCTATCCATCTCCAGGTCTGATTCTAATTTGATGGTACTCACTTCGTATGTCTATTTAGGTAAAGATAGTAGCTTCAGTAAACATTTCTAACTTGTAATCAAGGCTAGGTATATCTCATTTATCGCCTGACAATTAATACACATTCGTCAACTTTCATCTTGTTTAGGAGTCAATAGTGTCGAAACTACACATGAATTAAGACTTGCTTGAATAAATCCTTTTTTCAGCAACTGTTTTACTTTCTAGAATTTTCAAGTTTGTGTCATTTGTTCATGTTCATATTAGAGGGAAATTAGATCTTAAGGCTCTAAAATGTGTGTTTTTGGGTTATTCTTCAACTCAAAAAGGATATAGTGTTACCATCCTTCATCAAAACAACTCTCTGTCTCCATAAATTTCACATTCAATGACCAAGATTCTTATTTCAACAATCCTTGTCCTCAGGGGGAGGATTCAATTAGGGAAGACAATGGAAGTTTTGGCTTGATCTGATTCCTTTGTCCAATTCTATAGCACCAACCTTACCTTTTCATTCATCCTGTTGAAACCATATGTCAGAACAACCATCTAACCCTATTCGTGAACAACCCATATTTGAACCCTTTCTTTAAGAACAAAGTGAAACACAAGAAAAACTTGATTCTACCCTTGGAGATTTGAGATTTCGCAAAGACAAGGTGTTCACAAGAAAAAAGGCGGCTGTTCCTAAACCTACAGTCCAAGATCTCTTGAGTTTAGAGTTCTCAAAAACTTTTTAAAACTGAATTCATGATCTTTTCTTTATTAACGTGAATACCTTAAATACATAATAGAGAGATAGCATACCCTGACCCTCATGGAAACTCTAGAGATTCAAATCTCCTAAAATCAAGGAAAATCAAGACCTTAGCTGGAAACATAAAATTAGCTTAACAGAATTAAAAATATTCCTTAACTATAGCAATAGATTCCGAAATATTATTGACTCATTTAATCTCTTGCTGTCACTTCAGCCTTCTGCTGATGTGGCTTGAACTTTCCATGGGTGAATCTTTGATAGACAAGTGGACTTCTATCATTTCTTCCTCCCTCAAAATTCTGCTTGTTCTCAAACAGAAAATGAGGATATCACTCTTTTATTGCTTCAGATTCCCAAGAGGCTTCAGCTGGTGAAGAATGCTGCCAGTGAATTAAAACTTCCTGGTTAGGGTGATCACCACGGTGATCCAGAATTTGTTGTGGTTGGTGCTGTGTTGCTTCAAGGAAATGTAATGGTAATGCTGGTTCTATCTTTTCTTCCCCTTCATGAAATGTTTTCAGAAAGGAGGCATGGAATACATGATGAATTCTCGTTGTTTGGGGTAAGTCCAACTTGTAAGCCATGGTTCCTATTCGCTATAGGATGGGAAAGGATCCGTAAAATTTAGGCAGCAACTTGGAATGATAGTGAGCTAAGGTTGGAGACGAAGTAGAACCTTATCACCGATTTTGTATTCCACATGGCGATGCTTTGAATCATAAATAGCCTTCATTTTATGTTCTGCACGAAGCAAATTTTGTTGCAGCTTTTGCAGCATTACATCTCATGAAGAAAGGGCACGATCTACTAAATCAAGTTTAGAGATACCAGGATAATAAGAAAGCAACAGCGGTGGAGGGCGTCCATAGACCACCTCAAAAGGAGTAGTCTTTAAAGAGGAATGAAAGCTTGTGTTGTGCGAGTATTCTGCCCAAGCCAACCACAACATCCATTTAGTAGGCATGCTACTAGTAAAGCACCGTAGGTACATCTCTATGGTTCGGTTGACGACTTCCGATTGACCATCCGATTGTGGATGGTAGGCAGAAGTGAAACACAACTCAGTTCTGCAGAGACGAAAAAGTTCTTTCCAGAAGTTGCTTGTAAAAGTAACATCTCTGTCACTTACTATGGTCTCCGGCAAGCCATGTAATTTAAAGATGTTATCAAAGAAAATACGAGCAACACTTACAGTGGAATAAGGATGTGACAGTGGCAATAGATGGCAGTATTTAGAGAACCTATCAACCACTACCAAGATGACATTTTTTCCATGCGAAATTGGTAAGCCTTCAACAAACTCTAAGGATATGTTAGCCCATATTTGCTGTGGAATTGGCAATGGCTGAAGCAAACCGGCTGGTTGTAAGGACTCTACCTTGTGACGTTGGCAAGTTGTACAAGTTCTCACAAACTCTTGTACAGTTCGTTTCATTCCCACCCAATGGAAGTCTTTGGCAATGCGAAACAAGGTTTTTTGATAACCTTCATGGCCTTGATTATGCAGGGCTGATAACACCATGTGTATGGAGGGAGAGTTGGCTAGTAAATGGACTTGATTCTTGTAAAAGAGAAGTCCTTGTTTGAAACTCCTTTCTTTGCTGCTATTCCTTGTTGTACATCGCCAAGTAATTGTTGTAAGGCAGAATTGTTTTGCTGTTCATGGCCTATAGCATCAAACAAGCTTAATTGTGGCATAGAAACTGCAAGTAGGACTGCTCCATCAGAATTTCTTCTTGACAAGGCGTCGGCAGCAACGTTATGAAGTCTAGCTTTGTACTCCCTGGAAAAAGTATAGCCCATGATTTTTCCTAGCCAATTTTGTTAAGAAGGTGTGAGAATACGTTATTCTAGCAAAAATTTCAAGTTGAAATGATCTGTTCGAACCACAAATTTTACTCCCCATAAGTATGGTCTTCAATGTTTGATGGCTTTAACTAGGCCGATTAGTTCCTTCTCATATGCTGGAAGATGTTTATGCTTAATTGCCAATGGGCCACAGAAAAAAGCAATAGGTTTTCCCTGCTACATTAGAACTGCCCCTATTCCTGTATCAGAAGCATCACACTCGATTAAAAGAATATCAAAAAAATCAAGAAGTGATAGCATCGGAGAGGTAGTCATGACTTCCTTTAAGTGGATGAAAGCTTGCTCGAATTGGTCTATCCAATGGAAATTATTTTTGCGGAGCATGGCAGTGAGTGGTGCAGCAATGGACCCATAATTGTGAATAAATTTACGATAATAACCGGTAAGACCCAAGAATCCCCGCAATTCACAAATGGTGGAAGGCTTGGGCCAATTATTCATTGCGACAATCTTACTAGGGTCTGCTACAACTCCTTCAACTGAGATTATATGGCCCAAGTATGTAATTTGAGTTTGACAGAAGGAGCATTTTGATTGTTTGAGGACAAGATGATGGGATGACAATAATTGGAAGACTGTATGCAAGTGATGAACTTGTTCTGCCCAAGTTTTGCTATAGACAAGTATATCACCAAAAAACACAAGTACAAACTTTCTTAAGCATGGCTGAAATACCTCATTCATCAATACTTGGAAGGTTGAAAGAGCATTAGTGAGCCCAAAAGGCATAACGAGGAACTCAAAGTGGTCGTTGTGTGTTCGGAAAGCACTTTTCTCCACATCGGTGGCCCACATGCGCACTTGATGATACCCAGAATGTAAATCAAGTTTAGAAAAATATGTTGCCCCAAACAATTCTTCTAACAATTCGTCAATCACTGGTATCAAAAATTTGTCTTTAATGGTTTTAGCATTCAACTCTCTGTAATCTACACAGAGCCTCCAAGTCCTGTTGGCTTCAGGAATGAGTATACTAGTGAAGAAAAAGAAGATTGACTAGGCCGAATGACTCCTTACTACAGCATCGCTACACATTGTTTTTCAATCTCATCTTTTTGGGCATGTGGGTATCGGTATGGACGGACCACCACCGGTTTTGAGCCGAGTTCCAAGAGGATCCTATGATCACAGCCTCAAGAAGGTGGAAGTCCAGATGGCTCCTTAAAAATCGCAGCAAACTCACGAAGCAATAGATGTATATCTCGATCACGATCTGCTTCGATATCAATAGAAAGAAGTTGATTTTGCTTAGGATTTTTAAGGCCATATAATGCCACCTGTTTCCCATCATAATTAAAACATATACGCGTAGTCAAAAAATCGCATAGGATGGGACCCAAGGTTTTTAACCAATTCACACCCAATACTACGTCATATCCACTTAAAAATAAAGCAAATAAATTAATAGGAAATAAGTGGTTTCCTAACCCAAATGGGACACTTTCACTCTGCCCCAAACTTTTAATTCGTTCACCATTTGCTACCTTCACTTGCATCTCATCACGATTCTTCATCGGCAAATTAATTGACGAAATAATCTTGGCATTTATAAAGCTGTGAGTACTACCAGAGTCAATCAAGACCCATACAGGACATCCCTGAATATTGCCACATAGTCGCATAGTTTGAGGGGAACTAGAGCCGGTGATAGCATTTAACGAAATCTCTGATGATTCATGATTTTGAATTTTCTCTTGTGCTTCATCATTACTCTCTTCTTCCACAGTTTCAATCCAGAAAAGCTTTTTGCATTGGTGTCCTCTACCATAGGGTTCATCACAATTAAAGCAAAGACTCTTGAGTTGCCTTTCATCCATTTCATCCTTGGACAATTGTTTAACAAATCGAGATCGAGTGTTAGGTAAGGGTTCAAAGGATTTAGCATGTCATACCTCAACTGGTGGCCCTCGGTTAAGCTTATTCTTACACTCATATAATCTGAACATACTCATCGCGGTTGCCATATCACTGTGATTGTGAAGTTCCACCTCTACTGCAATATATTCAGCCAACCCACTCTATATCAATCTTTTTCCTTTGAGTCAACTCTCCTGCTCGGGAAACTAGTTGCTCAAACTTTTCCTGGTATTCGACAATTGTACCACGCTGCTGAAGTTTGGCCAGTTCTCCTAGTTTATGGTTACGAATGGGAGGACCAAAATGCATGTGACATTGATGGGAGAATTCCTCCCAAGTGAGTTGTGCAATGTCTGTCTCTAGTTGAATAAACCAGGGTTGGGCATGGCCTTCTAAGTGAAACGAGGCAAGACTAACGTTGTCTCCTTCTGGTATTTGTTGATGGCGAAAAAAGCACTCGCAACGGCTCAACCATCCTAATGGATCCTCTTGGCCTTTAAAGCAAGGAAAGTCCAGCTTGGTGAATTTTCGTAGAATAGAACCCGCACCTGAAGATTCTGCATGTTTTGCTGCCTCTCCTTCCTTTCAAGATCGAGTGTGATTGCCCTTAGCATTAGAAGCATCTTTGTCTTGGTCTCGGACCAGTGCATCCAAGCAAGATGAAAGCGCCTCCTGTCGAGCAAGATTCGCTGCCCGCTCCTCTTGAAATAGCTGTAGTAATTGACTGAGTTGTTGTTGAATCGTGTCCATAACCCTTGGCTCTGATACCAAATTGTTACGATCCCTAAATATAGATCTAGTTATGGGTCTATGAGAAAGTGATTTCTGGCTACGACCTATGGCTGCTAGTATTGATTCATTCGAGAGAACCAAGATCTCTTGAGTTTAAGAGTTCTCAAAAACTTTTTAAAACTGAATTCATGATCTTTTCTTTATTAACTTGAATACCTTAAATACATAATAGAGAGAGAGCATATCCTGACCCACATGGAAACTCTAGAGATTCAAATCTCCAAAAATCAATGAAAATAAAGACCTTAGTTGGAAACATAAAATTAGCTGAACATAATTAAAAATATTCCTTAACAATAGCAATAGATTCCGAAATATTATTGACTGATTTAATCTCCTGCTGTCACTTTAGCCTTCTGCTTATGTGGCTTGAACTTGCCATGGGTGAATCTCTGATAGACAAGTGGACTTCTATCATAAAAACTCGTAATCCTGTATTACAAAATAAAACTAAAGCTCTTTTGGGTAATGATAAGCAAGACCTTCCTATTGCCATCAGAAAAGTAACCAGAGAGTAGGCATGGCAATTGGGTCCTAGCCCAACCCGACCTGAGAGTGGACAAAACAACCATTATATCCTCTTACATATTTCTTATCATTTAAAAATTTTTCACCGTCTCACAAAACCTTCCTTGTGAGCCTAAATACTATTACCATCCTACCATCTTATTTGAGGTTTTATCTAATGAAAAGTGAAAACAAGCTATGAATGTGGAGATGGAGGCAATGGAAAAAAACAAAACTTGGGAATTAGTAAAGTTACCTATAAGAAAGAAACCAGTTGGTTATAAGTAGGTATATACGGTGAAATATAGGGCAAATAGATCGGTTGAAAGATATAAGGCGCGGCTAGTAGCAAATGGCTATAATCAGACTTATGTGATTGATTACCAGGAGACTTTTGCTCTTGTTGCAAAGTTAAATGCAGTTAGAGTATCTTTGTTATTAGCAACTAATTATGGTTGGGAACTAGAATAGTTTGATGTCAATAATGCATTTCTACGTGGAGATCTAGAAGAAGAATTTTATATAGAAATTCTGCCAAGTTGTAGGAAAATTTTGGCTGCTCATACTATGTGTAAGTTGAAGAAGGCACTATATGGCCTTAAGCAATCGCCTTGAGCACAGTTTGGAAGATTTGCTCGAGTTATATTAGCTATCAGATGTAGGCAAAGTCAACGAGTTCATACATTGTTTATCAAACACTCCCCTTTGAAGGGTACATCCCCATATCCCTCCCGCGTGGCAATATGGGGGCGAAAAGAAAAAGGGGGATCTTATCAACTTGTTCTGACCTAGGGTAATAAGCTCATGAGTGTGGTCTTACTTCATCGTCGAGAAACGAAAGAAGACTTCCGTCGACAAGTTGAACTCATATTCATATGTAGCTCCCTTCTTTTTGGGTGTAACAACTCTTCTAGTATATGTTGATGATATAAAGTGAAGGAGGATGATGATAAAGAGAAACAGTTTTTGAGTCAACGATTAGCTAGGGATTGGAGATTAAGGCATTGGGAAAGTTGAAGTATTTCCTTGGAATTGAAGTTGCACATTTTAGGCAAAGAATTTTTATCTCGCAACAAAAGTATGTTGTAGATCTTCACAAGGAAACAGGCAAGACAACATGCAAACCTGCAAGCACCCCTATTGATCTGAATCTTAAGCTTGGCAAAGAAGAGGAGGATGTTCTAGTAGATAAAGAGATGTATCAGCACCTAGTAGGAAGAATAATTTATCTGTCTCACACACGACCCGATATAGCATATGCAATAAGTGTAATTAGTCAGTTTATGCATAGTCCGAAGGAAGTTCATCTGCAAGTAGCTTAAATAGTACTTCAATATCTTAAAGGAACACTAGGGAAAGGTATTTTGTTATAAAGAAATGGATGTTTGGTTCTTGAGGCATACACTGATGTTGATTATGTTGGATCTATTGTCGATAGAAGATCAACTTCAGGATATTGCACTTTTCTTGGTGGGAACCTAATGACTTGAAGAAGCAAAAAAAAAAAAGGCGTAATGGCTCGATCAAGTGCAAAGGCTGAGTTTCGGGTGACGGCTCAAGATGTGTGTGAACTACTTTAGTTGAAGATTATTCTTGAAGATTTGAAGATTAAGTGGGATGGCCCTGTGAGACTATATTGCGACAATAAATCTGCAATCAGCATTGAATGATTGCTTGTATTTGATTAATTTTTCTATTATATTAGAATGTCCCATAAATCATGAGATTAGATAATATCCCGTAAATTATGGGATTAGATATTGTACTAGAATTATTAGTTTTCACTTATACTGGAGTTTTGTATATAAGTTATACCTGCTGCAAACGTTAGAGATATGCAAAAGATATAGTTCCTATTCAAATTTTAACACATGTATAAGGCATGCAGTTATAAAACAAAAGCTGCTGATGCTTATCTTTTTTATCCGTAACTAATATTTCAGTCTTAGATACTAGAAGAGATGTAATATGGCGTATAATTCTGCCTTTCAGGTACATGCTTATGAGCGGATGAACAGAGTTTTTGACTATAATTTGGATCCATGTGGTCCTGTTTACATAACAGTTGGTGATGGTGGAAATATTGAGGAGGTTGATGTTAACCATGCAGATGATCCTGGAAATTGCCCTTCTGCTGGAGACAACATGCCCGAGTTTGGAGGGGTATGTCATATAAATTTTACTTCAGGCCCAGCTCAAGGCAAGTTTTGCTGGGACAAGCAACCAGAGTGGAGTGCGTTCAGAGAAAGCAGTTTTGGGCATGGAATACTTGAGGTAAAGTTTTGTGATCATAAGTCAAATCCCTTTTATATATCTTTGATATGCTATCCATACATCTGATAACAAGAATATTACTTTCTGTTACTTCATGTAACTAATACTGAATTTCTCTCATGATATGCTTATTAATTGGTTTCATTTTTCCTATCATCATCTACAATTTGGTCCATATGCCCCACGGCTTATCTAATATGCATCAAGACGCATGTATCACATTTCCTTGAAAACGATAGCTATCATATGATGTCAAAATTGTTTTTTATTGGTGAACGAGTATATATATGTCCACATTTTGGTAATTTACTGCCTAATGTGATTACATGAGATTGTTAAGATTTATGTTAGTGAAACTAAAATGTTGAACTTTCCTGTATTCCATTAAGAACCTTGTCAAGAGGGTAAATAAAGTAAAACGTGACTTGTTTTATGTCTGTGAGGAGCTTTTTTATACGACAAAAATCTTTATTTGCTTCTATTCCATTTTCCTTGGGAAGCTAGTCAACTGACACATTACCAAAGCACGTTAGTTGTAAGACGTAATTCACTTGACCTGAAAAGGGGTAAGAAATCAACATGACTCTAGCCTGCCCCCTGAAACGACCTCTGTCTTCATTAAGTGGCTGTTGCAGCTGTAATCTATAACTTATCGTGCATGCCTCTTTTTATATTCCTCAAAACAGGTCATAAATTCTACATATGCATTATGGACTTGGCATAGAAATCAGGACGCTTACAAGGAAGACAGCCGTGGTGATCAAATATACATTGTGCGACAGCCTGAATTTTGTTCGTCTCACAAGCTATAAAAGTAATTCTGTATGCTATTTTTTGGACTCAGTGAAACCCAATAAGATATGCTATTCTTATTGAACAATGCAATGCATAATTTTGTTCATTAGTATCTAGGGATTTTCGAACTAAAGTCGAAGGAAGAGCCTGTAGTAAGTGCCACCTTTGCTAGCATTAGCTGATGCGTGTTTATTGTCTATTATATACCAATTAGTTGCTGTTGAAAGAAAACTACCCTGATAAAATATTAATCAATGATTTAAAAACCAAACCGGACCGGCCGGTTCAACCTAAAAAAGTATGAACTAGGTAGCTTTCCGGTCCGGTTCATAGTTATAATCGTTATAATTAAAAACCGTCTGGTTTATTACTTAATTGGTTGGTTGTTCCTAAAATGTATGTAAAAAAGAAACCATAACCTAATCATCTTCTTCACTCTTCTTCAAGTTTTGATTTTTCAGACTCCAGATATGACCAAACTTCAAGCTCTTTTATTTGTTCTATCTTGAAAGCATTTTTAGTCTCTATCTCTAATTTAACTCAACCTCTCTGTATAACTCTTTAGTTTTGTATCTTCTTATCAACCCATTCAACAACAAACAGAGAAGACGCAAGATTAGGGGTTTTTGGCTCACTTTTCAAACTTCCATCGACGTAACGAATAGGGTATTTCTATTTTCATACTTTAATTTCTTTCTTATTGTTTGACCTTTCTTCCTTAATTCTTTTATTTGTTTTACTAGTTTATGAATCATGATTTATGAATATATTGTAATAAGTAACAAGACCTTAGTTACGTATGCCAGATCATACGTGAAAGTAAAATAAACGAAGAAATACGGAAAATATTTGATTTTGGTTTCATAACTTCAAACGAACTTTTTGAAGTCGAAACGAGCGTGAATCTACTGACATTTTCACGGGAACTACTCACTGACGCGTTAAAGCCTTTTTGTTGCTTTCTGTATACGGAATTTCAAAATGAGTCAAAGTATCTTTATGTTCACGATTTGCTACAGCAGCTATAGGAGTTGTTAACCTTCTTTATATAGCATCCATATCGGGCTCCTCATCAAAAGCTCAATATGGGTCTAGTCCACACTGATTGGGTCCATTATCCACTAACATTTTTACGGAAACTACTCACTGAGACGCGTTAAAGCCTTTTTGTAGCTTTCTGTATACGTGAACTTCAGAATGAGTCAAAGTATCCTTACTTTCACGATTTGCTACAACAGCTACAGGAAACTTTAACCTTCTTTATATAGCATCCACATCAGACCTGCTCATCAAAAGCTCAATATGGGTCTAGTCCATACTGATTGGGTCTATTATCCACTGACATTTTCACAGGAACTACCCACTAACATTTTAACACTCGCTTGACTATCTTCTAGTTCCCAACTATCCAACAGCAAATGTAATGTTCCACCTAGTGTATATCTGAGCATACATCAAGTAATTAATCGCACTAGAATAAAGAACATTTCTCATAACTTCTCTTTTCACTTCATTCTTCGGACACTGTGCCAAAGATAGTCTCTCATTCTAAGAGATTAATGCTACAATAGGTTTACCGTAAACGATATTAAACCTCTGTAGCTTATACTCAATGCATGCATCCTGTGAGAGTCCTAATGAGTGTTTAGATTTGTTCGGTACTTTTGCATGCCTAGGACAAAAGACGCTTCACTAAGGTCCTTTATATTGAAATGCTCGGCTAAAAGTTACTTAACTTCATTCAATATAGTCAAGCTATTAAATGTGAGCAATATATCAACCATATGCGATAATAGGAAAATAACTTTCCTCCCCTGACCTTTTGATACAAGTATCTTTTAATTTTATTTTCCATGAAGCTGAAAGAGGTCAAAACATCATCAAATATAAGGTTCCACTTTCGAGGGGTTTGATGTAAACCATATATTGATTTACTTAACGTACAAACTATGTTAGTTTTGTCTGGATCCTGAAAGCTTTCAAGATACACTATATAGACTTCTTCATAAAGGTCTTTATTTAGGAAAGCGATTTTGATAACTATCTTATGTAATTTTATATCATCATGAGCTACAATTACCATAACCACTCTGAAAGTATCTTTAGAGAATACGTAAGAGAAGACAACATTAAAGTCAACCTCCTCTCAGTAAATGAACCTTATAGCAACTGAGCGAGTCATAAACCGCTAAACTTTATCCTGAATCCTTTATGATTTTAAACAATTATTTTTAACTAATAGGTTTGCTTTGTTGAGATAAATCAATCTAGCTCTCATACCTTGTTGTGCTTCATGAATTGCATCTCATTCTTCATTGCAACTCACCACAAATTCGCATGGGTTTAGAAACAAAATATGTCAAAGTGATTGGATCTTTAACATGTTCAATGTTATAGTCTTGTTTACCCAATAGACTATGTATTCCATTGAGATAGTAGGTCGTCTCATTATAGTGAATTTGCATAATTGCATTAGATTTAGTGCCCTAGGAACCTTTGTATGTTTTGTTACAGGTTCCTGTTCATGGTATACTAAGATTTACTGAACCTTACTGTATGAGTAACGGATACATAATTACTATAGTATCCATCTTGTTATCGTGTGAAGGGTGAGAGGGTCCACCAATATTATAGATATCGTATTCCAGACACTTTATTGTTTGGGATTCCACAATTCAAGACCATTCTCTGTAAAGTAGAATCTGTAGTCTTTAAAACGGTAGGGATATCCTACTAAATAGCAATGAGCAAATGAATATGCAAATTGTCTTCATAAGGATTATATAAACGCACCTCATCAGGATAGCCCCATACACGAATGTGAATAAGGCTTCCTGTCTGTCTGATAATTAGGCAAGTTAGCCTTGCTCTGTATTGACTTCTTCATGTCCTTTAGGATGCGATTACACCTTTTAGTAACATATCATTTTGCTCAAAACTATCCGACATAGTGATCTAAGTCACTATTCCAATTGATTGATATATTTGGAAAAAGGACATTTCCTTATTCTGAAACACCATACTTGTCATAATACTCTCCTCCCTGATCAAATCTGACAATCTTTGTGGACTTTAAGTAAGAATACATAAACTGTAACAACAATAATCATCTCTAAATGTTATAAAATGTCTAGACTTATACCATGTAGATGCATAAGGTCCATCGAAATCCGTATGTATACAATCCAATTAGCCAAATACTTAAGTTGACTCTTTATTCTTTATTTTAGTCAACTTACCCCTGCAGAAGTCAATACATATTTCCAGATCATCTAAATCCAAAGTTAAGAGAATGTTATTCTCAATCAATCTCTCAATCCTAGCTCCAAAAATGTGGCCATATATTTCATGACCTGTTAGGCAATTTATGAAAAAAAACATATATCTTTCTAGGGTGAGATACATTCTACGTAAACCATATGACAAGAAAGTTGTACTAATGCATTTTGTATCAACCTACAACTGAAGCATTAATTTCTAAACATTAACTTTATTTGTCTAAAATTGATGCAATGATCAAATATAAAATGTGTCATGTAATATCAAATTAAACCTTGTTTGAAGGTCTAACCATACATTCCCCACAGATATATCATACACTACTTCATTGTTACCAACCATCAGTCCCTACTCGTCTTTAGTTGCTTTTATCCTAGATATGAATCTCTGTATTATAAAGACAACTCGATTAGATGCTCCACTTTCCAGCCGTAAGGAACTTATGCGGTTATCAAAAAATTAGATTCATTAATTGATAAGTCATGGAGTTACGTGCGGTTTCTGTTTTCCCTTATAAGCCTTAAATTTTTGTCTTATATTCATAAGATCTTTACCAGCACTTAATTGACTTTCTTCAGCATTCAGAGAAGATTTAGCCTTTTTACCTTCGAACTTAACAGGCTTCACTTTTGCCTTCCCTTTAGTTGCTTTGAGGGGTTATAAGAGCAACAATTTTGAGTTTCTCCTCCTCAGCAATACAATGGGCAATCAAAGCATTGAAGTCTCATTCCTCATCTAGTAAGTAATATGTCATCACCAAATTATTAAACTCTAGAGGGAGAGTACACAGCCTCTGGTGAACTATGAAGACATCAGGAAGAGGAATGTTCAGCATCTTCAGTCTACTTTGTAGATGGATCATTCTTGATATGTAGTTGATCACTCCCCCTTCTCCAGTATAGCTTATGGAGAAAAATTCTTTCATCAATGCACTTGTCTCAGCATTAGATGAGACGGTGTACCTCTTGGATACATGATCAAGAAATTCCTTAGCTATGTATGTCTCCGGAAGTTCACTCAACAGATAGTCAGGTATGGATCTCTTAATGGTCATGAAATACATTTTGTACGAACGATCCTAGGCTGCATAAGTTGCTTTATGAGCTCTTGAGCTCTTGGATGCAGGTGAAGATGGCCTCATCGTACGAATGACCATATTATTTTTAGCCATCATCTTTTATCAATTTCCTTGTATTGAAACCAATCAGGGTTTTAATAGTGACACTGTGATTGTTGATCGAAAAGGTGATTACAAAATGATAATGTCCCATTCAATACTAATGTAGGATAACAACAATACCTAAAGCCTTTAAAAGTATCTTTACCAAGAATCCGATCACCCATATTATGAAACACCTGTGGGCTGAATACATAATATATGCAATTAGACCTCTATATAAAAGCGATCAGAGTACAAACCATCAACTCTTATGATACTACCACTTGTAGGTGAATAGATTATTCAAGCAACGACTTTCCTTCTATCTAATGGCTTTATGCACATCTCTAAATCTCATGTAAGGCCAAAACTTGTGGGTAGAATAACCAAATATGAGACTAGAGACATCCCCTGACGTGTAATCGAAACAATCAAAATATTAACTTGAAAGGCCACTGTGGTGATTGCAGTCTCATCAATACTAAAAAAAAACCTCAAACACAAGGTATACATCTTTGTGTTATCCTCACACTCTATATGGGCATACAGTATGTGATAAAATATCATCAATAAATGCTAAACATGAATGAACAGTTAAATTATCACATACTTGTGCTTAATACATCGTCTTTGAACTTTATTTGAGACTTTTATTTGAAACAATCTCAATCTGAGTGATTATTATGCGATCCCAAACACTAAACATGAGACCCGAGACATAGAACCTTGAAGTATCTCACTCGTGTGATGTCCGAAGCATGTAAATTCACCCAAAATCGGCTTCAAACGCCTAAATTCTTTTCCTGGAATTAAACTTTAATTTATTACTAATGTAATAAATGAAAAATTAGAAACACTTTATAAATTCCCCCGACCTGAAAATTGACCTAAAATGACGGGCACCTTTACGAAAATTCTGAAATTTTTTAGTTTTATTACTTTTAATCATTTACCAATTTCATGATTAATGTATTGACAACTCATAAGATTCAGTTTCATATTATAAAATCTATATTCGTGTTCGTGCATGCAAGTCATAATTTACTACCATTTAAAAGGCATCAAAATCACACTTGTATAATCATACTATACACATATGAGTAATTAATATGCATTCAAATCATTTATGTATATGTAAAATTTCTTTAGTATGCATTACGCTCAATATTAAATTCCAATGTTCAGTCACCCAATTCACATACAGTAAGTCCTATTTCATTTATTTCTAGGTGTTTAAAAAGTTTCATACACATTCATAAAGGTTCGGATAAGATGCGGTAAAAATTGAAAACGAAAACAATGTCATGGTCGCAACAGACACTCTCTCCATTCATACCACTATTTATTACTTAATATGCATATAGAAAATGTTAGAACTGGGTTTCAATGTATTCTAGACATTTTTTCTCTATGTCTCTAGTTTCTATAGCACCAACATTCAGACCATTTGGACTTCTAAATCATAAGTTATAGACAAAATATCACAAGTTGCTCCAAAATAAAGGTAGCATCAGGTCACCATTTTCGATCTCAATTTCTAAGGTCATAAAGCTAGAATTAAGTCAGAATCCCTTCTAGAGATGTTTAGCTCTATGTCCTAGTTTTCATACGTAACTAAAATCACACAATTTGGAGGTCTGTAGGCTGAGTTATGACTTAAATAATATGACTGACTCAAATAAACCCTAGACAAAATTCCACTACATGATACTCTCTTGTCATATACAACCAAGTTCATGCAAAGTAATACCAAAATAACACCAAAGTAACGTCCCAACAAATATTTCACATCAAAATGAATCTTTATATTCATTAAATCATACACAAATACATAAATCAACTAAGTGAAGTCCCAAACCTCAAAATTGACAAAGTAGGTCTTCTATTGCCTTTCATTCCCTTTGTCTTTGGCTTTGCTTGACTCACCGACTAGAAACAACAAAAATATATGTCTTAATGCCACTTCCAATATTATAATTTTAGTTTTTCATAAGCAAAGCAATAAAAGGTAAAGGTGAAGAGAAAATCTCTAACTTTTATCTTGATTTCTACCTAAGATTGACTTAAGTTCTTACATGAAAAATGATGGGATGAAGAAGGTGAAATGGAGAGGAGAAAAATCTGAACTTAGAATCCCCAAAGTTTCATCCATCTCCCCTCTCCATATGTCTATTCAAGAACTTTCAAGACTCATATATATGCTTAATCCCTATTTGACACACATGCTTTGTTATTGTTGGCCACACATGCTATAATCTAATTGGTCTATGAGTTGACTTTAGGAAAATTACACATTGGTCCTTCTTCCTTTAATTCCTACATTGGCCTATGATCTTATCAATTAATTTCATTTCCCTATGTCTTAATTTTCTAATGGCATTAATTTCATACAATTTGGTTAATTATATCGAGAGTTATACCGTAAAAACTATAGGCTATTCGAAAACAAGGACAATAGCTAGAATTAAACTTCAAGCTAAAATTCAAAAATCTTAGAGTCAGAATCAGATTTCCATTCCTTCATAAAAGTTTTAGACCTATGTCTCTAATTTAATCTCCAATTGAAATTATCCAATTTGGAGGTCTACAGGCCAAGATATGGCCAAATTACAGAAGTTTGTTCAATGGAACCTATCCATTCAATGAGGTACACATTCCAAATTAACTAACTTCGGTCTTAGCATGCAAGAGCAACACAAAATACATCCAATTTAGTCAAAAACATCTCATTTGCATATGGAATACTTCTTTTATCAATTCCTCTCACATCACATTCATAAATCCAAGCAAACATATCAAAAATTTCCATACATATTTCATGTCTAATTACGTATGTCTGTGCCGAAGCGAAAAAATTATCCATTTACCCATGTCCTTCACATTAAGTACCATTATATCTCTTACTATAGTTAGATGTACTGAATTCGTAATGTTCACTTTTTAATACACCCTAGACATATTATAATGCATATTATAATACTTCCAAGATATATGTTGGAGCATTACATTTCTCTCTCCCTTAAAATGAATTTCGTCAATGAAATTCTTACTTATATCCCCATGGTGGCAAACAAGGTCGGACAAAACTCTTGTCCAAAAGTTCCTATAACTGAATCTTCAACTCTTCTAACTCTGTAGGATTCATTCTATAAGATGCCCTTGAAATAGGAGCAGTACTAGATACAATCTCAATAGATAGTTTGTTAGACCCCGTTTCCGGAGTCTGACTCGTACTATGATACCAACCCCTGTTAGACCCCGTTTCTGGAGTCTAACTCGTGCTCTGATACCATAAAACGTGAGCTTAAGCGATTAGAATACCATAACCATTCTTGGTTCATCTACTCCTTGGCGAAAAACCCCTATTTAATTGAATTCTGAATATAGCTTCAATTACACAACTGTCCAAAGTATTGGCCTTAACTTCTTCTTTGTATCGTTTGTGGTTGGCCCATCATCTGAATTTACCTATGGTCTGTGTTCTATCGTCTGTCTTTTGCTTCGTCTGCTTTCTGCCTAAGTGACGAAACTTCTTCTGTGTCACTGTCATAAACTTCCTCTGTGTTACTGTTCATGAACTCCTTCTGTGTCACTGTTCATAAACTTCCTCTGTGTTACTGTTCATGAACTCCTTCTGTGTCCCAATTTATAAACTTCCTCTGTATGGTGACATGTCCTCTTTGTGATGACGTCATCACAGAAGATTCTTTTCATCTGTATGATGACGTGTCGTCTGTATGATGACAAGTCCTTTGTATGATGACGTGTCCTCTGTGTGATGATGTCATCACAGACAATTCCTTTTGTCTGTATTATGACGTGTCGTCTGTGTGATAACGTGTCCTCTATATGATGATGTGTCATCTGTGTGATGACGTGTCCTCTGTGTGATGACGTCATCACATACGATTCCTTTCGTCTGTATGATGACGTGTCATCTGTGTGATGATGTGTCCTCTGTGTTTTGACGTTATTACAGAAGATACTCTTCGTCTGTGTGTTGACGTGTCCTCTGAGTTGTGACGTTATCACAGACGATACTCTTCATCTGTGTGTTCCTTTGCCTCTGTGTTGTGACGTCAGCACAGATGATACACTTCATCTGTGTTTTCCTTTGTATCTACCTTACTTAGTGCAGACTTAAATCCTCACAACCACTCTTATTCATTCAAAACCAAGGTCAGAATACACAAAC
>JAOQMS010000179.1:27101038-27155117 GCA_027563885.1 Erythroxylum longipes
AAGCCATATACCGAAAATACCCTCAATTTCTTCTCATGCATTTATTCCATAAGCTATTAGGCTTAAGTTAATGGAAAAAAAAATTTCAGGGGGCCGACATATCCACTACTCAGAACTGCCTCTTATGGTTTGCATAATACCTCGGCTGCTTCCTTCCCTTCGGTACTTTTTACTTTAGTAACATCATGATAAACTAAGAGTCCTTAGTTAGAAGAAGCCACTTAGTTTTGTTTGCTTTTGTTCTTCTATTCTTGTGGGATTCTAAATAGATACCTTATACTTTTTTTGTTCCTTTCTTTGTTTTATTACCTTTTATTCTTGTTGTTAGGTGGTTTCCATTACCAAGTCTTATTCCATCACTTTTTTATTTGATTTAATTCTTTCATTTCCATAAAAAGGAGTTCTCATGAAAGTTATAATCTTGCATTAAACAAAAAAAAAACAATCTAAAACAATAGGTTTGGGATTCATCCCAACTAGATATATATCCTAATTAGTTTACATTTAAATAAAGAAAACCCACAATAAACAAGAAAGAATATAGGAAATAAGATTGAATTCTTATTGATCTTAAATCCTGAATGTTTTTACAAATATTCTTATTTATCCCTAATGTTGTTTTCTTTATTAATCTTAGATACTTTTTGTTAGCTTCCAATTATCTTTTTCTAGTGTTTTTAATTGAACTTCCTTTTTTTCTATAATCCCCCTCTCTTAAGTATGAAACCCTAAAAATTCTAACTAAAATAGGTCAAATATTAGACAAATATGGGACTTTGTAACTATATTAGCTCTTGCGTGCTTAACTTGCCTCTTTGGAACATGTCTATAATAATTACTACAAATACTGGTTAAGAATATGTGATTATGATTCTTTTATGTTAGAGAACGTAGGCAAAAAATAATAGGATATTGGAAGATGCCTAAAGGAATAAAATGGCTTAATGTTAAATATGGTAGAAACACAGGTCCGTGCTTGTGCTGTATAGTTCTTATAGCAAACTCTCCTAAAAATAGAATATGGCATGATGGAACATGAGAAGCAATATGGTACTATGTTGGTATTGTGTTCTAGTTATTAAAAAATTTGTTAGAGTTACTCCAATTTTGCTCAAGTATTTCCAATCTTTTTCCTTCTTCATTGAGGGATTGAAATAAGACCAAAAATAAAATATGTCATTTTAAGTATCAAACTAATATTCTAAAAAATCATTTTAAAGATATAGTGTAATTATCACTCATCAATTAGAACCTCACATGGTCCAACAAATTCTATTTTAATTTAATAGCTACTTGTTTCATAGATTTAATTTAAGTTGCGAAGCCCCCTCTAGAGATAGAAATACCCACATCAATAGTAAGCCTTATTCTGTGAATAAATCGACATATAAGAACATTTTTCCATTTGTAATATAAATTAAATTAATAGGAATATAAGTCTAAATGTCTTCCAAATAACTCTTAATTATTTTTAAAGCAATCATACTTCCCTCACCTAAACTAAAATTTAATTTAGTGGCCCTTCCTAAATGTAAATAAAAAGATATATCTTAGATAAGCCTCATGACCTAGTGGTCTTCACAATAGAAGGAACATTTATCATCAGGCATACATTTTTTAGAAAGATCATTATAAATGATTATAATGTCATGTAAATAAAATAGTTAGCTAAAGACACTTTTGTATAAGGAGCGAGATATTGTAATATAGTTAGAGAATCTACCAATTTCGATGACCATAATACTATCGTTAAGTTATCAATATATGATTTGTCACTTTAAAGTAATTAGTGAGAATATTCTATTATTCTTTATTAGAATTGATTTCATAAATCTTTGACCAAGGTATAATACTTGAAATAATCTCAAATGTCATTAAAAATTAATTACTAATAGTAGAGAACTATTATAACTGAACTCGAATAAAGTGGCCATTAAATATATACACTGTTTTTTATGAAAACAAAAGACTGAATTATAAGAAAAGTCAGGTACAAAAAAGGTAGTTAAAACTACTTTACCATTTCTAATATTTGGGTGATCGTGATACATTATTAAACTTCAATCTTGCTATATAGATGTAAATTTATATCTAATCTTAAAAAAAAGTTTATGATTTGTAATCTATTTGTGTTGTCAAAATATTTAAGAATCTAACGAGTCTCATATAAAGAAATATCAAAGAGAGAAAAAAGGTAATTTAATAGAATTAGAGTTAATCGTAATGCTTGATAAATTTTAGGTTCAACTATAAAATATTTGATAGAAAGGAACCGATATTAGATATTTTACTTTATTGGGAATAATTAAAACTTAATTGGGAATAATTTTAATTTTAATTTAATTTGAACATAATATTCTAATTACAATACCAAAAGATCAAAACCATATTATAAATAAGTGTACGCTTTATAAGTGCTAATAATCGTGACATAAGCCTTCTGCATATTACTCATAAATTTTTTTCAACTTTGTTTTTATTGGAGATCAAAAACTCATATAGTTATTATGGTATTCAGTAACCTATATCTAAAATTGATTTTGTAGGAAAACTGAAGAAAAAAAGAAAATAATCTTTTTGTTAAGGTATGATTTATAGTTCATGCTTTGTTATATTTATTGATTAATCATATTATACAAACTAAATGAGATTAAATTTTATTTATTTCACGTGCTCGCATATCAGTTTCACATTATTATGTTCATTAAATATTTAATCATTCAAAGTAAAAAACTTCTTGCCATTTTTCAAAATTTTAAACTTAATTTGCAAATTTTGTTGCAAATAATATTATTTAATAAGGTAAATGTAAATCTCACTATTATCTATTTCGTTTAGAAATGTAGCCCCTAGTCAACTCAAGATTAGATTTTTTAACCTAATTTATAATGTTAATTTATAATTTTTCTATTTGTTTTTGTAATTAAATGTTTTGCTTATTGTAAATTTTTAAGCTTTATGACATTGCATACAGTCATTAAAGTTTGCTTCTAATAAGAAAAAATCCATATCAATTTCTATAGTCAATGTTCACGAAACTTGTATAATAAGTGAGAATGTGATTATTTTTATATAAAAACAATTACATTTGCTAAAAGATGCTTCCAAAGCAGTTCTATAATTGTGTGCAACAAAAGTTGGGATAAAATATATATTTATCATAAAAATATTGGTTTATGTTCTACTGCCAATCAGTTTGGTTGTGGTTTAGAGACAAAATAATTTAAAAATATTCTTTATCTTGTACATATTTAGATGTATATGATAAAGTCTATGAGATAATTAAACATTGTAAATGAAATTATAATGAAACTATAACAATGAGATTCATATTGCAATTATGTATTATCCCTAAATTATTCCTAGTTATTATTCTATTAAGACTAGACATTCATAGAACGTAAAAAGACTAGCACATATTTTGTTTTTCCTTACAAAGGAACTAGTTGATCTTATAGACTAAAGTATAGAGATATTTAAACAAACACATAGGTGCTTGCTAGAGACCAAGTTCAATGAACACTCGATATGAGAAAACTATTTGGAACATTACTTTTATTTTATAGAATTCCCATTGTGATGCTTGTATAAGTGATCTTTTAACTTAAGGTCTTCAAAGTTATCTTGTATAGACACTGCTATGTTTTGATTACTACTTATGATCTATTTAATCATGGATCATTCTGTTGGTAGTTATTAGATGTGGCATGAACTATATGGAGATAGTTGAGTGATTAAGATAAGATTCTCACCTTAAAGTAATTAGAGAGAATTTTCTGTTGTTCTCGATTAGTATTGATTTGAGAAATCATTAGCCAAATGTTATAAATAGTTTACAAATTTCATTAATTGAATTAATAGCTATTGACGAAGAACTAATATGATTAGACTTAAAATAAAGTAGACATTAATTATATGCTTTATGTCTAATCGGGACATTGTATGATGAAAGTATTGAATTATACAGAAAATCATGCATGGAAAGGTTATGATGCGTTGCTAGATGTCAATCTTGATATATGATTATAAATTATTTAATTGGAGAATTAAAGATAAATTAAAATATTTTTAATTTATTTAATTATAATTATAATTATAATATAATTATTACCAAGATTTTTGAGAATCTAATTGGGTCATATAAAGAACGGGTTGAAGATAGTAAAGATATTTTTAATCAAGTTGTACTTGATTGTAAAGTTTGAGAAACTTTATGGTTAAATATGAGATATTTAATAAAAAATGATCGATATGAGATATTTGATCTTATTTGGGCATAATTGATATTTAATTAGAATTGTAATTCTAATTAAATATCAATTATGCCCAAATAAGATCCAATATTGTAATTCTAATTAATTTTTAATTAAAGTTAAATTTTAATTAAATTAAATTACTAAAATGTCCAAAACCTATTATAAATAAGTTGAAGCTCTAATGGAGTTAGCATTTCTTGCTTAACTCTCTCTATAAGAGTTACAGAGTTCTCTCAACCTATTCTGTGCATACTGCTACAAGTCAGATGCTTGTGTAACTCTATAGTGGTTGAGATTGATCAGTTTCGGAAATGGTTCAAGGGATACGACAAGATTATTATCAAGTTTCAGAATAAGGTACGAATTAAGATTCATACTTTACTATGATTTATATGTTAATCATTTTATAGAATTAAAGTGATCTTGTTTTTTGGGAAATCAAAATACAGTTTGAATCGGCTCTTTGTCTAGTTTGGTTTCATTTAATAACCTCTAATTATAAAAATAAACTAATTTACCAAATAATTGGTTGATTTTTAACTAACCAGTCCAACCAATTTGTCAATATATAAATATACCTAAAGCTAAACATCATATTTCATTTCGGAAACCAAGCTCTCTCCTCACCTCTTTACCATCTTCTCTTCACCATATCTCACTGCCTCCATAAATGTATGTAAGTAAATATGATACTTGTGGGTAAACCATAGATGCATAAATCGACCCTGTTGTGTCTCCTTAGGCAGCTATTGTGAACTTAATCTTCTTTTCTCAGATCTCACGCGGCTGGTCTGAGATAAAGAACTTATTAAAGCAACTTTGATCTCTTACTTACTCTGTGACTAAGCATCGTGATTGAAGGGATGCCTCTACATCCATCCAATTTTCCTCACACTTAGGTTTTGGTTTATTTGACCATGAAATGTTTATGTTCTAAACAAAACCTTTGTATTTACGATTTGTCATTATTATTGTATTTTCTCTTAAATTTGGCCTTTCTATTTTTTATTTCGAAGTGGTTCTACTCTTTTGCTTGAGGCTGCTGCCATTGACTTACAGGAGAAGACGAGGGAAGAACATATTATAGGTTGAGGTATATGCACTTGATGGATGGAAGAGCAAAAAATTTGAGATTTGATAATGGGTTTTGGAGTGAAATTGTGATTCTAGTCGTCAAGTTTCTATAAAGTTTATATTTGTTTTGTTTTATTCAAGTTTCAATATGTTAAGGGATAAGGAGATAACGATAAGGCAGTGAGATTTCTTCTTTAATTAGTTTTTTGTAATAGTTAGAACTATATTTCATTTCAATATCTAATTTTGATAGTTGGCTTATATTTACTCTCTGAAGTATTTAATTTGTGATCCAAAACACCAAAACTAAATTTGCCAGAGCAAAGTTTAATAAGTAAGTACCATTATGTTGTTTGTTTGTTTCTGCTATTGGTTTGTTTATGTGTATATTTATGGTCACCACTACTACTATTTGTTTATGTCTTTTGATTCATAATTATTCCATCTTTTGTGTTTACTTAACTATTTGGTCTGTTGTGTTCTGTTGTTTATGTTTGTTGCATTTTAGTTTCTAAAAAAAGGATGGGAGAAATGGTGGGAAATTTATGATAGAGAAAATGGGTCAAAACATGGATGTTGAGCTCTGAATGGTTTGTTTAAATGGCTTTGTTGTTAGGATAAAAATCAAATGAGAACCTATTTGGGTTTTGGGGTTATTAGTTTATGTTTTTTGAGCTTATTGTTGAGAACTTTTGATATTCTTGAAGATTTAGCACTGTATATGCTATCAGTAATAAAATTGCTCTCTTATCCTTAAGAACTAGTAATTCAGGAAAACCTACTATGTTGTGTGACAGAGGGTGGGCTCATAGGCATTGCTATACTTTGAGTCTCATACTGACTGAATTAAGAAATGATGTATGTCTATATCAGCCATGGAAAAACTTTTATGATTATCCCTTCTTATCTGTTACTATACCATAAAATATTTATATTTTGTACTATAAATAGTATGAATTTACTGCACTATAAAGAAAAAATTAATATATTTAAAATAATAATAAGTTTACAATATCCATCTTCTCGAGGTATAATTTTGTTTTATGTCATTCACCACTATAGATTGTTTTCTTGCTTCCAAACTAATCTATACAGATCATCTTTATGCTCTTGTTGAAGAAAATATCATTTTTTCTTAGGAAAGTAATAGTATTAATAAATGGAAAAAAGAAGTTGATCCTTACTTCACAAGAAGATCTGTGCCAAGAAAAAAATGGATTGAAAAAAATGGATCAATGCTTCCTATCAACTAGTACAATTAGAGCTTTGAATAGTTCCAAACTTAGTGAATCTTATACGCATACTTGGAAAATTTAGAACTTTTGAAGATGATGAGATACAACTTCTTTCAAAAATACAATTTTGATTTTTATTGTTATTTTAAGTTTTATATTACACTCACATTTATTTATTATTGATTCATTATATAATAATAAACATTGAAGTATTTTTATTTCAATAAAATATTTTGTTTTGACTTACTTTTATAAATTTTATTTTATATTTTTTATATAATAGTTTTATAGTAGTTTAATATTGATTAAATTTTTAAAATTTAAGTTTTATAGTAGTTTAATATAGATTAAATTTTTAAACTTTAAATTTTTTAATCAATTAAATATCTGATATAATTTTTAAAATATTGAGACAAACATGCAAGTATAATAATTACGATGCATATCATGGAACAAAAGATAGAAACGGGCAAGTCGATCTAATGTTGCCTAAAAATTTTTGTTCTATTTACTTTATTCCAATTCTGTTTTATTAAATTATAAATATGTGAATGAGATTTAATGAAATATGATAAAAATACTATAATTACAATTGCTCTCATCCTATTGTCCTAATCTACGGCACCATGTGCACATCGAATCGAATATTGGTTAACACAAGCACCAACTTCCAAACCCAAAGGCATCAGATCTTTTATCCCACTAACCCTGGCCCTATTCTGTGCCACAACAAAATGTCGACATTTTAATAACTGATAGCTTCCACTTTGTTTTCACCCAAGCCAAGTCGAATGTCTCCTCTGCCTAATCCAAGCCAACGTCTCCTCCTTTTTTTGATTTTGCTTCCTGCTTTATTTCTTCGATCTTACTCTTAGATCTGTCTTCTCTCTTTGTTCTATTACAACCGCCCCTCTTCTTCATACAAATACACTCTTTCTCTCCATCAACTACTCACGTACTCTAGAATTTGGTGTTCTGAGTTTAAGAAAACAGGTGCTTTGACCACTTTTAAGGATCTGGTCTTCTGGGTTTTGGTTGATTGGAGACGGATAGCTCAGAGGAAAGAGTTGTCGTCGTAATCATGGTCGGTGGATCCACCAAAGGTATGGACTTTGTATGAAATTTCTCATTTTCTTTGTATTTATATGACTTCGATTGACTTCAGGCAATTTAGAGTTTCAGTTCTGTTTCAAGCTTTGCTAAACCCACTCTTTTAAGAAATGATATGGATTTGTTGGGGGTCCTGTTTCCGTCTTAAATATCCATCAATTCATCCTCTGTTTCTGGTTTTGTTCCTTTACAGAGTTCATCACAGAGTTTTAGAGTAGTAGTGCATGGATCTAAGGTAAGGTTTACTCCTTTTATTTCTCGGCTTAATTGCTTTCGTTCACAATTTATTTTATAGATTCTATGTCTCTGAATTACATGTCTACATAGGCATGACTATATGTTGTAGAATGCACAAAAACTTGAGGATGTGAAGAGCAGAGGCTATCTTTATTCAGTTCTTGTTCTTTAGTGATGAGAGGAATAGGGATAATTTTGGTGCTTGTTAATTCTACAAAATGTATGAATCAATTTCTATTATCGCGATAAGCTTGAGTTACCACCAATACAGCATTCCATCCTGCAGCATAATGCAAATCAATTTGAGTGACTGTTAAAGGAAATGTGTTCTGATGAGGATGGAGACCTTCTAATAGATTCAGCAGTGAAAAGCATTCCAAAAGTTTTTACTTGTTCATCAAAAGCTACGGTTAGAAGCGTTTTTATGAGATTGTCAGGAAAAGATGATTCTCTGAATTAAAAACAAACCCAACAAGAAATTTAACCAAAGATCTGTATATTTTTTTTTTACTTTGTTCATACTAATAAATACTATTTAGTTAGTTAAACCCATTCCACCTCCATGTTTTGATCATTTAACAGATTGGATTATGTAGAAAATAAATGTTGCATGGTGATCAGCTATTGCATTTAAAGATTCGTCTTCCTGTCAACAATGGCATGTAAAACAAGACACACACCAATTAACCCTTCACTTCTTTAACTAGTTAAGGTAAGGCAAAGTTGCCTCCAAGAGCAGCAGTTAACACTCTCCATGGAACCTAATTAGTAGTCCCATTTACTAGTTGGGGATGCTATTGAAAGCTTTTCCTTAGCTCTTCTTGCAAAGCCTTTATTGCGTCCTTGCTATTTGTTGTTCCTATTGTAGTTTTAAGTATGTACTCTCTTTTGGTTTAGGCTCTTGTATATGTAAATGGTCCATGCATATATTTTTTTGTACATTTGGAAGTGTACATGGAATATTTGGAATGGCTTGTATATGGTTTAGGTGCTGTCCTATTTCCTGGCAGCAAGGGCAAGTCCCTGTTTGTGGCATGCCAAGGACAGTGCCATTGGATATTGTTAGCAAGACATGTATGCCCTAAAAGTAGACATCTTAAGGAAAAATTTTCAAATTTTTTAGCATTTTTCTGGTTTTTCTACATGAAGTTATGCCTTTGCAAACTTAGGTGTTGAATCTGGAATGTTAGGTCTGATAGAGTAGCTGAGGGAGAAAAATGTTTTGGGTTCCTTATTGTTGTCTAAATTTAGCAAGGAAATTTTTGTTTGAAAGCTAAGACATAGATGAAGATAATGGAACCTTTCTTGCCCCATTATTCTTGCCAATTAATACAGTTTATTCTCCAAAGTTGGTGCATATTTCAGGTCACAAAAAGAGGACAGCTCCTTTTTTCATGACATAACTTTTAGCACAAACCTCCTTGTCCTATTCTATTTGGTGAGCATTTAGAGCTCATCAAGAGGAAGACATAGCAACTTCAATCACTAAATTCTGAGATTTATAGCTTAAGTTATGATTTTCAAACTTTTGTTTATAAGAAGGCAGATGATTCTGGCCAGCTGCGTAAGTAAGATCATATCATTGTTTTCGTCCTTAAGTGACTAGACAATATTGAGATACCTAACATATCATGTGCTTTGAGACACGGGTTGGTTCTCTTTTCTTTTTTATTTACAAATTTTACCAACTTGCTGACTTCTAATTTGACTATTATGCAACTGACGTGAGAATGTTTTGTGCCTTTGTAATAGGTTAAATGAGTACAATGTAATAGGTTAAGCATATTAATGCCATACTCTCCATTATAGGAAAGGAAATAGGATTGGAGTGGTCTAGAAATGATGTTTAACAACATGCATTCTAATAATAACTTAGTTGCATCTCATAATATTATCCTTTTTCAAAGCTATCATTTTCAAGCTTAAATTTGCTTAGTGTCATATGTTGTGTGTAAAGGAAAATTTAATGTTGAACCTATGTCTTTTGCGTTCCTTGGAACACTTCCTTAGAATTGATTTAAATGTTGCTTAGAACTATTGATTTTTTTTTCTTATTCCAAACGGTTCTGCAAGGAAGTCAAAAATTGAGTGTTGAATATGGAATGTTAGGTCTGATAGAGTAGTTGCGGGAGAAAAATGTTTTGGGTGCCTTATTGTTGTCTAAATTTAGCAAGGAAAATTTTATTTGAAATCTAAGACATAGAAGAAGATAATGGAACCTTTCTTGGCCCATAATTTATTGCCAATTAATACAGTTTATTCTCTAAAGTTGGTGTACATTTCAGGCCACAAAAAGGGGACAACCCCTTTTTGCATGACATAACTTTTAGCACAGACCTCCTCGTCCTATGATATTTGGTAAGAATTTAGATCTCATCAAAAGTAAGAGATAGCAACTTCAATCACTAAATTATGAGGTTTATAGCTTAAGTTATGATTTTTCAAAGTTAGCTAGTTACTTTTCATTTGGTCTACCCAAATTTCAGCTTAAGTTCAGTTTTTGTTCAATGCCTATGAATGGTTTAAATATGGTTTATCCTTGATTGATTATGCTTGTTCATGAGTCCTAACTTATGTTTCAAGAATTTAGCTGCATAAATATTAAGTTAGCATACTTGTACATTTGTCACGTCGAGGGAAAATAAATTTGATATTACAGTTGCATAACTTCAATGCTTCTCAATCGACAATTACTTTCATGCTAATCTGATTCATTTTTTGTTTTCATGACATAAGATACTTCATTAATCTGGTCACTTGAAAGCTTCTTCTAATTCTATTTAGTTTTGTTTTTTAATGACTGACAGGTTTGAGCACCCAATTCAGTTTTCAGTCCCCATGTTGTAAGATAAACAACTGTGAAGATTACTCATAATTGTTGTGTGCGTTGGCATTTCTTCGATCATTCATTTGATCTTTGGTGTGTTTTAGTTGTCAAAATGAATCAAGCCTTTGACGTTTGGCAGTATTAGATTGTCTTAAAGGTACGATTCACATCTACATAATGGATTTTCTTCGTGGAGTGGGACAAGTGTTCTTTTACGAATAGGCTTGAGGTTCTTGCGATGGGTTCAGAACTTTTGTATCAATTAGTATGTTCCAACTCTGTGGAGCTTGGTAGGAACAAGATGTTGTCCTATGAGCATAGACATTGATGCTACAAGCCAAGCCTGCTCTGCTACTATTGTCCATTGCTAATGAACATAGTTATATTTCATATAGTTTAATCTTATTTTTTTTCAACTACCAAACCAAAGTACATGTTTTTTTTTGGTAACAAATGGACCTTATGTTGTATAGCCTAATACTTTAATGAGGTGGGTTAAGTGTTTCATGTAAGTTGTTATGTGTTTGGTGATTTCTCTTCTATATCAAATTCAAACTTGATTTCCATACAATGACATTTAATTGATTGTGACAAAAAAAGGAAGTAGCATTTATTTTAATTCTTTAAAAGAAATAGATTGTTTCAATAAATATGTTCCAATCTTGTTCAATCACAACATCATGTTTTAATAAAATCCAATTTTATTATATATCTGACATACCTTTTGACAACACTTTTCCTTTTCCTTTCTTTTTGTTTCTAGTTTACCAATACGCTAGAATGTTAAATAGAGAAATCAAATATTTTTTAAACAATTTGTTTAGCACCAATTTTTAGATATTTATTTAATTTTAATGCTAAAGGATTCATGTTTTGCTTCTTAATTAAATTGTGAATTCGACACTTAGTGTTTCTTTATATCATAAAAGTGAAGTACTCATTTTCATTTTTTTCATTTGTTTTTTAGGTTTTTACTTCAAGATCAAAACTAATAATTGAATGGAGGTGTATCTTTGTCTTGTCGTCAGTTAAATTTTGAAGATGGTAGTGAAGTATCCGAAGAATTAATACCAAAAATTGGAATGGAGTTTAAGACAGAAGAAGATGTTTACCAATTCTATTTAGCATATGCTAAAAAAGTTGGGTTTGGGACAAGCAAAAGCAAAAGCCACAAAGATCAATCTGGAAACTTGATTGACAGAATGTTTTGTTGTAGTGCTGAAGGTAAACAAGGAAAATACAAACGAGATATTGATGTAAGAGCAAAATGCCCTGAAACAAGGTTTGGTTGTGAAGCTAAAATGAGAGTCAACTGTCGAAGAAGCAAAAAATTCTGTGTGGTTCAGTTTATTGAGGAGCATAATCACTACCTGTCGAGTCCAAACAAGACGCACTTGCACAGATCTCATCAAAAAATAAGTTTATCTGCAGCAATACAAATTGAAATGGCAAATGATGTAGGAATCCCACCGAAGGCATCTCATGATGTCATGGTTAGGCAAGTAGGTGGTCGAGAAAATTTAGGTTTCATACTGGATGATTTCTGAAATTACTTACAGTCTAAAAGATCGAGGGATATGAGAAGAGGTGATACAGGAGGCGTTCTGGAATATTTGCATAAAATGCAATTTGATGATCCAAATTTTTTTTATGCTATCCAAGTTGATAAAGATGATTTAATATCCAACATTTTCTGGTCAGATGCAAAGATGAGAGCAGATTACTCAAATTTTGGTGATGTGGTTTGTTTTGATACAACTTATAGGAAGAACAATGAAGGTCGTCTTCTTGCATTGCTTGTAGGTGTCAATC
The DNA here is from genome assembly GCA_027563885.1 of Erythroxylum longipes. Taxonomy (NCBI): domain Eukaryota; kingdom Viridiplantae; phylum Streptophyta; class Magnoliopsida; order Malpighiales; family Erythroxylaceae; genus Erythroxylum; species Erythroxylum longipes. Next base: position 27,113,590 of record JAOQMS010000179.1, read on the forward strand.
ACCACAAGCAGACTACAATCTTTGGTGTTGCATTGTTATATGATGAGACATCCCTAACATTTGAATGGTTATTTGATACTTTTGCGAAAGCCATATGTGATAAAAGACCTAAAACAATTCTTATAGACCAAGATGCAGCAATGGCAAAGGTTGTAGTACTAAGATGGCCTGAAACTCATCATCGTTTATGTATTTAGCATATTTATCAAAATGCGGCCATCCATTTAAGTGGTGTTTTCTCACAATTCAAAGATTTTTCAAGAGATTTTAGCTCATGCATATATGATTTTGAAGAAGAGGTAGATTTTGTAAATGCATGGAATGAGATGTTGTACAAATACGGACTTGAAGATAATGATTGGTTGAGGTGCATGTTTGGGATAAAGGAAAAATGGGCTTTAGTGTATGGAAGACAAATGTTTTGTGCTGACATGACGACAACACAAAGAAGTGAGAGCATGAATAGTGTTGTCAAGAGGTATGTCAGTTATCAACACAAATTTTTGGATTTTTTCATCACTTTGAGAGACTCCTTGAAGATCGTAGATATGAGGAGTTAAAGACTGATTTTAAATCAAGTACAAGTATTCCTTCATTATTGTATCCAATTGAAATTTTGAAACATGCAGCAACTGTTCATACTCTTGAGTTATTCAAGTGGTTTGAAAATGAGTGGTGTAAGCCTCATAATTATTATATTGAAAGCTTTGAGGATGTTGGATCAATCACAAATATCAAATTACCCCTTATAAGAAGAGTTATTGCCATACAGTTACATATGATTCATCAAATGGAAAAGTTGATTGTAGCTATAGAAAATTTGAGTTTGCTGGAATTTTATGTTCTCATGTTTTGAAAGTTTTTAGTGTGAAAAATATTATGGAGATCCCAAGTCAGTACGTATTGAAAAGGTGGACACGTAAAGCGAAACTTGGATTCATGGGAACTGAAAATTCTGGAACCAGCATAAGCAATTTGGATCCTAAGATATGTCAAAGTATGCGGTAAAAATAATTGTGTGGGTTATATGTTCAATTGGTTATAAAAGCATCTGAGAGTGAAGAGACTTGCAAAATTGTTAAAGATTGTATTTTGAAGAAGTTGGAAATCGTCGATGCTTGACTACAAGGTAATGGATCAATTATCCAACAGTCAATTGCAAGCTCCAATGTTAGATTACAAGCTGAAGAGGTGGTTCAATATTCGAGTGTTATAACAAATCACTTGAACCAAAATGAGATTGAAATTTGTGAAAAGAACAATATTGGAATTAAAGGAATCAAAATCAAGAAGAAAACTGTTTCAGGTAAGAGATTGAGGGGTGGGTTGGAGAAGGCTATGAAAAAAAGAAAATCAACCAAAAAAGTTCAAACTCAGGTAAATTTTACAATTACAGTACCAACAATACCATTTAATCTTGAGGTTGTATTTGTAACTTTTTTTCTTGAATTCCACGTCCCTTATATTTTTACTTTTTAATAAAAAAGATTGAATGTTTTAACAATTATTCTACTATTTGATTATATACTATTTAACTTTTTTGATGATAGGTTGTCTTTATCAATTCAAGTCAAACAAATACAATTGCAACACCAACATTACCATTTAATCTTGACGTTTGATTTGTAATTTTTTTTTTCAATTTCATGTCCTTTACATGTCTACTTTTTAATAAAAAAAGACTCAATGTTTTAGTAATTAGTCTAGTATTTCGATTATATACTCTTTCACTTTTTTGATGATAGGTTGTCTCTGCTAATTCAAGTCAAACAAATTCTATTGCACCACCAACATTACCATTTAATCTTGAGGTTTTATTTGTAAATTTTTCTTTAATTCCATGTCCCTTACATGTGCACTTTTTAATAAAAAAGATTCTATGTTATAACAATTAGTCTAGTATTTTGATTATATACTCTTTAACTTTTTTGATGATAGGTTGTCTCTAATAATTCATGTCAAACAAACTCTATTGAAGGTGTTCCATTATTTATGGAGATGACCTACTCCCAATTGGTATTTATCTTCTGCTAGAATACTATTAGTAATGACATTATGTTTAGTAATTTATTCACAATTCACTAATGATACTATTGTTTTTTATTCTTATAGGCACAATAACCATATAGTGTGAGCAATGTGATGGTAAATAACTCATGACAAAACAGTAACGTTAATTACAATGGTGCAGATATAGGTGATTTTGTTGAGACATGTGATTGTCTAGCTCCATGTGCAAGAGGCATAATTTGTAAATACAAAGTGAAAAAAAAGTAGAGTATTTTAGTTAATTTGTACATCTTTATTAACAAGGTGCATATTTTGTTTTCTATTGACAATTGGCAATTTCTTTCTTATACTCTTATTATTATATAATTTTTATATATTTTGTTGATTATGTATTGTTTATAAATGATGAATCCTTATGTTAAAAAAAATTGTGCCAAAATGCGAAATGTTTAGTTCTTGAAATTGTCATGGAACTTCTTATAATGGTATTGAACTTCTTTTTTTTTTTAGGGATGATATTGTGGGGGAAAATATTAGCAGAAATGAAAATATAAATGAAGCCATAATTTAAATGAAGTTGTGAGAAAGTCATTGTGAAATGGACAAAAAGAAACCAGATTGTATATAAATGTGTATCCATAGGTTATACAATCTTGAAAGTAACATTCTTGAAAACAAATCAACACTAGTCAACTTTGAGAATAAATCATAGTCTACAAGTATAATTGTCACAAAAGATCTTTGGATTCATAAGCTAAACAATTATAATACAAGTATTGGCCTTAACTCCAACTTTTCTTCAATATGCACCAAAGAGAGCAAAGAGAAGCAAGAAGTTGAACCAATTGCATCTGAAAAAATGACCACCTTCATCATGGAAAGCATAAAAAGTTACATTGAATATTTAATGCAACTCTGCATGATTGTTGAGAATTTTCCACATTCTACGGATTTAATTTTCCAATTAATTTTTCTTAGTAATGCTACTAGCTTTAAGTCTCTAGTTGTGACTCAGCAACGTTGCTTCTAGCTCTGTGGAGTTATTGTTATAGCTATAGCCTGATTCTTTGTTTGTTTGGAGCCAACTTTGCCCAATCCATGAATATGACGCATGTCGATGCACAACCCAAAAAATGGAAAATACAAGACCACACAAAGTTACAATGATGGAGAGAACTGAACTTTCTCCAAAAAGAGGCATATCAATTTTCTTCTCTTGGCAATTTCTCCATTTCCTGCCAAATATTGAAGAGAAATAAAGTCACGCAATGGAAAAAGATGAAAATTGATAATATCATAATCCAAAAACCTAGAAAATCCAAGTGTACTTTGTAATTAAAGTTACAATACAACTATGCATTCCCTAAGAAAAACAAGAAGAGAAAATTCAATGAGCGCTGAAAGCTGAGGGATAATCACACTGCAAACATGGGTAGAGACTTGAACTTTGCCAGTATATTCATTAGTTTTCTATCTTTTACATTTTCTCTTTACTCAAAAGCTAGACTTTGATTTAGAGATGTCTTACTATGTCAAATTTTATGCTAAGAAATGACATTCAAATCAATATCTTTCACAAATTTCCATATATCAGGAATCCAATTTTCCAGTAATCAGAGGTGAGGTAAATGGAGATGGAAATGTTATTGCTAGAGTTGTCTTTTGGATTCCTACTGCTCCAAGCATAAGAGAAACTCTTATGCCATTGTTAGCACAAAATGACTCTAGGGACCGAGCATGATGTATAATCCTCCCTGAATCTGGGCTATGCAAAGCTTCAACTAGTAGTACATTGCGTCTCCAACCTAAAGAAGGGCCGCTTCCATCTAACATCATAACATTAAGAGAGCTTCATATTCACTAAAAGGAGTATTAAGAATTATTGTAAGCCTAAACAGTTGGTTCAGAGAATATGATGGCAATACCAGCAGGTGACATCTTTGTCTTGAGGAAATGCAGAGATTTCAAATTTTCTGACAGCTTATCATCGAGTTGATAGGGTAAAATTAGTCTTTCACATACATTTTTTAAGGCTTCAGGATTAGACTGGATATAATCCTCAATTGCAGCTTCCAATTTCAGCCAAACTGCTGGGTCAGTCACATCGAGCTCCATGCCACAACGTTCATCAACTGCGAGGACAAAAGTATACAAGTCTAATTGAAAATTTTGACTTTTTCACTAAATATTTAGTGAAGAGTCCACTATTAGAAGATTATAGGAAATTATCCATACATCATGAGAAGATATAAAGAGAAATGATCTAAGTTTACAAACAATAAATTTCCACAAACTTCATTATATTTACTTGGATTAAAACAAAAGTATTGTATTTCCGGTAGTATAGGAAGCAATGTGCTTAATGCTTCTTCCACCCGATCGACGGAACACGCACTCTCAATTAGCACTTGCCTAGTATCTAGATAACGCCATCCACCTCTCCGCACCTGGAAATATCAAATTTGAAATATCCACAAGAGTTTCTATGGTGGCATTGTTTCATTTATAATACAAGTTGCAACTCCACCATAAAGAGTAGATTTCTTATGATATGTATAATAGTTGTCCAATTAAATTCCCATCACAAACCATAAAAATATATACAAAACTACAGCAACCCCTGCCAAAGCTTTTTCATTTAGATGACATGTTGAAAACTACAAATTGGGTTGATTTTATAAAAGGAACTTCATTCAAAATTCTTCCTCTTTTTTTATTTGAATAAAAAGTCAAATTTCATCAACAATCTACCACTCCAGTTCTTTCTTTTTCGAATTTGGGATGCATAGTTGAGAGGAGAGCCACTATGAACATAGACAAAGCAAGTTTCTAAACAGCCAGAGATAGATGCAGCTCAAATTCCAAGAAATTATGAAAATTATTAAGATAAGGAATAAAGGGTTGGAAATTTCTCAATGCACCTTTGTTGGTACAAAACCACAGCCAATGGAGACCAAGCAATCAATTTTATATCAGGCCAAAGAAGATGTGCTTCTCTTATTGCAAAAATGGTAGGATTATTTGCCACAATAGCACCATCTTGCCAGCGATTTATCCCTATAGAATTATCATAAGTTAGCACATAAAGCAAAATATTAGTTTTTATTTGTTGAGGAGGAAAACAAACTATGAAAGAGCAAAACAGCAGTGTACCGTCCGAGAAATCATCAAGATAATATGGAGCAGTTGGTGGTAACTCAAGCTGATCGCGATAATAGAAATTGATTCATACATTTTGTAGAATTAACAAGCACCAAAATTATCCCTATTCCTCTTATCACTAAAAAACAAGAACTGAATAAAGATAGCCTCTGCTCTTCACATCCTCAGGTTTTTGTGCATTCTACAACATACAATCATGCCTATGTAGACATGTAATTCACAGACATAGAATCTATAAAATACATTGTGAATGAAAGCAATTAAGCCGAGAAATAAAAGCAATAAACCTTACCTTAGATCCATGCACTACTACTCTAAAACTCTGTGATGAACTGTTACGAGTATAAGTCACCTTGGGAGAACCACACCCCAAAGCTAGCTTGAAGGGAGGGAGAGCCCAAGGCCTTATAAGGCCTGTTCTAGAACCACGCCTCCCTGATATGGGACTCGTAATATTGTTTCCCTCTTTGGAAGCCGGCGTCCCGACGACTCTCACTCCACGGTGCTTCACTCAGCGATGCTTCACTCGTTTCAGTTCACGGTCAGCCCTCTTCCGGTGGCCAGCTCTCAATGAAAGCACCAGTATTACAAGTATAAGTCACCTTGGGAGAACCACACCCTAAAAGCTATCTTGAAGGAAGGGAGAGCTCAAGGCCTTACAAGGCCTGTTCTAGAACCACGCCTCCTCGATATGAGACTCATAACATTAACTCTGTAAAGGAACAAAACCAGAAACAGAGGATGAACTGATGGATATTTAAGACGGACCCAAGACCCCTAACAAGTCCATATCATTTCTTAAAAGAGTGGGTTTAATGAGGCTTGAAACAGAACTAAAACTCTAAAATTGCGTGAAGTCAATCGAAGTCACATAAATACAAAGAAAATGAGAAATTTCATACAGAGTCTATACCTTTGGTGGATCCACCGACCATGATTACGACGACAACTCTTTCCTCCGAGTGATCCGTCTCCAATCAACCAAAACCCAGAAGACCAGATCCTCAAAAGTGGTCAAAGCACCTGTTTTCTTAAACTCAGAACACCAAATTCCATAGCACGTGAGTAGTTGATGGAGAGAAAGAGTGTCTTTGTGTGAAGACGAGAGGCGGTTGTAATAGAACGAAGAGAGAAGACAGATCTAAGAGTAAGATCCAAGAAATAAAGCAGGAAGCAAAATCAAAAAAGAGGAGGAGATGTTAGCTTGGATTAGGTAGAGGAGACGTTCGGCTTGGCTTGGGTGAAAACAAAGTGGAAATTGTCAATTATTAATACGTCAACGTTTTGTTGTGGTATAGAGTAGGGCTGGGGTTAGTGGGATAGAAATTCTGATGCCCAAACCCAATGCCACAAGCAATCATTTTTTTGACTCCCTGGCAGCTTTCAAGTACAATTTACTCTCTTTAGTAAAGCGAGCCTTGTTAATAAATAGACTCCGTGGTTGACTATTGGTGTTCAAGAAGTCTCTCTGTGATTGAGAAACATGCAGTACAAGAACTTGGGTAGATCGGGGCTGAAGGTGAGCCAGCTCTCATTCGGAGCGTGGGTCACTTTTGGCAACCAGCTAGACGTCAAAGAGGCCAAATCTATCTTACAGTGCTGCAGAGACAACGGTGTTAACTTTTTCGACAACGCTGAGGTCTATGCCAATGGTCGAGCGGAGGAGATCATGGGTCAAGCCATTCGTGAGCTCGGCTGGAGGCGTTCCGATGTCGTTGTGTCCACTAAGATCTTCTGGGGCGGTTCTGGTCCTAATGACAAGGGACTGTCCAGGAAACATATTGTGGAGGGTACTAAGGCTTCTCTCAAGAGGCTTGACATGGATTATGTTGATGTGATTTACTGCCACCGGTGAGTATTGGGTGTTTTAGCTAGATTTAGTTTGATAGTTCATGAAGAAATCTTGACGTTATTGGTTCCTTGGGACCTTTCAATTTTTTATTGAATATTGTCTTCTTTCTCAAGCTAGTTATTGATTTTCGATGATTTGAGGTCTTTAATTGTCTTTTCTATAGGCATTTGTATATTTAGGATTTCTTTTTGAGTTTTATTACACATTATGTAGTCTCTGACTTAATTCCACAGGCCAGACTCATCAACACCAATTGAAGAGACTGTGAGAGCTATGAATTATGTTGTTGACAAGGGATGGGCTTTCTACTGGGGCACAAGTGAGTGGTCAGCACAACAAATTACTGAAGCTTGGGGATATGCGGAAAAGTTAGATTTGGTTGGTCCTGTGGTGGAGCAGCCTGAGTATAACTTATTGTCTAGACACAAGGTAAGTAACTTTGACTGCCCATACACTGGCTTCTCTTTTTGATGAAAGTATTAGTTGTGTGGTTCATGTAGGTTAGCAACAATTTATATCTTCGATGGAAAAGAACCTTGTTTTGGTAACTTTTTGTCTAGGGACGAAGTTATGTTTAGCCTATTCAAGAGGATCAAATTTGCTTTACACTCCTCTTTTACCCATTTTATCAAGTGTATGTATGAAAACTATCCTTTTGAGAAAACTCTTTTTGTTATTGAGTTAGCAAACCTGACATAAGATGCTTTTGAGACTTGGTGCCATACAATTTCAAGTTTAGTTGCATTTAATTTGTGAAATAATACGGTGGGAAAAAATGGTATAAATAGATAGTAAAGAAATATGAAATAAATAAAGTTTGGTTCATTATCTAGCTTATGGAACCAAAAGATTAAGATAATGAATGCGAAATGTATCTGGGGATTAGGACATTAATGGTTGATATCGAAGCAGCAGTATAGCATGCTGAGCTAAATATTGCACATTTTCCTATTTTGCAATGTAGAATTCATTTTCGAAGCTCCTAGTGAAAAATTTCAATTAAAGAGGTTATGGAAGTGAGAACACCTTAATCCTTGTGCAGATGAAAAATTTCCTAAGCTCCTTTATCTTGAATTCCTTGATTTGTTGTTTCTTGAATTCACTTGTTCTTTTTCATCAATTTCAGTCACAATAATATAATCAACAAAAACTAGAAGTGTAGTCACTCCCCATGCAACCATGTGCTTGTTGAAGAGAGTGTGATCTCTTTGACTTTATTGATATCTTGATCCTTTCATAACTCTAACAATCCTCCAAACCATGCTCTGGGAGATTGATTCAATCTATATAGAGCCTTTTTCAATCTACAAACTTTATTGACTGTGTTTTCTTCAAAGCTTGGTGGGATATTCATGTAGATTTCTTCATCTAGATCTCCATGAAGGAAGACAATCTTCACATCGTATTGCAGAAGTTGCCAGTCAAAGTGAGCTGCCAAGGATAACAAAATCCTCATAGTATTCATTTTTTCCATTATAGCAAATGTCTCCTAGTAATGGACTGCATAAGTTTGAGTTTGCCCTTTAGCAACTAATCATTCTTTATATCTCTCTAGTGATCCATTAATTTTATACTTTAGTGTGAAGATCCATTTACAATCAATTATATTCTTCCCCTTTGGCTTATCAACAATCTCCCATGTCTTATTCTTCTCCAACGCATCCATTTCCTCTCTTATAACATTCCTCCATTCCCTTTTTGGCAATGGCTCAAATACAGTATTGGAATAGAAATGGTATTTAGACACCCAGTGAACTTTTTGTAGGCTGGTGATAGATGTTTAAGTGATACATTGTGGGATAATAGGTATATTGGTCTCTTGGTATACTCTCTAGTGCCTTCCCTATTAACAATAGGAAGGTGTGAGTCATCTGTGGGTGTTTCAACTGATTGTGTGTGTAAAGGAGGACCAAATCTTACTGCAGTAATGTAAAAGAGCTTATAGTTTATAAAAGAAATAAAAATAAATCAACCATAAACTTTAAGTTGGTGGGATGAAGAGAGGGAGTTGAGGTGACAACAAAGCCAACAAGGTTGAAATTTAGTTTATGCTAGGTTTTCTTGTTAGATAAGTAGTAGTAAATTAGACATATTATCCTAGTTGTATATATTGTTTAAGATTTAAACTTGTTTAAGATCTGATATGATTTTCTTTTTTTGGATATTTTAGTTCTTTATTTCTAGAATAAGAGTTCTAAGAACTTTTCTATATATATGTTTGTACTCAATCCTTCAATAATAAGATCCTGATTTTTTTTTCTATAAACTAATTTTCAATTAGAAGGTTTGATACTTTTTTCTAATCATTATTCTTAGTTCCCTAGCCCCCATTACTTGTCTAATTCACTAAAGTTCCAGCAATTGTAGCCTAAATTTTCAGCAACCAATATTCTAAAATTCTAGCCATATCAAACCCTAAAATTTTCTAACTTTAAATCTGACCAACCTAAGTTGAAATTCTTTTTCTTTTTGATGTGGGGCAACTTGTGAATATCCAACATCTTACCCTTACAAGTGAATTCATCCAAATCAAGCTATTTTCCCCCGCAACTAATAGCTAATATGAATCTAGTTGTGTCACCCTATAGATCACCATTCATCTGACCGAAAATATATGAATTTGCATTCATTGGTCTTCGCTAAGCTAGTTCTAATATCATCACACAAAATGGACAAGAAAAATAATCTGTCTTTTTACAATTGATTTTGAGTTACATGATTATATACATCTTAATATAGGAGAAAAATAGGAAACAATATCCTAGGATACGAATCAATCTCCTTGAATAAGAAACAATCTCTTTGGATCCTATAATCTTTGGGATAAGAAGAAAATATAGGAGAAAAATAGGAAACAATATCCTAGGATATGAATCAATTTCCTTGAATAAAGAACAATCTCTTTGGATCCTATAATCTTTGGGATAAGAAGAAATTTACTTTCTTAAAATCTATATACAGCTAATATATAACTCGACAACAATTACCATTTCCTTAGAATTTTTTTGGCATCAACATCACATTAGTGCATTGAATATAAGAATTTTTTTGGCATCAACGTCACATTAGTGCATTGAATATATGTTGTTATGATTTTTTGGTACCAACATCACATTAGTGCATTGTGTATATGTTGGCTAGAGATAAAAGCTTATATTTTTATCATTTTGAGCTAGTTTCCAAGTAAGCATGCCTTTGCCACTTGAAAATTAAAAGGCTTTTCCAAAGTTGAGCTTGGCATTTTTAGTTCACTAGCTGGAGTTTTGGTTTTGAGGCGTTATCATATCCTAGCATTTCACTTTCACAATAATGGTACAATTTTCTTGTGCATTGATGGGTTGAGTTTTTAGGTGTCAGAAGCCCATTGAGCTAGAAAAATAAAAGCTATTGGATGATCCCAAGAGCAGATCATTTATTTTAACACAACTTTCACACTAAGTGTGAATAAGCTATACAAATCACAAATTCACTGAAATGAGTGTGGGACAACTAGAAGTTGAGACTCTTAATCATTTAAAGCTTTGATTCCATTTTAAGAAATCATTCAACCTAAAAAATCTAGCTTTTGAGTGATTTCTAAGAATGTATCATTTACTGTTTTTGGGAATAATAATTTTTATCCATTTTTGGGCTTGGTCTATCAACTTAATCTTTTGGGTTGTATGATTCAAAATGTGCCACCCTTATTTTCAGTGCATTTATGATTTTGTTGTGCTTGTCCACACTTCTTATTTGGGCGTTTTATTTATTCATTCCTGGGCTCATCCAATAGCTTAAACTTTTGAGTTGAATTGTTTCTTTGCAATTTTAGTAGTAGGGAATAGTTAGTTTGTTTTTGTTTTGGTTCTCAACTTGGGTAAACATTTAGTTGTTTATTATATTCCTTTGCTTGCTAAGGGACATAGAATGGTATGCATTCTACTCTCTTATTTTACTAACTTGTTGCAAAATTAATTGCATAACTACTTTCCTGCAGACCTGAAACTTTGAACATTCTGTATGATCTTGTAAACTATTTTTGTGCCTGCAGGTTGAGTCTGAGTACCTTCCCTTGTACACCAACTATGGCCTGGGCCTCACCACATGGAGTCCACTAGCTTCTGGGGTGCTCACTGGAAAGTACAATAAGGGCACTATACCACAAGATAGTCGGTTTGCTTTGGAAAATTATAAAGTAAGAGTTGTTTAGTTTTATAAACTTGATTCACGGAGTTTCCTGCTATTTATTCTATTGTCACCAATTTTTCCAAATGACATTCTAGTTATGGCAGTTTCTTATGAACATTTATTTGTGGAGTTTGTTGTGATTTTTCCTTTCTTGTCAAAAATCAATTCAACTAAGCTTCACCATGTACTAGTTTGGGTAATGAGCTACATGGATCTTCTTTTCTCAAATTTTGATCCAAAAATTTAGAAATATCTTCTAGGTGTTTGGTCCATATTGTTTTAGGCCTCTTTCCCTTTCCTAGTGGATTTGCTTGTTGCGATCATCTATAATCTATCCAATGTAAATTCTATCTTGGATATTATTTTCAGAAGTAGCTAGTGACACCTCTTTGATGCACTCATATTTTTACATTCTCTCTTAATTTTTCTACATATAGAAAATCAATTAGCATTTTCTTTTTGAAACATTCACCTCCTCAATATGCAAATATATTTACCTCACTCTTAGTTTGACTCATATTCCATGAAAATATTCATTTCAAATTCAAAAGGGTTTTAGTATCTCCTTGTTAATGTTATTTTGGTAATACTTTGTTTTCTCTAACTCTTTTTCTCCTCACGCAAATATTCTTGCCATATTTCTATTCAAATGAATCGCAGTAGTTCATATATAATTAATGTATGACCCAAGGCCCCTACTAGACAAACTTAATGCAGATATATGTTATCCCCGACTTCAATGGAATGGCATTGCATATTTGTTACCATTTTGTATCATAATCTATTATTACAGTATTCATTGAACATAAAGGAGGAATATAAAGGTGCTTTTCTATTCAAGGAAACATGTTACTAAGAGGTCATTAATGTTTGTTTGTTAGAGTTCTGCAAACCTTGTTGACCATCGTGTAGCCAAGTACAATAGTGTTGACTTGAGATTATTTGCATTGATATTGTTATAATTACACCTATAATCTCTCTTATAATCGAGAGATTTCATAGAGTTAATAGCTAGATTACTTCCTAAATAGTTCTAGTAATTTTGTATATAAACCCTTGTTCTTATGTACACAATGTATGAAATAAAAATTATCTTCTACTTTCAACATGGTATCAGATCCCTATCTGATTTAGGGGCTGTTTTTTTCGACTGTTCGTTCCAAATAGGAAAGAACACTGGCTGAGTGTGTACTTTCCCGAAAAGCAACGTGTTTTTCTTCTCACTACTCACCTAGACTGCTTCAATTGTGACCGGCCACCTCCACTGTGAAAGACCCGACATCAACTACAACGCCACGCATCCCCATGCACCGTCACAATCTCTCTGCCGTCTCTGCGCGTGAGCACCACGTGCCACCCTCTGGCCAGTGTTTCACCTTGGTTCTTTCTCCTCTAGGGTCACCGGCCTCTTGCCTCTCCTCCGGTGGTGTCAGACGTACCTCTTACCTTCTGCTAGTGCCCTTGCTTCCTTGCCTCTCCTCGGTCTTTTTTGTTTTTGGTTATGTCTGGTATTTTGTTCTTTCTACCCATACACTAGAAGCACATTTTTTTGAAGAGTTTCTATTTACTCTATTGGCATATTTTTTGTTAGTTGTCCTGATTGAGGGAAAGATGATAATTCTGTCGAGTTCCAATAATCCTTCACTTCAAATCAGTCTCGTAAAACTTAGTGGAACTAATTATCTTGCCTGGTCAAGATCCTATTTGTTGTTCATCAAAGCTAGAGGATTACAGGGTTACATTAATGATGACAGTAAGAGATTCGACGTCAATAATTCTGATTATAATTAGTGGGAGTTTGAGAATTCTCTCATCATGTCTTGGTTCATCAATTCAATGAAGCCGGAGATTGCTCAGACATTCTTGCTACTTGACACAACGACAAAGATATGGAAAGTTGCTTCTCTGGTCTATACTCAAATAGGTAATAAAGCTCAAAATTTTGATCTTCTTAATAAATTGCACAACACGAAGCAAGGAGATATGATTGTATCACAGTATTTTGCTGAGTTATGTGGGTCATGGCAGGAATTAGACTATTATCAAGATTTTCAAGCAGAATGCTTAAAAGACGCTGCTAGATTCCAGAAAATGATGGAAGAAAATCAAGTATTTGATTTTTTAACGAGTCTTCACCTAGAGTATGATCATATACGAGGTACAATACTTGGAAAAGATCCTTTCCCTTCTGTTTAGCTCGCATGCCCTCTAGTTCAGCAAGAAGAAAGTAGGTGAAATGTTTTGCTACATACACCTATCATTGAAAAAGCAGGATTAGTTGCAAGTTCTACTGAGAAGTCGAAACCTGCAAATACCTCATCTAGTAAGGATCACTTACACTGTATCAAGACATACCCGAGAAACTTGCTAGAAATTGCATGGAAGGCCTAATCAGAGTCTTGGAAAACGAGGCGGCTCAGTGTTAAGGGGTCAGGCCTACTTGGCTGATGGAAATGAAGTGTCTGAAACATTGTTAGCTGGGGGATTATCCAATGAGGAACTTCAGGCCTTAAGGCAGCTTCTGTAAAAAATAGGCTCTGCTTCCACAGTTGGTGCATCAAACCTTACCAAATCAAGTATTGAGTACTACAATTCTAAAGATAGTCCTTGGATTATAGACTTTGGAGCTAACAGACATATGACAGGCTCTCAAAAGAAAATTTTAACATACTCTCATGGAAACGACAGGGATAATGTTAGAATAGCAGGTGGGTCTTTTACTTGCGTATCTAGTATAGGTTCTGTTAATTGTACTCCCAATATGACCCTATCCTCAGTACTTCACGTACCCTATTTTCCTATTAATCTTCTCTCTGTCAGTTCTATCACTAAGGACCTTAATTGCAAAGTTGAATTTTTTCTTGACTATTGTGTTCTTCAGGACCTTCACACAGGGCAGAGGATTGGAACTGGTAGATTGCAGGATGAGGTATATGTCTTGGAAGAAGGGCGCCTATTGGTTGCACATCAAGCAGTTCTTGGAAATGATGTGATTAATAAGAAAATTCTATAATGGCATAGGCGGTTAGGATATCCCTCGTTTTTTGTTCTAGCAAAACTTTATCCAAACTTGTTTAAAAGAACTTCTTTTAATTCTTTGTTTTGTGAAGCATTTGAACTTGCTAAACACACTAGAAGTTCTTATCATTTATCAAATAATAAGAGTTTTGTTCCTTCAATGACTATTCACTCCGATGTTTGGGGTTCTACTTAAACTCCCTCTCTTTCTGGCCATAGATGGTTTGTGACTTATTGATTGTTGCACCCGATTGACGTGGGTTTATTTGATGAAAACCAAGAATGAAGTTTTTCCACACTTCCAATCTTTTCACAAAATGATTTGTACTCAACATGATGCGAGAGTTAAGATCGTACGGTCAGATAATGGAATGGAGTATATGGATGAAAAATTCCGTGGTTATCTAGATTTTAATGGAATATTACATCAAACTAGTTGTTTCTATACTAGTGAATAGAACGGAGTCGCAAAAAGGAAGAACAGATACATTCTGGAGGTTGCTCGATCACTCATGTTCACAATGAATCTTCCAAAGGGATATTGGGATGATGCAGACCTTTCAGCCGCCTATATCAACAAAATGCCACTTCAAATTCTAGATTTTAAAAGCCCTGTTGAAATATTATAAGGTACAAACTCTTTTCCTATACTTCCAAGAGTCTTTGGGTGTGTTTGCTTTGTTCATACTCGGAATGTTGGCAAGTTGGAGCCAAGAGCTTTGAAATGTGTGTTTGTTGGATATCTCCCACACAAAAAGGATATAAGTGTTATCAACCCCCATCTAAGAAATACATTGTAAGTATGGATGTCACTTTTCTGGAGTATGAGTCCTATTTCCCCAAATCCCCAACTCCTCTTCAAGGGGAGAATGCGATTGAAGATGAGGTGTTGGTTGACTCTATAGATAATGTGATCTAAGGAGGAAGGACAATTCAGGGGGAGACAACTAGTTTGGTTCAAGAGGATCGAAGTTGGTGCTTAGATAGACTAGACTTAATGATATACTCAAGGCGAGATAAGACGGAAAAAGCCATCATGCAATCTATGCCAATGCCATCCTTTTCCCTCGAAAACACTGGTGAGCTAGAATATGATTTATCTAATGATTTAGATAAGCCGATTGCCCTTCGAAGAGGTGTTACAAGTTGCACCAAGCACCCAATTTCTAACTTTGTTACATATGACTCACTATCTCCTGCCTATAGAGCCTTTGTCTTGTCTGTTTCTTTTGTGTCTATTCTACAGGATTGGAGAGAAGCAATGAAAATTGTCCAATGGAAAGAAGCTATGATTGAAGAAATGAAGGCCTTGGCAAAAAATGAGACTTGGGAACTTGTCACTGCTCTAGAAGGAACACGGGCGGTTGGCTGCAAATGCGCATTCACAGTGAAGCATAAGCTAGATGGATCCATTGAGAGATACAAGACGAGATTGGTGGCTAAAGGCTTTACTTAAACATATGGAGTAGACTATCAAGAAACCTTTGCTCCTATTGCTAAGATGAATACAATTAGAGTTTTACTCTCGTGTGCAGCTAATTTGGATTGGGACTTACGGTAGTTCGATGTTAAAAATGCATTTCTTCACAGGGATCTGGAGGAGGAGGTGTATATGGAGATTCCTCTAGGGTTTGAAGATGATAAGACATAAGGGAGGGTTTGTAGGTTAAAAAAGGCATTGTATGGGCTGAAACAATCACCACGAGCATGGTTTGAAAAGTTCAATCAGGCTATGATCTCTTTTGGTTATCAACAGAGTAATGCGGATCATACCCTGTTTATCAAGCACTCCCAAGGTAAGATCACGCTTCTTATTGTCTATGTTGTTGACATTATTGTAACTGGAAGTGATACAGAAGAGATGGTTAGGCTGAAGAAACTAATTGCTCAAGAATTTGAAATTAAAGACTTAGGAAAATTGCAATATTTCTTGGGAGTTGAAGTCGCTAGATCAAGAACAGGAATCTTTATCTCCCAGAGAAAATATGTCCTAGATTTATTAGAAGAAACCGGTATGATGGGTTGTCTCCTATCGAGAGCAACCACAAACTGCAAGCAGGAACAGGTACATCAGTGGACATGAGAAGATATCAGAGGTTAGTTGGAAGACTCATCTTTCTCACACTAGGCCAGACATAGCATTTGCAGTTAGTGTAGTAAGTCAGTACATGCATGATCCACGAGAACCACACTTACAAGCTATATTTTGCATTTTGCACTATCTAAAGTCCGCTCTAGGAAAAGGCTTTCTGTTCACTAACAGGTCATCTTAAGATAGAAGCATTTACAGATATTGACTGGGCTGGATCTCCAGATGATAGGAGGTTAACCACTGGTTATTGTACGCTCATAGGAGGAAATCTAGTCACTTGGAGAAGCAAGAAATAGAATATAGTTGCTAAATCCAATGCGGAAGCCGAATACAGAGCTATGACTCAAGGTGTGTGTGAACTATTGTGGGTAAAGAAGCTGATGAATGAAGGAAGTTCATCTCTCTACTGTAATAACAAAGCTGCCATTAGTATAGCTAACAATCCTGTTCAGCTTGATAGAACAAAACACATAGAAATTGACCGATGCTTTGTGAAGGAGAAATTCGTGAATGGCTCTTTGCAATTATTCCGTGTGCGGTCAAATGAACAACTGACAGATGTCTTTACCAAAGGACTCTACAACAAACAGTTTCATAACCTCGTTTGTAAGTTGGGCATGTGCGATACCTTTGCACCAACTTGAGGGGGAGTGTTGACCGGAGATTATTAGCATTGATATTGTTATAATTACACCTATAACCCCTCCTATAATTGAGAGATTTCATAGAGTTAATAGCTAGATTACTTACTAAATAGTTCTAGGAATTTTGTATATAAACCCTTATTCCTATGTACACAATGTGTGAAATAAAAATTTTCTTCTACTTTCAACAAATAGAACTTTTGAGAACGATTTATTTTTTCTATCAGATTTTGGCAAGTCATAGCAACAATTCTTCCCTACCATGCCACATTAAGCACTTAGTAATTACGTTTTCTCGTTAACATTCTTTACTTACATGACTCTTGGGATATGTGTTTAGAGTTGAATTGATTTCTCATCATTAAAATTCATATTGGTAATTAGCTATTCAACTCCAACCCTTTACAAGTTCCAATTTCACTCCTTAATCTCTTGTAGTTATATTGTTTTTGGATGCAGTGGTTTGGTTTTGAAGCATAGAACTATCTAGTTCCCCAACCACACAACATAATTGGTTATGAATTATTGCTACTAGGTCAGATGGTTGGTTTGCAAATTTTTGTCCTGATGTGGACAAGTTTATTCCCTCCTTAACTAAATGACCTTTTTTTCTCTGGAAAATGATTTTAATTAAACATCATCAAATTTTAAGACTACATAGATATAGCATTCAGCCACATATGTGGTATCTGCTAGTTTTGAACAACTATTGCCCTACAAAGATAGATAGGTTTAATTATCACATTTGAAACCAGCAGGATTTGACATTCGCTTCCTTTAATTACTATCAATTACATATTCTTGTTATTGAGCCCTTTTACATCATTTTAACCCTGTTAATTTCTAGAATCTTGCTAGCCGTTCCCTGGTTGATGATGTGCTGAGAAAGGTCAATGGACTGAAGCCGATTGCTGATGAGCTAGGTGTACCTTTGGCTCAGCTTGCAATTGCTTGGTGTGCTGCTAATCCAAATGTATCATCAGTTATTACTGGTGCTACAAAGGAGTCTCAGGTTAGTAAAACAATCATCGGATATCTTTCTATGACCATTCTTATTGAAACCTATTGATTCAGGTGTGACTTTAATCCATTAAAACATTTTGTGTATTGTACATACCCCTTAGCAGGCTACATTATGCTCCTTGGCTGCATTGGTATTTTTCAGCCATATCTTCAAATTAATTAATAATTAATTTATTATTGATGTTGAGTATTACAAAATTAATGCACTTTTTATCAAAATGAAAAGTAGTTTTAAATTGTCTTATAATTTTTTTGTTATTTCTTTCAATTTTTTGCATATGATGACATTACAATCTAATGCAACAATTACAATTTTTGAAGATTGTTGAGATTTGATGTTGAAGATGATGTAGATTTATTGTTCTTATAGTTGTTATGATTGTAAAGTTGAGAAAAAAATCAAGAATAGCTTGAATACTATATCTTATATATAATCAATATTTACAAATATAACCCTAATATACGTGGGAATTACTGCTACTATTATTATTATATCCTGTTTTATATTGGGATATTATGTGTATTCTATTATAATAGTTTAAATGTTCTATTTAGGAGTATTAATAACTCATATTAGCCTACTATTATAGCATAGGTTAATTAAACTTAATAATATCATATCCTAGTATCTTTGCAATCTTTGTATTCATGGATGTGGACCTTTCAACTATACCCTAGTCTTTGTAGTCCTTATCTTTCCTTATCTTTTTTTTTTAATATTTTACTTTCACTTTTTGACTCAATGATACTAAAACCTGTTCAACCCTAACACAGCTTTTGACTCATTGATACTAAAATCTATTATCGAAGCCAAAATCCTAGTTTTTGACAATCTGTTACTGTTAAGCAACAAGATCAAGTCCAAATTCTTGAACTTGATTTAGTGAAGGTGGTGCCTTTTGTCAAAGTGTAGAGTAGGAAGTTTAGTTGAATTTGCAATTGGTGTCTAAAAGATTGTTTTCTATTCTGATAAAGGTCTGTTAGTTTGTTACTAGATGTTGTTTCAAGATTGTGTCTTATTCTTTATACGGGGATGCAGGAAAGTAATAAAAAAGATTTTATTCGCTCAAAATAGTCTAACGAGCTTTATTCCTTTCTACTTAACAAGGTTGATACAAAAGGAAGTGTTCTAGGCTGATTTTGCTAGCAAGGCTATTAGGGGACTTCCAGCTACAGGTTCTCTTAACTAGATCTAGAAATAGGGACCATAACAATTTGGTAGCAGTGCATTTGTTATGGGTTACCGTTGAACCACGTAGATATTGAGGATTTTGTGGCCATGTACTAGGAGGATTGAGTAAGGGATCAAGTTGAAAGGGAAAGAGAGAAGAATGAGATGATGACTAAACTAGATGAAATCACTAAAGAAAACCACAGAGAAGCTGATATTCAAGAGGAAGTAGAGAGCAGATGGACAGAGAATAGCAACACAAGTTGGATTTCTCTTGATATGATTTATGAGCCCCTTGATGGCTAAGTTGGTGTGAGCACTTCGTCTGCCATCAACAAACTCCTGATGAGGAAAAGGAGGGATCCAGTTCTTTCTATATGGGACAGGATGCTCAGTTCTCATTCATCTAGTTGGAGAGGGATAGGCTGCAATTGACATGGGAAGAATTCAAAACTAACATTAAAATTTGCATTTTGGGTTGACAATTTGTAGCAACGATCTGGGAGAATTATCAAAACTATGTCAAACATGGAGTGTAGAGGAGTACTGTAGGCGTTTTGAGTAGTTAGTTGCCTGTGTTGGTTCTCTTCACTCTGAGCAGGAGGTGGAGATCTTCATAAGTGGTTAAAGGAGGTGATTATGGTGGAGGTGGAGCTGAAACAACCAACAGACTTGACCAACACTATGAGCTTGACTAGACTCTATAAAGGTGTAGGATTAGGTATCGGGAGGACCTGCAGAATTGGACTATAACCAACAATACTGCAAAAGCTCCGTATATTAGGGTTTTGAGTGAGGTAGGGAATGGAGCAGAGAAAGGACAAAGGACTATGCTGTAATTGTGAAGAACCATATAAAGCTAA
Source organism: Erythroxylum longipes (assembly GCA_027563885.1). Lineage (NCBI taxonomy): Eukaryota > Viridiplantae > Streptophyta > Magnoliopsida > Malpighiales > Erythroxylaceae > Erythroxylum > Erythroxylum longipes. The sequence goes on from JAOQMS010000179.1 coordinate 27,133,592, forward strand.
ACATTAGTGCAGATGTCTTTTGTTGTTATGTAAAAATAAAGGCTCCAACCTTGCAATATATAAATTGTTTATTTATAGATACTAGCATTTCTAAGGGAACAAACTCAAGTGACCAGTATTAAGATATACTAGTTAGTTATAATAACTAGACTCACTTCGAAAGAGAACATTCCTATAGTTTGTTTAAACATGTATGAAGGCGTTAGTAAGACCTTAAATGTAAACTATAGTATTTGATACCAATTCTCAATTCATAACAAGAATTATTTTCAGTTCTATTGATCAGAATTTTGTTTAGATGGCATAGGTTTTCATGAAAGTGATGCCAAAGGAAGATAATAAATTTGATATTAATCTTCTATATGTACTTGAACGAAGCCATGGCTTTAATTGTGAGTTGATAATTGAATATTCGGTTCCTATAATGCAGATTCAAGAAAACATGAAAGCTATTGATGTCATCCCGCTACTGACTACTGCTGTGATGGAGAAGATCGAGGCTGCTGTTCAAAGCAAGCCAAAACGTCCAGATTCATATAGGTAACTGGACATGTAGTATTTGTTCTTTATGCATCAGATGCTATATTTTAATGTACTCAAATTCCAGCCTCAAGTATTTGACCGGTATTCTTTACCATGTGCGTTGGTATCAAGCTTTATTGTATTGAAGATCTGAATCCAACATTGGACTGTTATGTATTAGTAGCATCATTTCTAGTTGCTTTTGCTTGTTAGGTTACAAATTTGTGTATGTTTAGAATGTTGTATTACGGCAGTTGTGAAGTTTGTTAAAAAGTCTGTTGTCTAGTTGGTTCCCGATTTTATGCTTGCTTTACCCCTTAGTTTCATTATCTTCAGGATCTTTATTTCATTATCTTCAGGTTCTTTATTCTAGCCTTTCTTTGTTGATTACCATAGCAAGGAAAATGGAAACACAAAATGTTTGCTGCCTGTGGTTTTTTGATTCTTTCCCATTGATAAGGCCTCATTTTTTTAGTTTTTACTGTTGTTTGGGGCATTTGGATTCAAGTTTATTGGGCCAAGAGCTTGGAAGGAATCTTCATACCTTTATCAAGTTTTTCCCGGTTGCTTGTTTTCCTTTGAAAATTAAAGAATTATATTAGTCAAGGTAAGAATCACAATTTCAAGCAGGAGTTAAATATGAAGTTGCCAAGAAGCTTGGCTACTTCATCAACAGGTCATTAAAACAAAAACAACAGGACAAAATAGCATATTACTCATCCAAAGCTAAGTCAACTTGAAGTGTACAGTGCAGAAAATGTCCATTGCTTAAGAGGTTCCATCTTCTTGCCATATCAGGGGATAATTGAGGGGATAGTTCTAGTGTTTTTCCCCTCGAAATTGCTGTCTCTTTTATTCTCTTGAGGCTGCACTGTGATGTTGCAGGGGTGTCCTGAATTTTTCTCCCACTATATGGTATGTATGGTACAACCAAAAGCTATTTTGAATAAGTTATAATCACCCTTACCAACCTGATGAGGATTCGCAGCCCAATCAACTACTCTATTCCAATCTTTTTCTACATAATCTGAACATCCTTCCACAATACATTGGAGTAGGAGCAATTAAAGAAGGTGTGATTTATAGTCTTTGGGGCTTCCAAGCATAATTTGCAGCTACTATTTGAGATAGGTAATGGGCGGCCTTTAAACCTTTCTAGTGTGCTTAGTTTGTTCACAAGTCAAGTATACAGGATATATTTGCTAGCTGAAATTTACACTAGACTAGCTTGAACCAGCTTGCTCTTTGAGCATGAATTCTAAAGAGATCTCTGCAAGATTCAGGAGTAAACATGCCAGAGTGATGGTTCAGCCAAGTAGCTCTGTTATTTTGATCTTGATTAGGTTGATAGGAGGGAAGCTTCTAATGTAGAGCACACTGATTTTGTTACTGCACTCCTGTCTACTGTCGTTTACTAGTACATTTGACTCCTACATTCTCTGGATACATTAGTGTGAATAAGAGCTGATTGCTCTGTATTTCATTACTTAGAGAATGTAGTACATATATACACGAATAGGAGTACAGAAAAGGCTAGATAATCTATACAGATACAGAAGATAATTCTAGGATAATGTTTATCTCTAAGATACTGCTATATAATCTATAGGATCTGATTACAGTCATATCATAATATTATGAGATAATGTGTATCTTAACTACAGTCCCCCTCAAGTTGGATTATAGATATCAATCATATCCAACTTGCTGATACATTCTTCGAACACTTGTCTTTGAAGACCTTTGGTAAACACATCTGCTGTCTGCTTTTTTGTTGGAACATAAGTTAGGCATATAGTCCCATCTTTTATCTTCTCCTTGATAAAATGTCGATCAACCTCAACATGCTTTGTTCTCTCATGGTGGACAGGATTGTGTGCCATGCTTAGAGCTGCCTTGTTATCACAATAATGTTTTATAGGTGACTCAAAATTGATTCTCCATTCTGTCAGCACTCTCTTTATCCAGAGATTTTCACAAATCCCTTTTGCAACTGCTCTTAGTTCAGCTTGTGCACTGCACTTAGCTACCACCTTTTGCTTCTCACTTTGCCATGTGACCAAGTTCCCCCACACGAACTTACAATATCCAGTAGTTAATCGTCTATCTTCTTCTGAACTTGCCCAATCCGAATCAGTATATATTTCAATTGTTCTTTGATCTCCCTTTTTGAATAATAATCCTTTCCCAAGAGTACCCTTTAAATACCATAGGATCTTATAAACTACCTCAAAATGCTTCCTTCTTGGTGCATGCATGTAACGACTTACAACACTCACGACAAAAGCAATATCTGGTCTAGTATGGGACAAAAAAATCAGTCTTCCCACTAGCATTTGGTATTCTTCATGGTTAACAAGTTTATCCTCTTCATCCTCAAACTTGGTACTGTCAATGGGAGTGGTGCTTGGTTTACATTCTAACATTCCAGTCTCTTTCCAGAGGTCAAGAATGTACTTCTTTTGTGAGATGTAAATCCCTTTCTTCGATCTTGCTACTTCCATGCCTAGGAAATACTTCATTTCTCCCAAGTCTTTAACTTCAAATTCTTTCCTCAAAGCTGACTTGAGTCTTGTAATTTCCTCCGCATCATCACCAGTTAAAACAATATCATCTACATACACAATCGAAATTGTCTTCTTACCTTCTCTAATTTTGAAAAACATTGTATGATCCGACTGAGCTTGTGTGTATCTTTCTGTTTTTAGGACTTTGGCAAATCTTTCAAACCAAACTCGGGGTGATTGTTTAAGCCCATATAGGGATTTTCTTAGTTTGCATACTCTATTTCCTCCTCCTTCCTCATCAAATCCTGGAGGAAGTTTCATGTACACCTCTTCCTTTAGTTTGCCATTCAAGAAGGCATTTTTAATATCAAGTTGCTGAAGTGGCCAGTCAAAGTTAGCAACTACAGATAGCAATAGTCTGATAGTGTTTAGCTTGGCCACAGGTGCAAATGTCTCCTTGTAATCCATCCCATAAGTCTGAGTATAGCCTTTTGTTACCAATCTTGTTTTATACCTCTCGATGGAACCATCAACCCTATGTTTGACTGTGAATATCCACCTACACCTTATGGGTTTCTTTCCTTTTGCAAATCAACTTCTTCCCATGTTTCATTCTTTTCAAGTGCTCTTATCTCTTCGAAAACTGCTTCTCTCCATTTTGGAACTTTTAAGAGCTTCTTGAATATTTTTGGGAATGTCAACTCTGTCCCGATTAACAATAAGTACTTTGTATTGAGAAGATAGAGCATCATAAGAGACAAACCTTTCAATCGGATGCATAGTTCATGATTTGGATTTCTTCCGTAAAGCAATTGGTAGTTCTAAATCTGTGTTGTCCTCTTGATCCTTACTACTCTGAGCTTCTTCGGTAGGAACCTGCACTAGTTCAGAGATCGGTATAGCTTTAGGGACAAGGAGTGTACTACCTGTTTTCTTCTTCTGTATGATCAGGGACAGTTACTTTTGTATCCTCTATAGGAGATGACATTGGAATAGGTTCAGGAACAGATGTACAAGAAGGTTCTGGTTGAAATTCATCACCACCAAACTCACTCCAATACTCCCTCTGAATCGAAGACTTAGGATAGAAGGTATCTGTCTCAGAAAAAGAGACATCACAACTAACAAAACAACCTTTTTGATATAGGATCATAGCATTTATACCGTTTTTGTGTAGCTGAGTAACCCAAAAACACACATTTTTTGGCTCTTGGATTAAGTTTGTTGTGTGAATAACTATGAATAAAGACTGAACACCTGAAAACTTTTAGAGGAAGGTTAGTTTCAAGATGAGTAGTAGTATTGGTTTGTTGAAATTCTTGAAGAGGTGTTTTGAAAGAAAGAACACAACTAGGCATTCTATTAATAACGTCGGTTGTAGTAAGAATAGCATCCTCCCAAAAATATTTCAGAATATTGTTAGTGAACATCAAGGCCCTAGCTACTTTAAGAAGGGGTCTATTTTTTCGCTCAGCAATCCCATTTTGTTGAGGACTATTGACACAAGTACTTTTGTGGACAATTCCATGTTTTTGGAAGAAATTATGAAGATGATGATTAAAATATTCAATACCATTATCAGTATGAAGGACTTGAATACTTGTTTGGAATTGGTTTTTTATCATTTGATAGAAGTTGATGAACATGGTAGAAACTTTAGTTTTATCCCTCAAAAGAAACACCCAACACAAACGAGTATGGTTATCAATGAATGTAATGAATCACCTTGAATTGGTTCTATTAGTAACACGGGATGGTCCCCAAAGATCACTATGGATAAGTGAAAAAGGTTTTGTGGGTTTGTATTTAGACCTTGTAATGGAACTTCTTTGATGCTTAGCAAATTCACAAGCATCACATAGAACACAAAGATCGTTATTTATTAAAATGTTTGGAAACAACCGTGACATATACTGGAAGTTTGGATGACCTGACCTCTTATGCCATAACAATAGTTCATCAGTCTTACTATAAGGAGTAGTATGACTTTCTTCATCTTCAAAGTAGTACACTCCGTCTACCTCTTTAGCACTACCAATCGTCCTCCCCGATGACAGGTCCTGTATAACCAGTGGCGAAACTCGGCTAATTTAGGGGGCGAATCAAAAGAAATATAAAAACTCAATCATAAAACTATCTCTATGGACTTAAAAATTCAATTCAAAAATGACAAAATCAAAGGTGGCTACCACCCCGGGCTACCGCCACTGTGCATAACACGATGAGTAGGGAAAAAATGACACTACAATTAGCTTCTCTTGTCAATTTACTGACTGAAAGTAGGTCTAGATTCGGAATATGTAGAACAGAATTTAGTTTCATAGAATCTTTTATTTTGATATCTCCTTTTCTTGCAACCGAAGACGAATCACTATTTGCTACCTTCACCTTTTCATGTCCAGCACAAGGAAAATATGAATGAAATAGGTTATAATCATCTGTCGTATGGTCTGAAGCTCCAAAATCAACTATCCATTTCTTCATACCGCATGAAGATAAAAAAGCTTTTATGATATTACCTCTCATAGTAGCATTAGCAACTGTGTTTGTCTTCTGTTGGTTGCTGTCATTTTGGAGATTCTTTAGTATTTTCACTAGTTTCTCTGGTGAAATATTCAGCTCACCATCTTGTTATTTCTGACTATCTTCAGGTTTTTCTGTTCCCCCTTCACTAGATACTTGGTAGCCTCGTTTTTTTTCTTCCCTTTTTTGGTTTCCAGTCTGGAGGCTTTCCATGGATGTCCCAACATATGTCTTTGTTGTGACCACTTTGTTTACCTTGATCACACCACTTCTTATGACCCTTCTTACTGGGTTCACCATGAGACATCAGTGCAGATACTTCATTAGTAGGTACTGGAGACACATTTTGTTCATTAGTAGGTACTGGAGACACATTTTGTTCTTCTTTTAGCTCCTCTTTTAGCATGATTTTCCTCCTTGCTACTTCCCTCCTAACTTCAGAAAAAACTTCTTTAGCTATTGGTAGAGGAACTCTACTTAGGATTCTTCCACAGACATTATCCAATTTTTTGTTGAGACCAGCCAAAAAATTCAAAGACCCTTTCTTTTGCAATTTTCTGGTTGTACATCACATCATCTTCCTTGCACCTCCACTCTTCATCCGACGGAAGGTCAAGTTCCTGCCACAATGCTACCATTTCGACCCAATATTCAGCAACTTCTCTGTCACCTTGTTTCATTTGCCACAGCTTTGTTTTTATCTCATAGATTCGTGATGCATTCTCCCCATCAGAGTATGATTGTCTCACTCCTTCCCAGATTTCTCGAGCTGTTGGTAGAAATATAAAGGTGCGTTTGATTGGCGGTATAAACGCCATGACAAAACCATGGAGTTGTCTATCTCCCATGGTCGTGCAGCTTGCGAGTTTGTTAAGTCTGGAACGTTTCCATCTCCGATGATAAAGCTCAGCTTCCCGCGTCCTCCAATGGCGAGTTTCATAGCTTAAGCCCACTCTTGATAGTTCGTTCTATTCAGTTTGTCAGGGACAATGACAACTGAAACTCCTTCCAGAGCAGAGGTCATTGATGACTGACCTCCATTCTGGTTTGGGTTTGCCGTGGAGGATTCCTCAATATTGGAAGTCATTTCTTGACTTACTGGAATTGACTCCTCCGTTTCACTATCTCTTTTATGTGACTCTGATACCATGTGAATAAGAGCTGATTGCTCTGTATTTCATTACTTAGAGAATGTAGTACATATATACACGAATAGGAGTACAGAATAGGCTAGATAATCTTTACAGATACAGAAGATAATTCTAGGATAATGTTTCTCTAAGATACTGCAATATGATCTACAGGATCTGATTACAATCAGATCATAATATTATGAGATAGTGTGTATCTTAACCACAATTAGTCTTAAATTTTGGAAGTGAGGGAGAAGATAAAAGAGGGCTAGTTTACTTCCACGTATAAAATTGATCCAAGTACACCAATCTTAACTTTGATTGAGGATTGTAAGTTGTCCCTTCAAAATTTGTAATATGCTCCATGTCTCTCTTAGGTTTAAAAATCCAGAAATTTCTCTTCTCCAACTAGTGCTCATGAAGTCATTTTACCCACAATGATTCTTTGTCTTTGAATAATCTCCATACCGTTTTTGCTAACGACACTTCGTTAACCACCTGCATTGAGTGGTTGCCTAAGCCCCCTCTTCCTTAGGCAAACATATGCTTTTTCAACTAAATTTAACATAAGGTTTCCTATGTCCATCCCTTGTCCGAAGGAAGTTTCTAAGAAGCTTCTCTATGTCCCTACACAATTTCTTAGGAAGAAAAAGACGACAGGACCAGTAAATATACCTGTTATTAAGCACTGAAATTAATGACTGCAATCTAGTAAAGTTGAGGCATTTGTTGCTTCAATGGCTTAAGGCATTTGTTGCTTAAATGGCCCAATCTTCTTCTTACCATATCAAAAGAGAGGCTGGCATTCCATGCAAGTGATTCTTTCATAAGCGATTGATGCTAAGATACAAAAAAGGAGTTTTAACACTCAACCCTGATATATCAGCTAGTTCTTTTCAGCATCATATGAAACCATTATGAAGCTCTATTGACCCATTGAAAATTCTACCCTTCTATTGAGAATTTGATTCAAAAGGTTTTCATATGATTTCTTGCATTTTTTGAAAGCTCCATACATGCATAATACTTGTCATTCAAGCTAGAATTTTTTCTGAGAAATTACATAAATGTATTGATTTGGGAAAATCGGAACTAAGAACATCTAAAGTGTCAGCTTCCAAACTTGAGAAGCCCTCAAATACACAACATAGAGGTCGCTACAACAATTTTTCTAAGACTCGAACTGCATCTCATCACGGTTTGATATATTTGGATTAAAGCTTGGATTCCATTGCGCCTGTAGCTGAGGTTCAAGAGTCATTAGCCATAGTAAAGTCTTGCTACTTAAATTATGAGAGTTAAACATCAAATTGGGACTTCAGGTTTCATCCAAGTCTTACATCTTCACACTGGATGGATAGGCTTCCAGATCTATAATCTCCATTTGAAAGCTATTTGATTGCTTACTTGGAGACCAATTTGATGGATAGCAATCTGCTCCCTGATTGAATTGAGTAGCTGTCTTTGAAGTGCAACTATCTGCATATGTTTGTATTGAAATATTCTCCTATTCTCCATCTACAGACCATGCATAGTGAACAATAAGGTCATCTTTGCTAGCGTTTTTGCTATTTCGAGGTAGGAGAAGAAATATTGCATAAGAATTGAAACCTGTTTCAAATGACTGAAGTGGAAGAGCATTTAAAGATCCAATAATTGTTTTTCTTGATGGCAAAAGACAATCATCATATATGTTTAGAAATTAGGTTACTCTGTTTAAAGTGGTCAATTTCTATTTTAGTGCTAGCCAGAATATAAAGGAAGCTCTACCCCTCCTTTCGATTTAAGGAGATCCCAAGGAACTGGCTTTCAAGTTAGAATCTTATGCATAGCGCAAAAAAATATTAAACACCTAATAGAAAGTTTACGTTACCTTCCTATTTGTTGTGTGTGAACTAGTCAATTAAGCTTTTTAATTTATTTAAGAGAATAAAAGACGAGAAAGACGATCTCTTTGAGTGAATAACACATCTATAAGCAAACAATTTATGAATTGATGCTTCTTTTATGTGACGAAATGTTATACTAACGGTATTCAAGAGAGTGCATTTAGCAACTCCTAAATATATGTTCTTTTGACATTTAACAATCATTTTATTGAATATGCCAGTCTTTTAAATGTGAAAAATGTCATTATTATGCATTATGATTAGTAAAGTGTATGTTTAAGATAATAACAACGTCTCAATTGGAATGTTATCAAGTGTGAAGCTTCTAATCGGCCCTCTACTTGAAATGGCATAGTTCAATGGATCTTGAATCCTCCCGGAATGATTGCAGATGACATATTACTCCTTTAACTAGCTTGGTCTTGTTTAGTCTACTAGATATGGCAAGCGAGGAACCAAAGGCCATTTAAGGACTACTTAACCGATAGCTTGGAGATCAATATTAAGATAATCAATTTCGTCAGGAAGGCAGCTCTAATCATAGGAGCCCAGTTGAAATTTTCCAACTCTTTGTATATCAACTGGAATCTCTAATCCTAATATTGCATTGGCTTAATCCACTATTGTAATTTATCTTTGTATTTTGAGTCCTCTTGTGTAAACTCTTCCGGTGATGGCTTTTTTCCTTGATTAATACTATTTATTCAATTTTGAAAAAGAAAATTAACGTTTAAGTAGAAATTTCATTGAGATGCGGGGGCTAGGGAGTTTTAAAAGTAAGACTAGTTTTAAAAGTACAGTCTTACGCATAATTTGTAAAGAGATTGTTTTCGATAGACTTACAGGAAAATAGAAAAAATATTGTTGAAAATGGTTTGAAGAAAAGAAAAGTAAAAAATATAAACAAATAACAGCATGAAAAAGAAAAATGAAATTAAAGAAATTCAAAATCAAAATAAGATAAAAATAAAGATAAAAAAAACATATCAATAAACAGTCAAAAAAGAGAAAAAATAAATAAAATAAACAAGCAATTGAAAGAGAAAATACGAAATAAATAAATAAAATACCTAAAAGGGTTTATATTTAAACTAAACACAAGACATAAGAGTAAAAATAAGGTCGAAAGGCCTATGAAAAGAGAATGACTTCTCTATATAAGATCTTTTATTTAAATTTTAATTGGCCAAAGTTTCCTATTAAGGGTGAAGTTCTAGGTAAGTTTTAGTAAGGTCATATCATATCTGATTACTTCCCCTCAATTCTTCTTAGGTCTTACTCTTCTTCTCTTACAATTCTTAAGTATAATCTTCTTGAATCTTCTTACTGAAGCATTTTACCATTAATGTTAGTCAACCCTAATTTGTCCCTTATCAATACATTTCTGACCTCATCTTTTTTTGTAAGGTTGCAAATCTAATAAATTATCTTCATTTTTGTCACCTTTAACTTATGATTGTGTGTCTGCTTGATGTGCCGACACTTTTCTCCATAGAGTATGACTAATCTAATTGTTAAAACACTAAACTTTATCTTTTGGCTTGAATTGTATCTTTCTCCTGGTGTACCATTTTATTTAAGTCACCTTAATTTGGTATGATGAACTATGTCGTCATCTATTTAACCATTGCGTTGGATGTTGAATCTAAGATACTTAAGTTTTGATTTAATCTTTATCTCTACATCGGATACAACCTTATGGCCTCGAAAAGTTACAGTATACTTTAGCATATACCTCCAAAGTTGTAGCTTGACATTTTCTTCCATTAAAACAATTTCATACACTAAGGCACGTCCCTTTGGATATTCTTAGTAAGCTTATTTATAACTATTGCAAGTAGGAAGGGGCTCAACAAGGATTGTCGGTGTAGCTTGTTGTTGATAGAAAAATGTTTGTTGTCTTTACTTTATTTTTAAAACCTTCAAACATATCTCTAATAACCTATATATAGGTCACAAGAACTCCTTTAACTTCTAAATACCTCCATATGACTTTCCTAGGTACTCTGTCATAAGTCTTTTCTAAGTCAATGAAAACCATGTGTAAGTTTCTCTGTCTGTCCCTATAATATTTCATAAATCATTTAAGGAGGTATATAGCTTTTGTCATGGATTCTCCCTGATATGAAACCAAATTGGTTTCCAGAGATAGGTGCACCCTTTCTGACTATTTTCTCATTCACTCTCTCCTATAACTTTATGGTGTGATCGAGTAATTTAAGGCCTCTATAGTTGTTATAGCTTTAGATCTCCACTTTGTTCCTATAGAGAGGGATTAGTGTGCTAAGTCTCAAATCACTTAACATTTTGGCGGAATTGAGGATCATATTAAAAAGTTTGGCTAACTAAGTAAGAGCCTTTTCTCCCAAGTTTTTTCACATCTCTATGGGTAACTTATTAGGTCCTATTTCCCTTTCACTTTTCTTCTTCCTCAAAGCTTCTTCAATTTCTTCTCTCATAATCTACTGGCAACAAGTGAAGACATGGTATTTCTAAGAAGTTCTAAGATCACCCAAGGAAATTTTATCTTCTTCTTTATTAAAAAGGCTATAGAAGTATCCCTGCTATTTTCTCTTGATGTCATTGTCAATTGCGAGCCCTCATTGTACTTCATCCTTTATATAACAAACTTGATCTAACTCTCTCGCTTTCCGTTCCTTTGCTCTCTCCAACTTAAATATATACTCTTCTCCATCCTTAGTTTTCAATCGTTGATATCATTTCTCTTAGGCTTTATTTTTAACTTCTAAGATTATCTTCTTCGCCGCTTTCTTTGCTACCTTGTAACTTTCTCTTTTAACTACTCTCTATAGATCTATGTTGCTATCCAGTAAAGCTTTATAGGCACCCTTTTTAAGCTTCATCTTTTCTTGTACATCTTTATTCAACCACCAAAACTCCTTCTTACTACCTCCACATCCTTTAAAAACTCCTAAGATTTCCTTATCTACATTCCTTAAAATGGATGCTACTCCCTCCCACGTTGGAAGGAAATACTAACCAAATGTGAGAGGGAGTAAAATCTCTTTTAAAAAATGCACCTAAGGACATCTTGGGAGTTTTTAGAAGGATAGAGGTAGTAAGAAGGAGTCTTGGTGGTGGAATGAAGACATATAAGAAAAGGTGAAGATCAAGAAAGTTATTTATAAAGCTTTATTGGATAGTAACATGAATCCAATAAAGCTTTAGTGATGTTGCCGAGGAATCTTTTTTTCGAAGTGCCCTCATAGTTTTGAATGTCTTAGGCTATTTTTTTTTTTTTTACATACCTTAGATTTTTTTTGAAAGTTCTAATGCATGGAAGAAGTTCACAAAATGAGTACATACAATAACAATCAAACTCAAAAAATTAAGTGTACAAGACTAAGAATATGAGATTTAGATAAACGATTTGTAATGTTTACTCTCCAAGTTACTCTTGAAAATTTAGATCCATTATCAACTCTTCTTTAATGGATTAAGAGGAATTACCAGACAAATATTTCATTCACAACTCACAAAGTGGTTAAAGGACTTTGAACTTTTCACGATACAACTTTTGTCTTTTAAGAAAAAAAAACATCTCAATTTTATCAACAACACTTAGGGTGTCTTGAATGTTTACTTGTTCCTCTTATTTGTTGTCTCTTTCTTTGTTTCATTAGCTCGTTTTTCTAGGATTTATGTCTAGCTACTTGGTGATAGGATTTATCCTTTTCTTTTAGATAAAATATGATTGATTTAGTAAAAATCTAAAACCTTTTGGACTTCTTTGAATTTGGAAAAATGGCTTCTTGCTTTTTATGTTCGTACTTGTACTTTAAACCAGTTTATCATATATAAACTAAAAATCACTATCGTAATCACAATAGTTGAACTTGGAGGGTATTCATCGTTATTATTCATGAATAAGATGTTTTTCATTTTATTTTTCGATTCATTATCATGTGCCATTTCAATTTTCAAATATCATGAGTAATTTTACACATTTATACTTTATGTAACACCTACATACACCCTGGGAGGAGATGCAGATGCTACACAAAACAGAATCAAAATAATCCAAAGCATACTAAAGCTTTTTCAAAAACTCAAGGAATATACATTTCATTCATCAATGGTTAGGTCATATCCAAAATACAACATACACATGATACTTATTATAAACAAGCCTTAAATCGAAATCTAAACTGTAATAAGGTTATTACAAACCATTAAACAAAATACAAAACACATGTCTCATTACATTGAAAAACAGCTAAAAAACAAACTAAATATTTCCAGAACTAAACACAATCTTCTTGGCCACTGTGGTTGTCTTTGTCTTAGTCCTTAAATCTTCTTATTAAAACCTATACAGAGGAAAAACCATAGTGCTAAGCATAAAGCTTAGTGGGGAATAACTAAACATAATGCATAATCATGATTGTTTCTAATAGTTGTCTAACATTTTTATATTCAAATTAAATCATATCACAACAATCTATAATTGTTCATATTACAGAGTAATCCAAACAATGACTCAAAACAAAATATGATTCATCAATACAGAACATTCTTGTAGCAGAACAAAACTTATAAATATCATAATAGAATGTATATGTATCAAAATTGAATATCAAAACAGGATATAATCTTTCAAATCAAAATCTGACTTGTATCATATCAGAATATGTTTCGTATCAAATCAAAGCTTATCTTGTATCATATCAGAACTTGTTTATATCAAAATGAACTTATATCAAAATACAAACATGTTAGCCTGGTAATCCTTTTTATAGAAGTGGGTAATAGGACCAGAATAGGAGAGACTTATGTCTCAGACATCAAATTGTCAATATCAGGAGACACCGAAGTGTCACAGGAGCAGCTGCAAACCTTTCTAGGCATGCCTATTTACCCACGACTAGGAACTTAACATTTTTAAAACAATCCATTTCAGATTTCAGAATCACAAGCAAATAATGTAGTATATAACAAATGTCTTTATTTCATTTTTCTCAAATTGTACATATTCACTCCCTTTTGATCAAACTCAATATGCCTTACAAACATAAACATTTGCATCAATATATCAATGAAACATTAAGTCATTACATATTATATAACATCATAGAAACTCCCACTTTACAAACATCTATGTCTAATTCATATCATATAAAACCTTTGGAACACATTGGTAATCTTAAGAACACATTCATCTTGAACACACCATATATTTTAACATTAGACACATTATTAAATAAGCACACATTTTTTAATATGGGTGCCACGATCGTGGCCTATCCTTTTCATGAACTTTTTTCATATTTTCTCAGGATAGGTTTTGGGTTAGTTTTGTGTGGCCGTTCTGACATAGAAACTGAAGTTTTTAGGCAATATTTTCTTCTAAAAAATGTTCCTCTATGTCTTAAGTTTCTAATGAAGTAAAGTTAATACAATTTGGATGATTATTACTAGTGTTATACCCAAAATACTATAGACTGTTCTCAAACAGTGACAGTAACCAAAACACAAATTCAAGCCAAATTTCAAAACCCTTAGAGACAAAACTAAAATTCTATTACTTGATGAAAATTGTAGACATATGTATGTCGTTTAATCTACAATTAAAATCACCCCATTTGGATATCTACAGGTCAAGTTATGGCTAAAATACCGATTTCTATTTAGTGGAACCACTACAATTAACTCACGTCTTACACCTTCAATACCCCTTCACCATAGTTCATCAATTCCACTTCGATTCCACCTTATTCATGCCTCAATTCCACATCAATTTCATGTCCAGAACCAATTGAAAAATCATTCATTAAGTAACTTACAAATCAATATCTTCCATGCATCAAAACCAAATCAGAAATTATCATAAAAGGATCATTTTTTCAGCATTCAATTCTCATCATCTAAACACATATTCTAATCAATTCAAGTATCGAACATTTCATATTATAACATGAAATGAAGTTTAGCATTCCATTACCTATTTAATTTCAAATTCCAACTCCAAAGAACCAACTAATCCAGTCCTTCTAAGCAATCAGCACACACCTAAGTTTAAGGTGCAAATTTTAGCACTAACAAGACAATAACACCAAAAATAGTAGAACCTACTTCTTGATGCATTAACTTACAAAGATTCCAAGTGAAGATGATCCAAAATCAAACAAAATTATAGAAGTTGAGAGGAGGGAGTGATAGGTTTCGGTTGAGAGGAGCAAACGATAGTGAGAAGGCTGTAGAAACACCAAATAAGTGGTTGTGATTTAGCTCTTACTTTGCTAGATGTCTTCATCCATTATTGACACATGTCACACATGAGGGTAAACTACTTGTCCTTCAATGAATCCATCTTCATGTCTTCATGTGTGGCTTCCAAATGTCACAATTTAATTAGACCACTTGTCACTCAACCAATGTTATCAAATGCCAATGCATTAGCCATGCCGAATGTCACTAACTCATAGGCTTAGTCATACTAATTTTCATGTACCAACTTATCTTTCCACTTGACAATTTTTTTAGTCCAAATGTACATTTTAATACCTCAATTCTCTAATGATGTTAATTAATTCCAATTCACTAAGTATGATCCATTAAACCAAAATTTAAGTCATATGCAATTCTCAATCATATCACAATTTTTAACACCTATCACACATATACTTTCATGAACATGTAACATTCCAACTAGGGTATAATTTGGGGCCTTACAATTCTCTAACCCTTAAAAAAATTTCATCCTCGTAATTTATATTTGATCAAAATAGTTGAGGATACTGAGCCGTCACGATCTCTTTTGGTTCCCATATTGCTTCCTCGAGTCCATGGTGTTGCCAAAGTACTTTCACCAAAGTAGACACAGGCCCTTCTTCATAAGTCAAATCTGGTTGTACTTGAATTTCTTGCACATGAATCTTCTGTGTATCATCATACCGATATCTTCTAAACATCGAAATATGAAACACATCATGTAATTTGGCCACTCTCTAGGAAGAGCTAATTGATAAGCTACCAGTCCGACTCTCTTAAGAATCTCATAAGGACCAATATAACGTAGGCTGAGCTTACCTTTCTTCCCAAACCAAAGTACGTGTTTCCATGGAGATACTTTCAGGAATACCTTATCACCTACCTAATACTCAATATCTTTTCTTTTTAAATCAGTATAGGACTTCTGCCTATCACTGGCAGCTTTCAATCTTTGTTGGATAACTTGAACTTACTCTTTATTATCTTTCACAATATTAGGCCAAATCATCTTGTTTTCACTTAATTCAGTCCAACATGTAGGGCTTCATAAGGCGCTATGCCAATACTAGTCTGATAACTGTTGTTGTAAGCAAACTCCATTAGGGAAAGATAGTTATCCCAACTTCCTGAGAATTCTAACATACAACCCCGAAGCATATCTTACAATATCTAAAAAACCCATTTAGATTGTCCATCTGTCTGGGGATGGAAAATGGTACTGAACTTGACTTAAGTACCCAAAGCCTTTTGCAGACTTTTTCAGAATCTCAAAGTAAATCGAGGATTACGATCAGAAATAATAGATAGTGGCACCCCATGCAACCTCACTAACTCATTCACTTATAGGTCGGCAAGCCTATCCAATGAATAATCAGGATGAATAGGCAGAAAGTGAGCAGACTTTATGAACTTATCAATAATCACCCACACAACATCATGCTTCCTTTGAGTGAGAGGAAGTCCAATGACAAAATCCATGGTAATGGTATCCTATTTCCATCGAGGAATAGAAATAGGATGTAATAAACTAGATGGAACTCGGTGCTCAGCTTTAACCTGTTGACATGTCAAACATTTAGATACATAATCCACTACATCACGTTTCATAACAGACCACTAGTCATACTGCTTTAGATCTTGATACATCTTATTTCTACCTGGATGCATCATAAAGACAGTATTATGGGCCTCAAACTATAACTTTCTCTTTAACTCATCATTATCTAGCACACACAATTGATCTTTATAATACAAATCATCATCTCCTTTCACAGAAAAATCTAGTTGTTTGCCTTCTCGAGTCGCCAAAACAAGTTGTTGCAACTTAACATCAACTTTCTAAGCATCACAAAATTTTTTCCTAAAGGTAGGCCTAGCTTTCAATTAAGATATTAAAACCTTATTAGATATGAGTCTCCTGTCACTCTGCTGTATTGATAATGCTGAAATAGTCTTCCGACTTAAGGCATCAGCCACAACATTAGCCTTACTCGGATGGTAATCCACAATGCATTCATAATCTTTAAATAGTTCCAACCAATGTCGTTGTCTCAGATTAAGTTCCTTTTGACTAAGCAGGTTCTTCAAACTTTTATGATCAGTAAAAATCCTATACCTTTCACCATCCAAGTAGTCCTGCCATATTTTCAAAGCAAACACTATCGCTATAAGTTCAAGATGTGTGGGGTAGTTTTGTTCATGAGGCTTTAGTTGCCTAGAGGCATAAGCAACTACCTTTCTATCCTGCATCAAAACACAACCCAAACCATTCCTAGATGTATCATTAAACATGACATATTCCTTACCAGAAGTGGGTTGAGTCAATATAAGAGCTTCAGTAATAATTCTTTTCTGTTTTTTAAAAATTAAATAGTATTAAAAGAATAAAGAAGTTTACAAGAGGGATGTTAATGAAACGCTGACGGACGGACAAAAAACACGACTAAAAAATGCTACATGAAGCAGCCCTCCAAAAAACTAGTTTGACATCTATCAGACCATTCATACTTCACTCCTTTCCATAGCAGTTTAGTCAAAGGGGATGCTATCACCGAGAATCCCTTCACAAACTGGCGATAGTAACTTACCAAACCCATAAAACTTCTCACTTCTGTCAAATTCTGTGGTAGCTTCCAGTTAACAATTACTTCAATCTTACCAGGATCAACTCTAATCCCTTAAAAAAAACATGTCCTAGAAAAGATACCTCGTGAAGCCAGAAATTACACTTACTCAGCTTGGCATACAACGATTTTTCCCGCACGGTTTGTCACACAATCCATAGTTGCTCAACATGATCTTGCTTATTCATATAATAGACCAAGATATCATTTATAAACACCATTACAAACTGGCCTAAATAGGGCCTAAACATTCTATTCATCAGATCTATAAATGCAGCTGGAGCTTTAGTTAGCCCAAATGTCATCACCAAGAATTTATAATGTTCATAACAGGTCCTGAATGCAAATTTTGGAACATCCATATCTTTTACTCGAAGTTGATAGTATCTCGATCGCAGATCTATCTTGGAAAATACTCCTACACCTTTCAATTAGTCAAGCAGATCTTCTATTCTTGGTAACAGATACTTATTCTTCACTGTGACTCTGTTCATTTTCCTGTAATCAATGCACATTAAGAGAGTACCATCTTTCTTATTAATAAACAAAATCAGTGCTCCCTAAGGTGAGACACTGGGTCGAATGAACCCCTTATCCAGTAGTTCTTGCAACTGCACTTTCAACTCCTTCAATTCAGCGGGAGCCATCCTATTTGGTGCTCTGGATGTTCCAGGAATACCTTTAATAGACAACTCTACTTCCCTTTCAGGAGGGAGTCTGGGTAATTTTTCAGAAAATACATCTGAAAATTCACTCACCACTGGACTATCTTGCAATTTACCACCCTTATGTTAGAGTAGTGCCCTAAAGGCAGTCACCTTTAGTGCATTTTGTACAAAGTTATGTACATACTTTATTTTCAATAATAAAGAAAATCATATTTCATTAATTTGGTGTTCATTCTTTATGAATTCATATTGAGCTATAAGCAAATTAATGATGTCTATGATATATGACATAACATGAAGGAAATTATGATGTGATCATACTACTGAGATTCCTATTTGTGCAATTATGATAGTATCTAAATTATCCCAAGTTATAGGATTAATGAGACTGGACATCGTTAATCTGGATAGATTAATACATGTCAAACTCCTTGATTTGATCATGCAATGGATCTCAGAAATTGTAAACATGAGATGTTTAGAGTTGAGATGTGGATGTTTACTAGAGGTAGTAAGTACATTGGATGACCTACCATGAGATCATTGTATGGATGTCCTATTCTATTGTCAGTGATAATCTCATCATAACAATGGTCCAAGTATCCTTAGACTTGAGGTACTCAAGGATATCTTTGATACTGATTTTGTGCTTTGACTCCATTCCTTGGTGCCTTGTAGAGGTTGCTCATAGGGTGGTGATTGGGTACAGCTTGAGGTATTTGAAGGTAATTGAGTAGCCAGTAGAGGATTCACCACTTTTATGATGGCCGAAGATGATATCCACAGCCTCTTATCGGGGTTATTACTTGGAAACTTCTGGCTGGAGTAAATGTGTCATGAAGAATGTCTTCATTGACATATAGAGTAATGAGTCCCAAGATGAGAACTGATATCACATGGGCTAGATTTGACGTAGTCAGTCTAGTGAGAGTTGACACTTTGCCCATACTTATAAGCAAGTGGGGTTTAGCATGGTGAAAGGACGAATTGCACAACAATTGTCTATGGGAGGGTTCATGAGATGGTTCGTGATAAGCAGGGGTTCGTTCATCAAACCACTTACTTTTTGGTCAATTAGGGGTCATGATGTATTGCTAGATGCCACTCATGACTTTCTTGGATTAAGTGCTAATCCAAGTGGTCAACATAATTGGGAACCTAACGGGTCACACGTATAAGAGTGACTCGAAGGTTTCGTAAAATGGTTTTGGATAGAGATCCATTATGTGAGCAATAGAACCAATTGGATCCTAATGACATTAGGATATGTCCCGATGAGATCGCGACATCCATATTGCTGAAACAGGTCTCCGGTGTTTTTTCACACTTGGGGCCCGGTAAGACCCACCCCAGTGTGTCTGGACCACCTCAATATATATATATAAAAGAGAAGTGTAATGTGGAAGATAATAGAGTTTAAGCATTTATGGTCTTTAAAGGACTGAAAGACAAAAAAAAATCAAAAGCTTGTTAAAGGATGATAATCGTGAAAGATTGTTTAGGAAGCTATCTACACGGTTTTCACTTAACTCTCTCATCTTTCTCATCTTCTTCCTCTCCTTTTTTTTCTTTAACGTTCTTGCTCTCCATAGAACAAAGAAGAGAGCTAGCACTCTTGTCTTTGTTCTAGCTATTTCCAAATCAAAGATTTTGATTTGGTTAGTTTCTCCGATCTCTGCGTGGATACCGTTAGAGATGGTCTGTTTTGGTCGTTGTGGTTTGCGACAACCCAACGAGTAGAAGATCGAAGGGTTATTTTATGAATAATTGATTTGTGTAAATTCCATGAATTCCTATATATATGTGTGTGTTATGAACATGTATGTGAATTGGTAATTTCAGCTAGGTTTAATGGTATTTCCTTATATAGGCAAATAGATCCTGGAATTTGAGAAAGTACCAGAATAAATTTTTTGTTTTCCCGCACCACGTGTATATGATGCACGTACCGGGATTTTCCTACAGTGGTATCAGATCCACTTAGGCTCTGTATAAAAGAGAAACCATAACATGTGTAATGCTGCCGATTGGTTGTGACAATTGTGCATTCTGATTGTGTTGAATTCGAAAGCAGTATAGATATTTTTTTTTTGAAATTTTCTTACCCAGATTTGCTCATGGGATGTTGTTGAATATGTTTGTGGAAGGAAAAAATTTATCAATGTGATTTGATATGTTTTTATTAATTGATTCCCTACTGTTCTGGTTGCTGTGTTCATGCACATTACATGAATAGGCATGCTTGTAAATTCGAGAATAAATTCTATACAATTGTTTTTTGGGATTTTCTTTCACCACCCTCTTTCTAAGATGTTATAAATGTCTATGAAGATGGAAAAATATTTTCGAGGTGATTGAATATTTATTTGAGAATTTCTTGTGTGCTATTGGGAATGTCTGTGTCGAGAAACACAGATTCTGGATCAGCTTGGTTACTGAGGTTGGTTGAGTTTTTCTTGGAAATATATTCTGAAACAATTCATGGAACATGTTGGGAACATATTATAGCCTCAGTAATTTTCTCAGCATTTATTGAAATTGTTTCAATGATTTTTTCAAGAAAAAGACAGAACTGGACAGTTTTGAGAAAACTGTTGGACCTGGTTTGTTTGAAGTGTTGATTGTGAGTTTTTTGGTTTCAATGCCTTAGATTAGTTTTTATGTGCTCAGAAATATGTTACTTTGATGTTGCATGCATGCCAAACTGATTTGCTTGAAATTGGGTTTCCAAAAATTTTCGGATGTCAAATATGTCATATTAGCATCTCGTTGGTATATTCAGTTGCCTTGATTGTTTTGGCCATCACAAATTATGTGACAAGTTTCGAAGTAGTCTTGATAAAGTGGAAATTACCTAGAGATACTTAGGGTGATAGTTTGATGTTCTCAAATTATTTGAAAATCTAATAGATTAATGTTGTATTAATCTATTTTGAGTATTTCATGTCTAGTATCATTAGATATAGTAAGCATGATACAATTGAAGTGTTTAATTGGTACATTAGAGTCGAGGGTATTACACTTGGTATAGGTATTTTGAATTGGAATTGAAAATATGAGAATTGAGAAATTAGCCGATGCCAACATTAGAAAGCAATTCGGTTCAAGAGTTGAATAGAACGTCAAATCTTTAGATGCATAACATGTCACAACTTATACAAGAAAACCTTGTGAGAAGGTTGCATTAAAGAATGCGTGCTACGTTGGGTTAGGTCGGATGATGGATAGTTATGGATATAGATTGTTGGGCCCCGAATTTTTTTTTTATATTTATTTTAGTAAGCATGAATTGAATGAATTTGGTGATCTTGTGGATAAATCATCTTAATTGGAGATTAATTAGTAAGTCTAGATTGAAGAATTAAGAATGCATAAGGGTATTTTGGGTAGATTACTTAAGGATAGAAGCACTAAGGCATTAAAGGAAGG